>CP139502.1:71534945-71869840 GCA_021014915.2 Artemisia tridentata subsp. tridentata | reverse complement strand
AAAAGACATTAAGTATTACGAAAGTTGATTGAGGATAAATGAGAAAAAATAATAAATTTTAAAGCTAATAAATATCACGAATGTTGATTTAGTAAGATCCGTATTTGGCTTCTCGGGCTTCACTCGGGTCGAACGAGACTGTAGGTTGGCCATCACAGCTCGTTTAATATCTCTCATGATGTGCCGTGTGTGTCACCAGCGATGGGATACTGTGGTGGATGGGCTCTCTCTTGATAAACTCTGTTCAGGTGGGAGGAGTAGGTGTAGTAGTGGTTCTCCTCCTTGTCTTTCGATGGGTTCTTTTTTGAGTGGGTGATTTTCTAGTTTGGGTTCGCACTCCATAGTCTTGTCTTTGAATGGCTCTGTCTCACTATTAGACATCAGTATATAGGTTGGTGAAGTGAGTGTCAGAATTGTGGCCAACAAGTTCTCCAACTTGTCCTAGGAATCGAAAAATAGCATTAAGTTAGGGTAAACATTGTTGTCGAGTGTCGGCGTTACCGTCCTGGCGGCGTAATTCTTCAAAACCAAAAAGGAGTGAAAAAGAATGAGATATTATAAAGTCGTGTTCCGAAAGTAGGTATTCCAAGGCAGCACGTTAAAGTCAAGTTCTAATCAACCGGTATGTCTTTAGGCGATGGTTTATGAGGCGATATAGATGTTTCATGAGTACGGGACGAATGTTCAAACTCGTCTCTGGAGACGGATATTAAGACAATCGAGGGAATTCGATAGACTGTAACGGGTTTGTGTAAAATGATGTTATGAAAGGTAATGAAAAGTTTTAGCGGAACATGGAATTACTCGCAATGTTTTGAAATTAATTGAGACCATTGTTTTACTCACAATGTCTTGAAAACAAATGAGATCGTTGTGTCATCTACAATGTCTTAGGAAAGTTTTAGAGATCATTAAAATGTAAGTGTAGGTATGTGATCGGGGAAAACAAGATTCGACATAAAGTTCTGGAAACGAGTATAAGAGATCAAAATCAATCAAACGTTTATATAAATAATCTTTTATATAAATAAATAGTGATCAAAAGTCAATCAAGTGTATATATAAATACTCTTTATATAAGTGTTTATATAAATAACCTTTATATAAATACGTGTGTATATAAATATTTATATACTTGCGCGTATATATAAATACTAGCTTATAGACCCGTGGTTTTTAGAAGAGATCATGCAAAAAATAAAAAATAAAAAATAAATAAAAAAATAAGTGTGTAAACAAAATAAGGAAAAAAACGAAAGTAAACAGCTTGAAATATTTATTCGAAAGGACCCGTGGAATCCACGGGACTTGGGAGTATGATCATTGATTTCTATGGTCTTACTCTTTAAGATTAAGTGATCTAATATCCGCATTTACATATGTGAATGATCATAAATTTTATTTTTGTTAGCATTTAATCAAGAGGAAACATATTGGGAGGTTCAAGTTTGAGTAAGCTAGTGCCGCTCGGACATAAGAATTACTATTATATAAACAGATTACTTGTTTTAATACTTGCAGAATTCTTTGATACCTCTTATGTGGTCATTCACCTTATATGAAAAGTAAAGGACTATATAAGACCCAATATGCAAAGTAGACTTATAATAAAAACGTTATCTACAATGAAGTACTTCAACATCTATTCTTTTCTTATGCATACTTTGACTGCAAAATTTAAGTTCAACATTGTACGGATTTATATACATAGTATTTAATAACTATAGCATCATATTAGAAACATTCGATATATCATTGACAACCAACATGAGTACTGCCCAAGAAAAATATATAATAAAATGAATCTATTATAAGATTGAGTGAACAACCTTATGACACTTGATACATATTTGAAATCAGTGCAATCCCATATCCCATTTCTAATGTAAACTACTCTTTCCAGAAAGAAAATTCAACTCCAAGCATTTAGTACAACAAAACTTGTGTTTGGTGTGATCAGAACCTAGTTGTGAAATAACACCTTCCATCTTTATTTTAAAATTTCACAATTTTTATATTAACTAACAGAAAAGATATACAAAGTACAAACCATTACAATGTTACCAATATAAGTAATAAACAACAATTACTCGTTAAGGAATTACATGCATCTTTATTTTAAAACTTCACAATTTTTATAGCTTATAGACCCGTGGAATCACGAGAAGTTTTAAAGGAATTACTCATTAGGGAATTAAATGTGGGAATAAAGTAACAAACAAAAACAAACGTAAACAGATTTTATTATTTTTTGAAATGAATAATAAGTAATAAGTTAATGATATGATAAACAATTTGATTTGTAACTATTAAAATAATAAAAATGCATGTATCATCTTCTTCAACTTTGATAGTCATGAAGAGCAAAGGTATGTACTCAACGCCAAACACTTGAGTAGCCAATGTTGATTCTGTGAATACCAAAATATTAAAAGGAAAACAAAAGTCAAACTAAAAGGAATTTGTTGATAAGAGTATATATATAAAGTTAAAAAATGATAGAAAACGTGTCATTTTTTTAATACTTCTTGAACATTGATTATAGACATTGAATTACTTTTTTGTAGACAACGTCTGTAGTACTTTTCAAGATATTACCATCGGCATCACTAATGACAACCTTCAAACATCTTTTGCTTTTGACACCAGAAACGGCAACGTTTAGTTGTCCATGTGTGAAAAGATGTGGCATATACAAACTAACCTTTGAAAGTGATTAACCCTGGCTCTTGTTTATTGTCATACCAAATGAAATAGACACAGGATACTGTTTTCTTATGCTTTTAGCGGTAAATGTTTATCTGATGGAGTAATTTTCAACCTCGCTATAATCACCACTTTCCAAAGTGTGTTTTGTTTATTATCTTTGCCTCAATTGAAGTTCTTACTATCTTATTTTTGTGACATAATATTATCATATCACGTACTTGCAACTGATTTAGGAATATACTGTTTTACATGTCAATTATGATATGAAAATACAAAAGGTTCTACAATACACATAAAATGAAGACTTACATTATATTATATGGCAAATGAAAATTAGCCACGATGAAAGTGAATAGACCTGTTATTAGGAAAAGTTAAAGAAACAAAGTTGATGAAAAGAAGTATGTAAGGTACTTTTAGGCTATGTGATCTTCTTCGAATAGTTAGTAGACCCACTAATGCTTCAAAGGCACCAAATCTTGTTCTTAGAGATGATGGCATCTTTAAAGTTTGTTTTGTTGATATCTTGTTCTTAGTTAGTAGATCCGCTAATACTTTTTGGTTATATAAAGAAAAATTATGGCACTTGTGGTATAAAAAAGAAAATGGCAATTGAATAAGAGTATCAAAAGTCATGCAAATAAGTAGCGTAAGTTTTCAATCCAAACACATAACCAACAGAAAAAGGGCAGTAGTCATAACATAAAGAACTAAAGTAGAAAGCAAACAAAGAAACGGTTTGCAGGAATAGAAAACTAAGATAATTCTTTAAAGTGACCAAGTTGCAGCAATTTTTCCAGGTATCAACTCCTTTACCAAAATATTAGACGGTCAATAACCTTGGCTGTTGTTTCTTATTGACACCTGTTTAAAGAATGAAGAGTAATTTCCTTTATACCTATAAAATGCAAAACTAAAGAAATTATCTACACAAATCATTTAGACTAAGCAAAGTTCAATCAAGAAGGAAATAAAGTCATTCTAGAAATAAAGTTTTGCAAACCCATGAAATCATTTTATAAAGTAGGCTGAGAATAGCCTTCAATTTTACCATCCTTGAAGGTATAAATGAAGTACAAAATTGTTAACTGAACATTAGGTCTTGATTTTCACTGAAATAAACATAATTCAGCTTCAATTTCTTGGTTTTTTCGTCATGGCATCTATAGTACCTTTCTTCACCAAAAGACATACTAAAGCTCTCCTTTGTTTCCTTTAAGGTTAATCACGGATAGTTATTCTACAAATTCTCCAGCACAAACGGGTGGATACTTGTCAGCAAGAGGCAATTGTGAAAAATGACCTATGGGCTTCAACACAGAATTTGATGCTATATGAGAAAATAACTGGCAAAACAAAAAAGAAAGTAGCGCTAAGTTTAAGCATTGAATTCTCTCAACAGAAAATTAATAAAGTACACGTTGGCTAATCAGTTAAAACAAAACGATAAAAAAAATGTCTTGCGAAATTGATATCACTTTTGGTCCATATGACATAGAGGGGGCAGATTCCACTTATTTAAGGATGAATGGGCCGAAATTCATAAAATTAGCTTCGGAACGCAATATTTAGTTTTTGTGAACAAATTCCCTTAATGATTTTTACCATAAGATTAGTTTATTCTTATAAATAAAATATCTTGTGATCGTAACTAGAAGACTCAACTTTTATATAAATAAATAAAATCAGATAAACCCAACCTGTTTTAATCGGTACAAAACAATTAGAAGTTTGACCCGCGGCTGTTGGGCGACACACACTTACTTTTCCACCTCTAATCTATGTATATATAACATAAGTAATGGTGAGCTAAAGATTAATGTAATCTATTATATGGGTTGGGAATACTGAGCATAATCAAACATATACCTCCAACAATTGCACAAAGATTTGTCAAGAAGTGTAAGAAGAAGGGATGTGTTTCTGTGTAAGTCACATGCAGACGCCACAAAGAGAACAATTTTTCACATAAATGAATAGCCAATATGAAAAGCTTTTCATGGGGATTTGTAAGTCTGGTATTAACTTCTCTGTTTTTCTCATAACATATAAATTGGACCCACAAAATGACAATTTTATTTGGCTTTTTATCCGTGACAGTGTCGCTACTGAAATGGTTATAATGCTGGAAATACCGATGTCAATAATGATGTTAAAGTTATCGCTTACCATATCAGAGACATAGCAGAAGCTTCAAGTCCGAGTTCAAAATGAAAATTTTATATAGTACATACGCAATGGGAAAGAATTATACAACGTCAATGCAACCTTCACGCCATAGCTGCCTCAAACGGTAAGCCAATTTGGATGTCTTCATATCTGCAATAAACAAATGGGCATTTTAGAAAATAGTTCCAAAAAGACATAACACATTATAATGAGAATAAACTCGTCACCTGAGATAAACATTTGTAGGATAAATTCCAAAATTTATTGTACTGTTAGCAGCAACAATCTTCTTTATTCCCGTCGTAACAAAATAGTTGAATGGTCATATGTTTAACAATTTTACGCAATGTAACATAAACTCTATGGCATGGGATTAGTTTGAAATGCACACACATTAGATAACAAACATTGATATCAACAACATCGTGATGTTCCATTTTCTATCACTTCAAAGAAATGTAAATGTACCACCAAAAGTATAATTTTTTTTTACCTTGTAGTCTTAAATGTTACTTTCACCAACATTTGTTCCAACTGCAACATATTATCCCTTTCTGGAGATGTTGTTTGCTGAGGAGCTGGTGTACAAAATTGAACAAAATTGAACCAATCGGGGCAAAATCCCATACTAACAATATACTTGAAGCATAGAGAATGTTAATGTTAGCCTTTAAAGTTTTGTCATAGTCGGGAATTGCAATAGTTTCTATGTACAAGGACTAGTTTAGTAAACAATGGTTAGTTAGGCTAGTTCTTAGTATAAATACCTTCCTAGTCATAACTAGGAAGGTTGGGATGTCTCATTGTATATCAAGGTGTGTGTGTGTTTCTACTCATTCTCTCTAAAATACACACACACACCTTCCCTATTCTTTAATCTAATATTACCATGTTTACTCTTTACTTTGAGCTTCCCCGACCCCCTGAACCACATAAATCACTAGTGTTAACGGTCCTATAATTGGTATAATGAGCCAGGTTGTGTTATTTCATGGATTTATTGTGGTTCGTATACTGTTTTTAAGGCTGTTTTTACCGTATTTTTTGAATCTTGGAAATTTTTTTCCATTCTTTTTGCTGGTAAACAGTTTCATCAAAGAGTATATTGTATCAGATATGGTCAAGAGTCATACACTTTATCAGTTTTATCCATGTTTTTAACAGTTTCATTACTGTTTTTCGTGGTGACTTTTTGTACCAAACCTGTGAAACTTGTGGTCATATATACTGATCGGATACATGGTCTGGAAAAGATGGTTGGAATTTTTTGGCAGGAAAAGTCATCGGAAACTTTTTAATACATGCACTTTCGACAAACCCTTGTTTATCGAAATTCAAGGTCAAAAAGTCAAAACCCTCTTTTATCAAAATTGCTTGTAAAGCAATTCCGATAAACCCTTCTTCATCAGAATTCCATTTCTTGTAAAGAAATTCGATAACCCATCGGAATTGAAAACCTATCAGAATTGGATTTTTATCGCAATTCAACAGGTCAAACACTCAAACCTATCGGAATTGGAGTTTATCGCAATTTGACAGGTCAAATGGTCAAACCTATCAGAATTGGATTTTATCGCAATTCGTCATTAGGTCAAGGTTATCAAAATTAGGTCTATTACCACTTATCAGAATTGAAATAAAAAGAATAAAGATGAAGCAGTAGACTCTCGACCACAAACCAAAATACCAAACAATCTCTTAGACTTCATTCTTATTACATCATACATCCAAAACCAAAAGCATAATCAAACGACTCAAATGATTGACTGTAAACAAAGTCACAACCACAGCCATACCAAACCTGTCCAAAACAACACCATCCGACACTATCATAATCCCATCCTCATGGCTACAACAACACCAACCCATCTCCGAACCTCAAAGAACTTAATGTAAACCGCAAATAGTTAAACTAGATCTCAGTTTTGTTTCATTCGTGTATCTCTTATGAGATTTACAGAATCTTTAAGATCTTAAAACACGAGATAACCAACTCATCATCGATCCATTTTGAAGCAAAGCTTCATTAAATATCCGAACAATTAAAGAAGGAATGATAACAATGACATTATATTCCATTCTTTGATTCATTAAAACACACAACACAAAATCCAAAACAAAACCTACCTGAGATCTTGTAGCTGAAAATCTTGTGAGCAATGATTCAAATCAAGAAGAACTGAAGACAAGGGAGGGTACGGTTGCTATTTGTTGTGGGATAATAGCAGTTGCAAGAAGAATGAAGGAGATTGTATGTTCGGTTATGATAAGATAGAGATGAATATGTGAGATTTGATGAGGTGAGATTTTATCAGAGAGTAGGTGAGAGTAGATATGGGTGAGTGGGGGCGGAGTTTATGATGAATGTGTCTTAGGTTAAGTTTTATGAGTTATTAGGGTTAAGAGGGTATAAGTATGGAATGGGTTTGGACTGGATCCAAATTTTCTTGGGCTGAAAGATTATATCACAAGATTTTTGGGCTGAACTCTACAAACAGTTACATGGGCTGCGAATTTTTGTTTAAATGCTATAATTAGCCAAAATTTTGATAAATATTGGACTAAGTGTGGCATTTTGGTATTAAAAATTTCATGGGAATATATACTTCATGGCTAAAGTCTTCAATGAATATCATTTGTGACTGCGGGGATAATTCGATATTATTTATTTGGGTTTGAAGTGATATTTTTAAGGATGCGTGTATTTATTTCATCTTCTTTCTTTCTTCCCTCCCGCGAAGATGACTTGTTTGGGCATATATTAATGGTGACGAAGACCTGGATATCTAGTTACTTTTTTGATTCTTTCTCTCTATACTCACAAAGTAGCTATCACTTTAAGGAGTTACGTTGTAGTGCTCAGTGTCTCACGAAGTTGAGGATATGTCAAGAGGGATTCCGTTCTTAGTCACAAGGATAGTACAAGCTTAAGTCATAAATCTGGGGGATTTTACTTCATTCTCAAGTTCGTCATATTGAGTTTTCCTCAATTGTGGTTACTAAAGATAGCCGATGTTATTGATACAGGGGGTTGGTCAAGAGTTAGACATTTTAAATGGTATTGTTAGTAGATTGGGTTTATCGACATCTTCTCACGGGCTGATATGATTAATGATAAAGTGCTTCCAGTTAATGCTTCACGTACACATCATTATGCTGATTCCGATAAATCGTAACCATCAGGGGAGAGAAATGTGTACATCGAGGACGCACAACAAGTTTACATGATCGGGTTTAATGGTTTATGAAACAATTTGTGTCGGAGATTGGTTGATTCTATTCCTTATCTTCTCATCTTTTTCTACATACTTCTACCTCATCCACCTTCACCAGTTTCGGGCAACAAAATCAAGATGATCAGTGGTTCAACTTGTTTCTTTGGTTTTATCATTTCATGTGTACGTTACGCGCTGATTTTTCATATGTAAGATAACTGGGATGCATTTGGTAAGATGAAGATGTTGATACTCTATTCCCCCGAATGGACAATCTTGAAGAAGGTCGAGTCTACAGTCTGTTCTACATTTTCCGCTGCGTGTTAGAAGACTAAATACGGTATGCATTTACTCATCAAAAGACTTCTTCAGATTCAGGGCATTCATCAGAAAGTTTGTCAATTTGGGGGAGAGCACTAATTAGGGGAGAGTGAAAAGTCATAATTAATCCCTAATTAGATTTGCTCACATTGTTCTTCTGCAAGTAAAGAGATGACACCTGAGAAGATTCTGCAAGCTGAACGAAATAATGAAGTTTGAAGACCATTCTCGGAGCTGCTGTGCTTATGTTTTGTATTTAATTTTACTTGTAGGGAACGTTGTAAGCAATTCTCATATAACATCACCTTGGGGGGAGATTGTTAGCCTTTAAAGTTATGTTATAGTCGGGAATTGCAATAGTTTCAATGTACAAGGACTTGTTTAGTCAACAATGGTTAGTTAGGCTAGTTCTTAGTATAAATACCTTCCTAGTCACAACTAGGAAGGTTGGGATGTCTCATTGTATATCAAGGGGTGTGTGTGTTTCTACTCCTTCTCTCTAAAATACACACACACCTTCCCCATTCTTTAATCTAATATTACCATGTTTAATCTTTACTTTGAGCTTCCCCGACTCCCCGAACCACATAAATCACTAGTGTTAACAGTCCTACAGGTAACATATTTGGTCATACCTGATCATTGTTGTCATCCATAGGTATTTCCGTTGCATTGTGGCATAACGTCTTAACCTACATCCACATGAAGAAACAAATCCTGCAACCAAAAGTGACCACACATCCATTGTTATGACAGGTGACAGGTGACAGGAAAGGAATCAATAATACTTAGAATTAACATCCATTGTTATGACAGGTAACAGGAAAGCAAGCAATAATACTTAGAATTAAATTAGAATTCAGATATAATAACTTGTTCAGGTAGCAAAATTAGACCTTGAGAACACTTATCCTGTCTCCAAGAGCAAAGATAGCAGATCAGTTTTTCAAGGGTTCTCTTCCTCTTGAAAAAGGCTTGTACTTCTGGTGTGAACACCTATCAGATTAGTGGGATCTGCTCTATCTAGTTGTATTTTTTCCAACGCTTGAATATAAGCACGTAAATGAGCACTTAGAACCTGCCAATCATAAAACTATCTCTTTCATGCCAAATGAAGCCTTGTAATGACCAGACCGAATACATGATATGGTAACGATACACTATACAAAGGAATTGTACTTATTATACAACTATATAACAGATAATTAGAATTACTTAGATTACTCTACCTTGTTCATTGTATCGATGTATACTGCCCGAACTTCATTATAGACCTCCTTCCCATGCTCCTTGAGGAACGAAATAACATACCTACATCATCATGTGCATTTTTGATAATATATTAGAATAATTTATGAAGTTCTAATCAAATAAAAGTTAACATAATACAATAACGAACAAAACTTATCTACTACCTTTCCAGTCTATCAGCGAACTACTAAAGTGATCATATTCAATAGATACCATAATTACTGGATTTATTATACTGAACATTATTAAAAGACAAAACTCACTTGTACTTTAACAGAATACTCTGCTGAAGAATTTGGATATATGTTTTAGGTTTCTTCAATGCATAAAGCTTCTGAATCATGAATCTGGATACCTAAAATATGGAAAGCAATTTAGAAACTAAATAGAAGAAACATATACAGAAACGTCAAGAGATGAATACATGCGAAGAATACAGATGTCAAACGGGTCAAATATATTAAAAAAGAAAAATAGATTATGAAGAAGACGTGTTTTTATTAAGAGAGAGCTTATCAATAAGCCAATTCTTCTTGTCAACTAATGAGGAAGAAGATCAAAAATAAATTTTAATTGACACCATTGATGTGAAAATGAGAGTTGATATCATCACCCGATGTGAATAAAAGTGAATCCAACCATAATTATAGAAACAAATAAGAGACTTGCGCTTATATGCATCAACTTGAAGACCAACTCAAAACACATGTACAAATTCAATGTTCTAATATTCTGAAGTGACCCAGCCATAGTTTTCGTGAACTTATATATAATAAAATGAATCTATTATAAGATTGAGATAACAACCGTATGACACTTGACACATATTTGAAATCAGTGTAATCCCATATCCCATTTCTAATGTAAACTACTCTTTCCAGAAAGAAAATTCAACTCCAAGCATTTAGTAGATCCAAACTTGTGTTTGGTGTGGTGAGAACCCAGTTGTGAAATAACACATTCCATCTTACTCAATCGTTATGGTACTTACCTTTCATCGCAGGCCTGCTCCCAACCAGATTTTCACCATGTTCAGCAAAGTGAGCCTGTTAGCATAACCAGTTTAGACTTTAGAGTTGTAGAATCCAGGATTCTATTAGCATAATCAAAATGCCCAAATAAAATGAAGATTTTTTTCATTTTGGTAATACATTGTCTCAAGTGGGTCACATAGGTAAACTTTTAAAACTCTCAAAAACAAAAGGGGTCTAACGGGTCAATTGCGTTGTTTTAATTAGCACAAACAAAAACTGTTCATAACAGGCAAGCACCATAGCATTAGGTCAGCTACTTTGGTACTTACCTTCTATCTACAGCTTATAGGCCGCAAATCACCAACTCAAAACACTACATTCCTTCTCCCACCTTCTTATTTTCATTACATAATCGAATTATTCCACTATCGAAACATAACAACTTTCAAACCGCACGTTCATCGAATCATCAACAACATAAAAACATTATAATTTTATATTCAAACACCAATTCTAAACACAACCATAACTATATTCTTCCCAAAACTGAAACCGAGCCGCTACATTTACACCTTAACAAACAAAATTGCGGCATATAAAATGTCATTCAAACCGCATGTCTTAAGAACAATATTTAAACATCACAATCGTATATTCACTCACAAATTCTAAACACTACCATAACTTCTACATTCTATTTAGTTCTATCAAATAACCGACTTATTTCACTACCGCAACATAACCACTTTTAAACAGCACGTCCTAAAAGCAACATTCTAAATAACACTATAACTTTAACATTTCTTCTTATATATGACTAAAACATGTTATTAGTTTTGTAATTAGTTCATACATACATTTCATCAAACACTTTGTGGGCATAGAAAACACACATTCTCTTTCAAAACAACCAATCTCTCATTCAAATTGTAAGGAATTTACCTTCATCGACAATGATGTGGGATCTTCATAATCTTCCCACATTCTCTTTCATACTTCTACAACCCAAATTCGTACACAAATACAAAAGAACTAATAAATATATATTTTCACTAATTTTGAAATTTGTACACAAAAACAATTTAATAAAAAAAATATGAAAAACAAACTTACAATCGAAACCAAAAATAAATTTTGGCTTGTATCTTGTAAGATCCCCGATTTTAGGGTTATTACACCAAAGATGATTAATTTTGATATGCTTCGTTGCGGTTTTTTGCAGTGGTTTTGAATTGCTCAATTTATCATTTGGTTACAAAGGGTTGAAGCATTAAGTAGTTATCAAAAATAAGATCACTAATATGTGAATGAATTGATATTGGAGCGGGTTTGGGAGATTAAGAAGCTGTTACAATAGATTTAATGCTTAACAAAAATACATTTGGCAATTTTAACTGAATATTGAATGCTTTAATTAGTTACCAAAAATGAAATCGTATGAAGGAAGAATTTAATTCATAGCAAAAATAGAGTAAGAAAACATTAGGTTGAAAAGTGGTGCAGCAAAGGTGTTGAACGCTATAAATGTGTAGCCAATCACATCAGCAAATTAAATGCATCGTGTGCTTCAAAGGGTAGTATATTATTCATGTTTATTAATTAGTATAAATTTATATAAATACGTGTGTATAAAATTATTATTTATATAGACAAGCGTAATAGTGTATATATAAATATTCTATATATATAAATAGAATAATGGTGCATAAAATTGTGCATAAGTGTTCGGAAATTGTAAGCGCACGAAGAGTGTAAGGCAATGCAAAGTGGAGTAATTAAAATATAAGGAGTGGTTATAGTCTAGGTCTAAAAAAATGCGACCTGGTTCTCTATAACCATGGCTCTGGTACCAATCTGTAACACCCCCAAAATATCGTAGTGGAATATAATATCATTGGGGTGCTACTTATTAGTACAACAGTCATAATCATAGAAAACGACTCTAAATGAGACATTTTTAAAAGTTTATCATTCGATCATAATAAAACATCAGAGTTTACAAGAGGTCCAAAATAGTTTTAATTTGCATAACACGTAAACATAAAAGTTTATAAAGGTTTATCGAATGATAATAAAATGCAAGCCATCAAAACATTCTCCGTGCCACTTCGTGCTTTCCAAATACCTTAAAGACCTGAGATAAAACATGCTAAAAAGTCAACACAAAGGTTGAGTGAAATTCATAGCATTATAAATAAATAATGGACCACAAGATTTTCAAGTTTAAGAGACAATTGATAAAGTAGTTATTATTGCACTAAGCTCATGACACTCAAAGCGTTAACGTGGGGTATCATATTGATGATAATAAAGCCCTAGAAGTAGGTAATTTGCCATTATACCTAGGCATTCAAATATAGTGCGTTTGTGATATCCATCTGATCAACACAAACGAGATTCATCAATCCTAATAGGCCTATTCACAATATTCGCACTCACATGGAAATGATTAATGGTTCATGATGATAGGGACTTATTTTTGGCAATAATGGTACTTGGGCAATAATACATTCAGGTAAGCATACAGTTCAAAGCACTTGTGTCAAAATTGTAAAATAACATGTATCTCCCCCAATGGGTTTATAAACAATTTAAAGAGTTAAAGTAGGGCTATGAACTCACGAAAAGCCAAGTGAACAATCAAAGTGAATGTATTGATGAATAAACCACAAGTGTCCTACGAGCAACCTAGACATATACGCATCTCTCAGATTCTAAAATAATAAGGTAAGTATGTCTATATGCCTTACAGATTATTATTTCAATTATGCTATAAATGAGTGTCAAGACAAGTCATAAGGGTTCGATTAAGTCCAAGGGTTCAAATTAAGTCAAAAGGGTTCAAATTAAGTCAAAGATTTCAAAATATATTAAATGGTTCAAAATCAAATTTAAGGGTTCCAAATATGTGTCATAAGTTCAAATTAGTCGTTCTTAAGTTTCTTTAGTCTACGAAGGATTTACGGGTCTGTTAGCATTATAGAAAAGTGGTGGTCATTCTAGTAATAGGAACTTTGTAAAGGTGTTATAGATAATATTGTAGAATTGTCAAAGGGCTCATAGACTAAGCTAATAGGCTAGAAGTTATGTATAAGTTAGTCCAATCCTAGTCCAAATGAAGCCCATAAGTAAGCCCATGAGGTGTCTAATCTCTTGTATAAAACCCACCATATACCTCATTTGTGTGGTGTGCTTGAGTGTGTAAGTGTGTGCTTTAGTAATAAGAATTCTCTCTTCATCTCTCTACCTTCTCTCTAAGTTATACGCATACATTCTTATATCTCAAGTCACTATACATGCTTAATACGATTTATATATTGTGTGATATAGTTAGATCTAAGGTCCTACAAGTGGTATCAATCGCCTAACAACGATTTAGGATTGTTTGTGTATCATTTTTTGATCAAAGTTTAGCAAAAAGTTGTGTTTTTCTCTATAAAAACGTTAGCTTTTTGTTCAAAAGATTTGATTTTTACGTTTTCTAGGTTAAAGTCGTTGTCTTTCTTACACATCTACTTATTATTAGTGAGTTTTGGCATAAAAATCGAATCAAAATCATCAAAAACGTGTTTCTTATCGAACAAGAAAGTTTTTGAAACTTATCAAAATTCTTTAAATTTGGTTATAAACATTAAAGGTCGAAACTTTATTGTTATTTAAGTGTTTTTGAAGGTTGTTAATAGATTGAAACCGTTTAGAAGTTTGATTGTAGTCATAATATTGATCTCTAAAAGGTCAGTTAATCCATCGGAATTGAAGTTTTGAGGGTTTGTCAGAATTGGTTTTTAAGGGTTTGTCGGAATTGGTCATCAGAATTCATCAAGAACTCGTTTACTTCACGATCCAACGGGAACTCAGTATTCCATTGCTTGTATAAGTGTGCGGAATACTTCGACTAAGGAAATATCTTCTAATTTGTATAAATTAGATAGATTTTATCGAAAATGCTAATTTCATCAAAATTGCTAATTTCATCGAATTTGCAAAGTTCATAGAAATTGCATTTTCGTCGAAATTGTAAATTTCATCGGAATTGAAAAGTTCATCGAAATTGCATTTTCATCGAAATTGTAATTTTCATCGGAATTGTAACTTTCAACTTTCATCGGAATTGCAAGGATTTATCGAAATTGGATAGAGTGAACAGTATTTATCAGAATTGCACCAATCCATCAGAATTGCTCCAAATCCATCGGAATTGAACCAAATCCATCGGAATTGAACCATATCCATCGGAATTCAACCTTCAAAGCTGACTTTTTTTTGATTTCTTAAGACAAAACTTCAAACGACTATAACTTTTGAACCGTAACTCCGTTTTCAGTCCATAAAGTTCATTCAACCCAACCTTGGAGGTCCAAATCCACTCCAAAAAAAAGTTATTGAAGTTTTTAAGTTTTTAGACAAAAATTTCACTACAATAACTGCATTTAACCTGCACCAAACACAACTCCTATATCGTTGCACCGATCCAAGATCAACTTTATCATACATAACTTCATCAATGGCAACTCAGCAAGACATTCATGCAGCCGGTGCGGAAAACCGTCCTCTTATGCTTGAAAAAGGTGGGTATCTTCCATGGACAAGCTGTATGCTTCGTTACATCAAAACGAAGTCTGATGGTAAACTCCTGCTCTAATCTATTAAGAATGAACCCTTCAAGCCTCAATAGATTCAAGACCCTGGAGAACCAAACGGAACACCTCCTATTCCACCATTATTTCGTGAACAAACAGAAGCAGAATACACAGAAGAAGACAGGAAGCAGATCGCAGCTGATGATATGGCAATGCACTTAATCCAACTAGGATTACCACGAGAGATCTTTGCTGCTGTCGACAGTTGTGAAACTGCCTATGACATGTGGGAACGAGTTAGAAGGCTATGTCATGGCACAGAAATTGGGCAACAAGATGTCGAAAACAAGCCACTAATTGAATGGGAGAAGTTTACATCCACTCCAGGAGAATCCATTGAATCCTACTATACCAGGTTTTGCACTTAAATGAATAAGCTAATAAGAAACAAGTTGACACCAAGACAGATCGTGAGCAACATCAAGTTCATCAACAATCTTCAAGAAAAATGGGGACGATATGTCTCCATTGTCAACCAAACCAAGGATCTACACCAGGTGAATTATGACCAGCTCTATGATTTTCTGAAGCAAAACCAAGCTGAGGCTAATGAAGTAAGGAAAGAAAGATTGGCAAAGAATCATGATCCTCTTGCATTCATTGCTCAAACACCAACACCATTACCAGTGAACACACAAAATCAACCATCTTCATCTTCCACTCAGAACTACATGCAACACCAATACGTTCCACAACAACAGACTATTGTAATTCCACAAAAACAAGTCCACCCACAACAACATCATGTTATTCCACAACAACAATATCCACAATTTCAAGAATCAGAGTTCACTGACAATGATGAGTCTACTGCTGCTTTGACATAAGCATTTGCTTATTTGACAAAGGCATTCCAAGGACGCTATTCTACACCAACCAACAACAACCAAAGGATTTCATCGAATACTTGCAACAGGCAGATTGCATAGCCGAGTTTCAATACGGCTCAAGGAGGACATATGGTTGGAGTTATTGGGAATTAACAAGGATATGCTACTAGATTTTAGATGGGTAATCACGGGCAGTATGCCAGAAATCAGATGGGTCAGTATGCAGAGAATCAGATGGGTCAAGTTGTTGGAAATCAGAGGGGTCAGAATGTTGGAAATCAGACAGTGGGTAATCAGATTGGGAATGTTGCAGCTCCAATTGCTGGGAATTATGGAAATATGAATCAGGGAAATCCGATAAAGTGTTTCGACTGTCAGGGTGTCGGTCATATGGCAAGGAAAGCCAAAAAAGAAAAATCCAGCTTATCTGTAGAAAGCTTTGCTGTTGGCACAGAAGGAAGAAGCAGGGTTTCAGTTGAATGCAGAAGAAAATGATTTTATGGATCTCATGGATGATATGGAAGACTGAGAAGACATCGATGCAAACTGCATATTTATGGCAAATCTTCAGGAGGCTAAGTATGACATGGATTCTGACACACCTCCTATTTATGACACCAATGCAGTATCTGAGGTACCATTATTCAATACATGTCACAATAATAAAATATTTGATAAGTCTCCTCATGAGGAACAACATTCTGCGACTCCAGCACCCACTTATGATACATACATGGACACATCAAATAGTAGCAATATTGATTCAGCAACTCAAGATATGAATCATAATGGAGGCTCAGTTTCCCAGCATGCTGAGAATGATAAGGAAACACGTGCTCTATTTGAATCATTATTGAAAAACTGTAACATTGAAATTGAGAAACTAAAAAACGTCAATCGCGATGTTAAGGCCGTGAATGAGAAAATGACCGCTGAGCTTGAGAGGTATAAGGAAAATGAAAAAGTTTTTAAGTTTCATAAAAAACGATAATAAGATTTAGAAATTGGTTATCAAAATTCCATTTTAAGAGAAAAACAATTGCAAATCAAGTTTGACACACTTGATGTTAATTTAAACATGAAAATAAAATCCTTAAACGTGAAAATTTCTGATTTGAAAAACTAACTTTCTAAACAAACATCAACTTGTTCTGATCTTGAAAAAGAAAAGAAACAGTTGAAAGCAGATTTTTCAAAACAAGAAAATGATCTTCTTGAAGAAATCGTTGAGAAACAAGAAACAATCAAAAAGTTGGAAGATTTGCTTGTTAGAACGGGTCATTCTGCTCAAACCATTCATATTCTAATTAAAGATCCAAACCCGCTTTTACATACAATGAAGAAAATGGCTATCGGTTGTGAAAACCCTTATACTCTCAAGAAAGCTCAGAAAGAACAGAATGTTTTATACAATGGAAATGTAATATATGCTAGACATGATCCTTCCGCTGTTCGGGATTCTGACGAAACAATTGAGCTTGCTGAAGAGAGACGAATTAAAATGAAACAAAAGAACCCAGAGATAAAACCAATTGATTAGAAAAAACTCATCATAATTTCTGGAGTTAATTTTGTTCAACAAAAACAAACGCCAAAGTTTTCCAAAAAACCAGATGTTACGATACATGTTGCAAAACAAAAAGTTGTTTCTAAAACTCTTACAAACTTGGAACAAATGTCATCAAACAATCCTTTTAACATAAGTGCTGCTAGAGGATATTTAGATGATGTTAAAAAGAGAATTGAAACACTTCAAAATATTTTTGCATCCAAAACTACTATAAGTATCAATAACTGGCATTCAAGTTTTCATGCAGAAATGAAAAAGGTGTTTGAAACAGAAATAACTACTCTATTAAATAGCATGCATGCGAGACTAATTCATTTTGAACAAGCATTCTTGAAAGAAACAGCCAACTTTGTCAAGGACCACAAATCTCTGGTTAAGGAAACTAATGAAAATATTGAAAACATCAAAGTTTTGGAAAACCTTAATGACTCTCTCTTCAAATCATTTATATCGACCGATATTATGTCCATCATTTTACAAACATATTCTGTTGAAGACAATGAAAGACTACGAGTTGAGACCTCTGTAATTGTTTCAAAATATGAAAATGCTCTTACTAAACTTGAAAAAGAAAACGTGTCATATTTTAAACAACTTGATCAAAAAACCGAGGAATGCAAGTATGACAAACTGTCGTATGAGCGTGCCTACCAGGACATGAAAGTGAAAAATGATCTTTTGAGGGCTCAGCTGGAAAATCTAAAAGGGAAGGGTGTGGATACTAAGTTTGCAAAACCATCAACTTCGGACAAACTGGTTGTTAAACCAAAAATGTCAATTTCTAAATTTGTTCCAAAAGTCGATGTGAAAAATGATTTGACAAAACGAGTCACTCCAACACGCTTGCCTAAGCCAAATGAAAAAGAAAATATTGTTGATAAAGGAAAAGCGGTTGTCGAACCACCAAAAGTTATAGCACCTAGCCTATATAGGATTAGTCACACTAATGCGTCTGCCTCCACATCTAAAACATATAGGGCAAATAACAAGAGCGTAAAAGATAATCCAAAAGAGTCTAGGAATGCTAAAACAACTTATAAGAACAACAATATAAATCCTAATGCGTGTGCCTTACCTTCTACAGGATTAGAAAGCACTTCTAGGTGCAGCAAACTACAGCCTAGGAGCAATACAAGGAAAAATAGAGTCTCGCCTTTCTCTAAGAGTAGATGCCAGAATAAAGTTGAAGAAGTAGAAGAACACCATAGGAATTTATCGCTTTGTAATAACAGACATATATCATCTAAATTTAATGTCAAAAGTATAGTTTCCGATGCATATAATGACTCTGATTGCTTAATGTGCAAGAAATATTTATCTAATGATGTTTCTAAAAATGTGAATGTTACGCATGAACAGAAGAATGTTCCAAAAGGAACTAGTGCTAGATCTAGATGAATAGGAAGACTAATTGCACGATTTAGGTTAACCAGTAGTAGTCATATGCCTAGGAACTATCTTAAGTATTGTCTATGGAAACCAACGGGCAAAACGTTCACTCTCCAGAATGGCAAATTGACTGCTGTTCAAATTGAACCAATAGAAACTTTCTATGAGTGTGTTTCGGATGTTACCCCTAAACCCATGGAACCAAATGTTAAATGGTTTCCAAATACAAACTCTTCTGTTCTTCGCAGGTTATCGAAATATGTCTTTGGATCGTCGACTCGGGTTGCTCCAAGCACATGACCGGAATCTAAAACGGCTGATCAATTTTGTCTAGAAATTCATGGGAACTGTACGCTTTGGAAATGATCATGTAGCAGCTATTCTAGGTTATGGAGACCTTCAATTTGGGAATTATTTAATCACTCGAGTTTACTACGTTGAAGGGTTGGGACACAACTTGTTTTCAGTCGGGAATTTTGTGATACATATTTAGAGGTTGCATTTAGGAGAAACACGTGCTTTGTTATAAATTTGGTTGGCGATGATCTCTTAACTGGGAATCGTAGAACCAACCTATATGCTATCGACATCAACCAAATAGCCTCTTCATCACTAATTTGTCTTATGACAAGAGCATGCGGAACAAAGTCCTGGTTGTGGCATAGAAGATTATCCCATCTCAATTTTGACACCATTAACAAATTAGCCAAAGACACCATCGTCAACGGACTTTCTAAGTTCAAATACACCGAGGATCACTTATGTCCATCATGCGAACAACGAAAAAGCAAAAGGGCATCATATAAACCTAAAACCGTACCCAGTTCGGAAGCAAAGTTACATATGTTGCACATGGACTTATGTGGCCCAATGAGAGTTGAAAGAATAAATGGGAAGAAGTATATTCTTGTTACTGTCGATGATTATTCAAGATATACATAGGTAAGGTTTCTGAGGTCAAAAGACGAAGCACCAGGCATCATCATCACCTTTCTGAAGTATATTCAAGTCATACTTCAAGCTATTGTAAGGATTGTAAGAACAAAGAATGGCACAGAATTCACAAACCAGGAGTTGAGAACTTACTTTGAAAATGCTGGAATCACGCATCAGACATATGTTGTTAGAACTCTACAGCAGAATGGGGTAGTTGAAAGAAGAAATAGAACTCTTGTGGAAGCTGCTCGTACAATGCTGATTTATTCTAGTGCACGGTTATTCTTGTGGGCTGATGCGGTTGCCACTGCTTGTTTCACTCAGAACCGTTCCCTAATCCATCCAAGATTCAATAAAACACCATATGAACTAGTGAACAACAGAAAACCCGATATCTCTTACCTTCACGTGTTTGGCGCTTTGTGCTATCCAACAAACAACAGAGAAGATCTAGGGAAGCTGAAAGCTAAGGGTAATATTGGAATCTTCATTGGATACTCAGAAAACTCGAGGGCATTCAGGGTGTATAATAGAAGGACTAAAAGGATAATGGAGACGATGAATGTGAAGTTTGACGAAATTTCTCAAATGGCTTCTGAGAGACACACTCTAGAACCCACGCTTAACCCGATGGCTTCTAATCAAAACAGATTAGGACCCGCACCAAACCTGCAGACTTCTGGACACATTAGTTCAGGACTCGTACCTCAAGGAGTTAAATCAACAACCACTGACAAACCTTCATAACAAGAACTGGAAAATTTCTTCGAGTTAATATTTGATGAATACTATGGTGGAACTTCGACAAATGCATCACCACAACATTCTGCTGCACCCGCTCAAAACCATCAACCACCACCACCACTACAAGATGCATCTACTACAATTGAAGCTGATGCACCAACTCCCTCAACCTCATCTACATCTACTCCAGAAAGTCCAATTCTAGAAATTGTTCTACCAAGAGTTGATGAGCAAAATCAAAACACACCATTTAAAGAAGAACAAACACATAATAAAAATGATGCTGCGATAGAAGAATAAGTGTTTGAAAACCAATTTGCAACGGACTCAGCTGAATCTTCTTCAAGGTTACAAGAACCATCTAACACACATACGTTAAACCCAAGGTTCCCTTCTATACTCCAATGGACAAAAGACCATCCAATAGAAGAAGTTATTAGTGAACCTTCAAGGCCAGTTCAGACGAGAAGACAACTCCCCACCAACCCTGATATGTGCATCTACATTTGCTCAGTAAGTCTAAAAGAACCAAAGAACATTTGGGAGGTGATGGCAGACAATGCATGGATAGAAGCGATGCAGGATGAACTTCTTTAATACCAGTTACATGATAGTTGAGACTTAGTTCCAAGACCAATTGACAAACTTTTCATTGATCTCAAATGGTTATGGAAGAACAAAAAGGATAAAGAAATGACTGTCATTCGCAACAAAGCTCATCTCGTCGCTAAAGGATTCAGACAGGAAGAAGGGATAGATTTTGAAGAATCATTCGCGCCTGTTGCAAGACTTGAAGCAGTCCGGATTTTCTTAGCATATGCACCTCACTAAAACATCACTGTTTATCAGATGGACATCAAGACGACATTCTTAAATGGAACTCTGAAAGAAGAAGTGTATGTGAGTCAGCCAGAAAGATTCATTGACAAAGAACATCCAGACTACCTCTACTTGCTAAAGAAAGCCATCTATGGTTTAAAACAAGCTCCAAAAGCATGGTATGACGAACTATCATCTTTCCTGATCAAAAATAATTTCACCAAAGGAACTGTTGATTCTACCTTGTTTACAAGAAAATACAAAGATGACATTTTGATTGTTCAGATTTATGTGGACGACATTATTTTTGGGTCCACTAATCCGAATCATTCAAAATATTTTAAAAATCTCATGAAAAGCAAATTTGAAATGTCCATGATGGGGGAACTTAAATTCTTTCTTGGTTTACAAATACACCAATCCCCTCGTGATATTTTTATTAATCAAGCTAAATATACAATTGAGATTATGAAAACACATGGTATGGAGAATTGTGATTCTATTGGTAAACCAATGGTCACTTCACCAAAAATTGGTTGTTGGGAATTATAATTTGATGATTACAAAACTACATATGCATAAATGAAGACAAATGAAACAACAGGGACTAAATGTAATAATTTAGTTATCTTCTTGTGAAAGTTAGGTTTTTATGTAAACCCCTAATATAAAGGGAATTAGACGGCAATAGAGATATAGAAAAATGTAGATCTCTCCTATAAGAGTCGAGTAGCAAACGTGTGATTGTACACGTTTGTTTGTTGCAGTTAGTTTTATTATTATACAATAAAGAGGCGCCTTGGTTAAAATAAATCACAACCTTGTTTAACATTATTGTTCGTGTTTGATTCCGCTGCTGTTATCAATAATGTTTGTAAAACACATCCTAGATGGGGTAAACGATCTTCAACAAGTGGTATCAGAGACAGGTTTCTGATACTTTGATTTAGAAGATCCAGAAGTATTCATTAACTTACTACCAAGAAGATGGACATGGAAACACCTCAAACCTCAATCCTTGCTAAACTCCCCATGCTGAAACAGAATGAATACGATTTATGGCGGCTCAGAATAGAGCAATATTTCTTGGTGCAAGACTATGCATTATGGGATATAATTATCAATGGTGATTCATTCAAACCAATTCCAACTGAGGAGACACATGCTGATGGCGCAAAGACAACAAAGCTCAATACTGAGCCGGTTACTAATGAGGAGAGAATCAAAAAGAAGAATGATCAGAAGGCTAGCAACTTGTTACTAATGGCAATTCCTAATAATCAAGTGCTGAACTTTAGCCAATATGAGACTGCTAAGACCCTTTTTGAAGCAGTGGTGGAAAGATTTGGTGGCAATGAAGCTACCAAGAAGGCACAGAGAACTCTACTTAAACAAAGTTACGAGAACTTCACTGCATCAAGAAACAAAACTTTGGACCATATCTTTAATAGGCTTCAAAAGATCATCAGTCAACTTACTGTGTTGAAGACTGTGATTCCACAGGAAGACCTCAACATGAAGTTTCTAAATAGTTTACCTGCTAAATGGAACACTTATGTTGTGGTTTGGAGCAATAAACCAGAACTGGAAAAAATGGCATTGAATGAGCTTTACAACAATCTTAAGATTGTTGAGCAGAAGGTGAAGAAGAGTGGTAGCACCAGTTCTAGTACAGGGAATATGGCTTTCTTATCTTCTTCAAACAGTTCGAATCATGAAGATGAAGAAGCAGTTGGTACTGCTAAACCATCAGTTAGCACTGCTAGTGTAAAAACTAGTACTGCTGGCTTGACTGAAGAGACCATATATGCATTTGTGTCAGAACAATCTGGTGGGTCTAAGATCTTTAATGAAGATCTTCTTCAAATTGCTGAAGATGATTTGGAAGCTATGGATTTAAAGTGGCAGTTGGCTTTGATAAGCATCAGGGCTAAGAAGTATTACCAAAGGACTGGGAATAAGATTACCTTTAATGGAAGAGATGTTGCTGGGTATGATAAGTCTAAGGTGGAGTGCTATAATTGTCACAAGATGGGGCACTTTGCCAGGGAATGTAGAGGTCCAAGACAACAAAGCAACCAGGGTCAAGGGTTTAAGAATCAACAAGGAACAAGGAGAACAGTTAATGTTAAAGAGCCTTCTTCCAAGGCTATGGTAGCTGTAGATGGAGCTGGATTTGATTGGAGCTTCATGGAGGAAGAAGAGGAACCAACCAACTTGGGTTTGATGGCTTTCTCAGACTCTGAGGTACATATTGTTCAAAAATGTTCAAATACTTGTTCTGCTTTAAAAGATTATGAGTGTCTTAAGAAACAGTATGATGATCTTAGAGTAGAATTTAATCAAGTAAATTTTAGTCTGGCAAATCATAAAAGAGGACTAGCTGTTTTGGAAGAACAAATTGTGTTTTATAGACAGAATGAGTCAAACTTTTCTGATGAGATAGGTGTTCTAAAGAGGGATTTGCAACTAAAAGATGATAAAATGAGTGGACTTGTATATTAACTAGAGAAGCTTAAAAAGGAAAAAGAGAATATTCAGTTAAGTGTAGAAACTCTTGAACATACTTCAAAGGGAGTTCAGAAGATAGTAGAGAATCAAATACTTAACAAAGCTAAGTCTGGTTTAGGGCATAAGTCAGTTGCACCCCCTCTTAGAGGAATGTTTGTTCCACCAGGAATTGATTTAGCTCATACAGGTTTAGAAGAGTTTAAGGATATTGATTTTCCTGGATATAGTGTTAAAATGAGTGAGAATCCTGTTAAATTCGTTAAGACAGAAGATTCTTTTGTGAGTACTAGTGATAAATCTCTTTCTGGGGAAAAGATGTCCTCTGATAGGAACTCAGATGCACTAACTATTGAGGATTGGACATCTGATGATGAGGATGCAAAGGTTAAGGTCAAACCTAATGTTGTTAAGGTAGAAGTTAAACATGCTCCTAAAGTGGTTAAGACTGAAAACATAAAACCAGTTAGGAAAAGTTTTCGATATGCTGAGATGTATAGGTCTAAGAACAGATCACCAATTTCTGAGGGTAGTCATAGGAACTGGAATCACTCAAAATCTATGCAAATGGATGATAAGTTTGCTATGATTAGAAAAGTGTGCTTTGTTTGTGGAAGTTTTGATCATATGGCTGCTTATTGTGATTCTAACCCATGGAAAAAGAGAGTTTCTGGGAATACAAGGGTGAATAGGAATAACAATGCTAGGGTAACTCAAAACAGTCCAACTAGATTGACAAGCCCTAATGCATATCATAAGATGTCACCCAAAGCTGTTATGTTAAAGACAGGCATCAAAACAGTTTCAACTGCTAGTCAAAATAAGTGGTTTAATAAAAAGCAAACTGTTTCAAGTGCAAAACAATTTTCAAATCATGCACAAACAGTTAAAAGGCATTTTTATAAGAAAACAGCAATGACCAATCAGAAATGGGTGCCAAAATTTAAACAAGCAGTTCCAACTGCTAGACTAGCAAATCCTACTGCTAGGCACTTAAATGTTAAGGGAAAAAGGGGCAATGCTGTCAAGGCCTCAGCACATTGGGTTAGACAATCTACCAAACCCAATGGTGCATCAATGACCTCCAACAAATTTTCTCATCTTGATGCACAAGGCAGATCCAAACCAGTGATGGTTTGGATCCCCAAAAGAAACTAACACCATTATTTTGTGTGCAGGAACATCCTTCAAATGGTAAAGAAGATAGAGGATATTCAGACAGTGGATGTTCAAGGCACATGACTGGCAACATGTCATATCTTTCAGACTTTATTGCTCTGGATGGAGGACCAGTTGTCTTTGGTGGTGGTATTGGAGGAAGGATTACTGGTAAAGGGGTAATTAAAACTGGTAATCTTGATTTTGAAAATGTGTATTATGTACCAGAACTTAAGTACAATCTTTTCAGTGTATCACAAATTTGTGATAAACAGAACAAAGTTTTATTTACTGATACTGATTGTCTTATTCTTTCTCCTGATTTCAAGCTACCTGATGAAAGTCAAGTATTGCTTAAAATCCCTAGAAAGGATAACACATACAGTGTTGAGATGAATAAACTAGTTCCTAAGGTTGGACTTACTTGTCTTGTTGCAAAAGCCACATTGGAAGAATCAATGTTGTGGCACAGAAGGCTTAGTCATGTTAATTTTAAAACCATTAACAAAATTGCTAAAAATGGGTTGGTAAGAGGTTTACCATATAAAACTTTTCTCAATGACCAAACCTGTGTTTCTTGCCTTAAAGGTAAGCAACACAGAGCCTCATGTAAGCCAAAGGTCCAGAACTCTATTTCTCAAGCTTTATATATGTTGCATATGGACTTGTTTGGTCCTACTTCTGTGAATAGCTTGAATTTTAAGAGATATTGTCTTGTTATCACTGATGATTATAGTAGGTTTTCTTGGGTGTTCTTTATGAGAACTAAGGATGAAACTAGTGAAATCCTTAAGACCTTCATTGTTGAAGTAGAAAACCTAGTTGATAAGAAAGTTAAAATAATCAGGTGTGAAAATGGAACTGAATTTAAGAATAGAGTGATGGATGATTTTTGCAGAGAAAAAGGTATTAAGAGGGAATTTAGTGTAGCTAGAACCCCACAGCAAAATGGAGTAGCTGAGAGAAAGAATAGGACTCTTATAGAGGCTGCTAGGACAATGTTAGCTGACTCTAAGCTACCAGTTTCATTTTGGGCTGAAGCAGTTAGCACTGCTTGTTATGTATTGAATAGGGTTTTAGTTGTGCAACCTCACAATAAGATTGCTTATGAGCTTCTTAGAGGTAGAACCCCTGCTTTAAGCTTCATGAGACCTTTTGGTTGTCATGTTACTATCCTTAATACCAAAGACCAACTAGGAAAGTTTGATGGGAAATCTGAGGAAGGTTTCTTTGTTGGTTATTCTCTGCACAGTAAGGCTTTTAGGGTGTACAATAAAAGCACCAAGCATGTAGAAGAAAATCTGCAGATAGAATTTTTGGAGAATAAACCAAATGTTGCAGGTGTTGGTCCAGATTGGATCTTTGATATTGACAGTCTTTCAAATTCCATGAATTATGTGCCTGTTACAGGTATAAATACTAACCATGATGCAGGTTCAGAGGAGGAAGATGAAGATTGTATTTTCATGCCAATCATGGAAGAAAGTCTAGTAAATGAGTCTTCTACAAAGAAAGATGATATTCCATCATCAAGTGGTGTAGACAAAGAGAAAGATGTTGCTGAATCCAGTGGTCAAAATGGTAAAGAAACTAAAAATCCAACAAGCAGTACAAATGGAGTTAGTACTGCTCAGCCACAAGTTCCTACTGCTGAGCAAAATAGTGATGCTGCTGGACCAAGTCAACCTCATCTTGATTCACCAGTTCATACTGCTTCTCAAGTTGATGAGTTTGATTTCTTTGGAGATGGTCTGCAAAATATGCCTATTACCTATGCAGCTCCTTCTACTCCCCATACTATTGTACATAGGAATCATCCTCTTACCAATGTCATAGGAGATGTACAATCTGGAGTCAAGACCAGAAGGCAAATTCAAGACCCAGATCATCATGGATTTCTCAGTGTGGTATATGAGGAGAAACATCATGATGATGAGAATGAGTGTATGTTTGTATGTTTTCTATCTCAGGTAGAACCCAAGAATGTGCTAAAGGCTTTTGTCACAACCCGTAATTTCAGGTCATTTTTCCGAACCTCGACAATTTACTATTCACACAAGTTACTATTCACTATTTACTATTCATCGATCACTATTCACTTTTCACTATTCATCATTTTCGAGGTCAATTTGATATTTTGAGAAACCTTCGAAAATTTTACTATTCACGTGACACTATTCATTCCCGGAGAAAATTTCCGTTCATCATCAGCATTCATTAATTCGTAAACCTAGTTTACGAGTGTTCAAAAATTCACGTAACCAGTTCGGTTTAGCAGTGAATTCATGCATTTCAGTTAAGGACACATCATATAGACTCGGGTAGTCTACATAACATCAGTATCATCATCAGTATATTAGTTCATGCACGGACATTTATCATTTTAATTTACGTATGTTTAATTATTTTAATTAACATTACCACTCCGTCATTACTACTGATATTATACCCAATACTCCCGATAATGATCCTAGTATATTTTTCTACTAAATTTAATAATATAGAGATGATATTATTAATTTACCCGGTGTTTTTAAACCAATAGCTATAATTTTCGTTAGGAGCTTATAACTCCGTCAGTTTACGAAAATTCAACCCGATAATTATTCTGACACCCGATTTTTTTCAGGAATATATTTTTACAATTTATAAAAAGTGTTGTTTTGCAACGAAAACACTATATTTACCGATATAACACCAAATGAGGATCATGGAGTACCGTTTTAACATATTTACACGAAAAGTGTTTATTAACTTAACGAGACGTCAAAGATGTATTTTTCGTCGATAAACGTTATTTTCCAAAATCATCGAGTGGTATCGATAACATACGTAATTGCATGAGTAGAATCATTTCATTTGCTTACATTAGATCATAACCTCATATCAGGTCGCGGTTAGAGACCGAGCCTCATTCCAGCGTATTCATTATTATCATTGTTGCTATCATACCAGGTGAGTTTCATAGCCCCTCCTTTTACTTGTTTTGTAACTGTTTTGGGGGAAAATACATGCTCGTTTTCAATTAAACTCATGCTTGTTTTACTTAAACGTCATTGTCTTTCAAACATTATTGTTTGGTTAAAATACTTGGTTTGTTACTCGAAAGTATTTTGTGTTTACATTTTTCATCCATGATTATTTTCTTATGGACACTAGTACATCAAGCTATTTCATATTACATATGTTATGACCCGTTAAGCTCGAATGTTGAGGATAGATCTATTAGGATTGATCTCCCTGTCCGGGTGGTGTTCCCCACCTGACTGTCAAGTCAAACAGACGCATAATCATTTAAGAACCCTGATTGTCCTAGGTGTACATCTACCAGAAACTTAGAATGTCCGGGTGGTTTCCCCACCTGAATGATATGCCAAACGTGTTGTGGTTTCCCCACTGACTGGTATGCCAAACGTAGTGTGGTTTCCCCACTGGCTGATATGTCAAACGTATTGTGGTTTCCCCACTGGCTGATATGTCAAACGTATTGTGGTTTCCCCACTTGACTGTGAGGTCAAACGTATTGTGGTTTCCCCACTTGACTGATATTTCAAACGGACATAGTTTCCCCACTTGACTGTTATGTCAATAGCATGCCCAAATTAGAATCTTAAGGATTCTGTGTCATGAATTTTAGTTGTCAATAACTCTATATATATTGGGAATATATTGTTCATTTAACCTTTGTGGTTCATAAATCATTTGACGTTCACTTAAACCAAATCAGATTTGGCAATGGGTTGTAAACACACAGGTTGCAAGTCTTGTATGGGCGGGACTTGGAACTGGGTGGATTTACAATGCCTTTGCTGGGAAATCTTCATTCAAAGGCTTTGCATTTTTCATTAAACTCTATGAACTCACCAACCTCGTGTTTACATTTTTAGCATGTATTTTCAGGTATAAGCAATAGCACGCTACGGGAGGTCTTGGCAGGGCATGGCATGGTCATAGAAGACTCTGATAAACATTGGGGACCGTTTTACTATTTTAAAGGGCCTATTTCCGCACTACTTTTAACAATGTAAATTCAACACTTTTGTTAAACAATTTTATTCTAAATGGTTGAGATGAAAAACCGTTCTTTACACTTGTGTTGTGATACCAATTGAGTTACACCCCAGCGACATGTAAGCTTCCGCTGGACCCGAATTTGGGGGTGTGACAGATTGGTATCAGAGCCTTGGCTATAGAGAACTGGGTGATTTTAAAACCTAGACTATAGCTACATTTACAAAAACTCCACCCTATGACCGCCGCGTGCCTGCCTGCCAAGCTGATGCCTCATTTGTGGTTTGTTGCTGACATATGTGATGAGATTTGTATCTCATTATCAGATATATTATACTTGCTTATTCTCATTGATTACTATAATTGTCTTCCATATAAGCATGCTCACATGTCATACACGTCGCAGCGTTACGCCTTTTCCTTGCGTAGTTTCATCATTCGACCTCGAGTTTGGTCACTTGCCTTAGTCCTTTGAAACGTCCTTTAAATGTGAAGGACATGGTATTAGTATAACTGAGCTGAGTATTTCAAAATTCATTGAACCTCGGTGGAATATAGACTGGTCATCTATATTCGACCCGGGACAGTGGGACATAGCCTGACCACCTATGTCCGACTCAGAGATGAATTTTGCAATACTGAGAACAGTTATAATAAAATTATGTCCGAGTTGCATTCCTACTCAAATTCTAAAGGTTTCAAAATTCATGTGTGTGTACACAATCGTTGCAAGAACATTCACATCTACATCGCCTCACGAACCGCCGCCTAGAAGCACGCCAGCTAATCATAACTCACCCTCAAGCTTTCATTCAATGACAAGCCACTTAGAACATCTACTTTTCAGAAACGTCTCATTTACGTATCACTCTTCTTTTCTTGTTTTGAAGAATCATGCCACCCAAGAAAACTACTCCAACTATGACACCAGCCGAGATCAGAAAGCTTGTTGCCGACAGTATTGAGGCAGCACTAGTAGTTGAAAGAGAGACCGTAGCTGCACGGGCTGCTGCAGCCGCTGCTAAAGCCGCTTCTCAGACAGAGACGGCAGAAGCAACCAGGCTTGCTAATGATACAAATGGGCGTAAATGTACATACAAGGACTTCAAGAGTGGAGATCCCCCAAATTTCAAAGGTACTGAAGGAGCCACTGCTATGGTCCGTTGGTTCGAGAAAATAGAATCTGTGTTTCTATTATGCAACTGTCCAGAGGAGTACAAGGTAAAGTTTGCTACTAGTACTCTCGTTGATGATGCCATGTCATGGTGGAATTCTTATGCAAAGCCCATAGGAATGGAAAATGCTCACAAGTTTACGTGGGATGAATTCAAGAAGTTGCTGACCAAGAAGTTCTGCCCACGCACTGAAATAAAGAAGTTGGAAACAGAGTTTTATGAGTTAGTAACAACAGGTAATGATATCGAGACATATATCAGGAGGTTTCAGGAACTGGCGGTGCTATGTCCAACTATGGTTCCTGATAATAAGAAGCTGCTAGAAAAGTTCATTGGTGGACTACCCCACAGCATCTGTGGAGATGTAATTTCTTTTGACCCACATACATTGGACGAGGCAATCAGGATGTCTCAGAAACTCATGGCTCAGATAATAAAGAGAGGAACTACTACAAACAACAACAACAACCCCACCAACAACGACAACAAGAGGAAAAGGGATGATGAACAAGGAAACGATCAAGTACGACAGCCGGACAAAGGATAAAAAGTGGTTAGAGTCTATATTGCCGGACCACACACTAAGAAAAGATATACTGGGAATTTACCTTACTGCAACACGTGTAATCTCCATCACCTAGATCATTGCAGTGAACCGTGTGGGGTGTGCAAGAAGCGGGGTCACCAGACCAAAGACTGTTGAAAGCCTGCAAATCAGAGGATCCCATGGAGTTGTTTCAAATGTGGAAACTTAGGACACTTCAGAAAGGACTGTCCGGAGCTAAGGAACAAGAAAACCAAAGCCTAAACACTCTAGTGTTGTATTTCTTTGTGTTTCACTTTAAGTTCTATCGTATGAACTTCATGTACTATTACGAATTCCTACCTAATGTATGTTTTATCTTTTATCATCGCAATGCGACTCCAATATCCATTTCTTCACCGAATCCACTCCAGAGACCAACATAAACTGAATTCAGGGACTGAATTCTTTTAACGGGTGGAGAATGTCACAACCCGTAATTTCAGGCCATTTTCCCGAACCTCAACAATTTACTATTCTCGAGTTACTATTCACTATATACTATTCACCGATCACTATTCACTTTTCACTATTCATCGTTTTCGAGGTCAATTTGATATTTTGAGAAACTTTCGGAAATTTTACTATTCACGTGACACTATTCATTCCGGGAAAAAATTCCCGTTCATCATCAGCTTTCATTAATTCGTAAACCTAGTTTACGAGTGTTCAAAAATTCACGTAACCAGTTCGGTTTAGCAGTTAATTCATGCATTTCAGTTAAGGACACATCATATAGACTCGGGTAGTCTACATAACATCAGTATCATCATCAGTATATTAGTTCATGCACGGACATGCATCATTTTAATTTACGTATGTTTAATTATTTTAATTAACATTACCACTCCGTCATTACTACTGATATTATACCCAATACTCCCGATAATGATCCTAGTATATTTTTCTACTAAATTTAATAATATAGAGATGATATTATTAATTTACCCGGTGTTTTTAAACCAATAGCTATAATTTTCGTTAGGAGCTTATAACTCCGTCAGTTTACGAAAATTCAACCCAATAATTATTTTGACACCCGATTTTTGTCAGGAATATATTTTTTCAATTTATAAAAAGTGTTGTTTTGCAACGAAAACATTATATTTACCGATATAACACCAAATGAGGATCGTGGAGTACCGTTTTAACATATTTACACGAAAAGTGTTTATTAACTTAATGAGACGTCAAAGATGTATTTTTCGTCGATAAACGTTATTTTCCAAAATCATCGAGTGGTATCGATAACATACGTAATTGCATGAGTAGAATCATTTCGTTTGCTTACATTAGATCATAACCTCATATCAGGTCGCGGTTAGAGACCGAGCCTCATTCCTGCGTATTCATTATTATCATTGTTGCTATCGTACCAGGTGAGTTTCATAGCCCCTCCTTTTACTTGTTTTGTAACTGTTTTGGGGGAAAATACATGCTCGTTTTCAATTAAACTCATGCTTGCTTTACTTAAACGTCATTGTCTTTCAAACATTATTGTTTGGTTAAAATACTTGGTTTGTTACTCGAAAGTATTTTGTGTTTACATTTTTCATCCATGATTATTTTCTCATGGACACTTGTACATCAAGCTATTTCATATTACATATGTTATGACCCGTTAAGCTCGAATGTTGAGGATAGATCTATTAGGATTGATCTCCCTGTCCGGGTGGTGTTCCCCACCTGACTGTCAAGTCAAACGGACGCATAATCATTTAAGAACCCTGATTGTCCTAGGTGTACATCTACCAGAAACTTAGAATGTCCGGGTGGTTTCCCCACCTGAATGATATGCCAAACGTGTTGTGGTTTCCCCACTGACTGGTATGCCAAACGTAGTGTGGTTTCCCCACTGGCTGATATGTCAAACGTATTGTGGTTTCCCCACTGGCTGATATGTCAAACGTATTGTGGTTTCCCCACTTGACTGTGCGGTCAAACGTATTGTGGTTTCCCCACTTGACTGATATTTCAAACGGACATAGTTTCCCCACTTGACTCTTATGTCAATAGCATGCCCAAATTAGAATCTTAAGGATTTTGTGTCATGAATTTTAGTTGTCAATAACTCTATATATATTGGGAATATATTGTTCATTTAACCTTTGTGGTTCATAAATCATTTGACGTTCACTTAAACCAAATCAGATTTGGCAATGGGTTGTAAACACACAGGTTGCAAGTCTTGTATGGGCGGGACTTGGAACTGGGTGGATTTACAATGCCTTTGCTGGGAAATCTTCATTCAAAGGCTTTGCATTTTTCATTAAACTCTATGAACTCACCAACCTCGTGTTGACATTTTTAGCATGTATTTTCAGGTATATGCAATAGCACGCTACGGGAGGTCTTGGCAGGGCATGGCATGGTCATAGAAGACTCCGATAAACATTGGGGACCGTTTTACTATCTTAAAGGGCCTATTTCCACACTACTTTTAAAAATGTAAATTCAACACTTTTGTTAAACAATTTTATTCTAAATGGTTGAGATGAAAAACCGTTCTTTACACTTGTGTTGTGATACCAATTGAGTTACACCCCAGCGACATGTAAGCTTCCGCTGGACCCGAATTTGGGGGTGTGACAGCTTTAGAAGAATCAAGTTGGGTTGAGGCTATGCAAGAAGAACTGCTTCAATTCAAAATTCAGAAGGTTTGGGTTCTGGTTGATCTACCAAAGGGAATGAGAGTGATTGGTACTAAGTGGGTATTCAGGAACAAGAAGGATGAGAGAGGTATTGTGATAAAGAACAAAGCAAGAGTGGTTGCTCAAGGCTATACACAGGAAGAAGGGATTGATTATGAGGAGGTTTTTGCTCCTGTTGCTATACTTGAAGCAATAAGGTTATTTCTTGCTTATGCTTCCTATATGGGTTTTCTAGTCTATCAAATGGATGTGAAGAGTGCCTTTTTGTATGGTACTATTGATGAGGAGGTATATGTATCTCAACCTCCTGGTTTCATAGACCCAGACCATCCTGACAAAGTTTATAAGGTGGTTAAAGCTCTTTATTGATTGCATCAAGCTCCAAGAGCTTGGTATGGGACTCTTGCTACTTATTTGTTGAAGAATGGGTTCAATAGGGGTAAAATTGATCAAACTCTGTTTATCAAGAAGAACAAGGGTGGTATTCTACTGGTTCAAGTTTATGTAGATGATATCATCTTTGGTTCTACAAACAAAGAAATGTCTAGAGAGTTTGAGAAATTAATGAAAGAGCAATTTGATATGAGCTCTATGGGTGAGCTTACATTCTTTCTTGGGCTTCAATTTGCATGGAAGACCCCTATTCGATGATTACAAAAAGGGGAAGATGATTGGTTTGCAGCTTATTATTTGTAGTGACATGTTCAAGAAGATTGTTTCATGGAGATAGTTTTGTAATATCAAATAGGGGAAGATTTTGTTGGGAATTATAATTTGATGATTACAAAACTACATATGCATAAATGAAGACAAATGAAATAATAGGGACTAAATGTAATAATTTAGTTATCTTCTTGTGAAAGTTAGGTTTTTATGTAAACCCTTTATATAAAGGGTATTAGACGGCAGTAGAGATATAGAAAAATGTAGATCTCTCCTATGAGAGTCGAGTAGCAAACGTGTGATTGTACACGTTTGTTTGTAGCAGTTAGTTTTATTATTATTCAATAAAGAGGCGCCTTGGATAAAATAAATCACAACCTTGTTTAACATTATTGTTCTTGTTTGATTTCGCTGCTGTTATCAATAATGTTTGTAAAACACATCCTAGATGGGGTAAACGATCTTCAACATCGGTTCTGATTTATTTGGGAAACCTATCGATCCGAAGAAATATTGAAGCATGATTGGTTCTCTCATGTACTTTACTGCTAGTCGACCCGATATTCATTTTGATGTTTGCTTATTAGCACGATTTTAGGCTAGGCCTACTGATGCGTGGGATTGCGCCCTCGCAGTAGGTTTTACCTCTCAAGGGATCTCAAGAGGCTTGCAATCCCCACCAGGCAGTGTACCTGACCGATGTAGTATAGTGAAGTGGCAAGTACCGGGGGATTGATCGTTCAACTCAAAGAATAGTATTCGTTAGGATTGAAATTTATCTACTAGGTCTAGAGGTGAGGGATGATTCTTTTTGTATTTTTATATTTTATGAAAAGCAAGTAAAATCTCTGGTTTGAAGGAGTGGGCGGAATTAGTTGCTAATCAACTAACCCAAAAGCTACAAATTAAACTAATGTGCAGTAAAGTAAACTAGGGTTCTACAAGGGAAGTGAAGCATGTCTACCTATGATATGTTACTCCTTGCTAGCTATCCAATTCTACCTATTGAATTGTCACACCTTGTTTTAATTGACGGGTTGTATTCCTTAATACCAATCGTGGGGGTGTGTACGATCTTCCCCAACTCTATAAGCTCCTACTTCACTCCTATGTCGAGCCGGCTAAGAAGCTCCTAACATGGGATTACTAGAATTCGCTTATGGATTAAATACAACCAATTAACCTTAGTACACCTTGGTTCATGTTTCTTAAGACGTTCAAGCAAGTTACCGTATAGGAGGTTAGCCAGTTGTCTTAAGCCTAACATCGATATCATCCAATCATACAAGAGACAATAGGAAACAAGAATTATAAGCTAAACCAATTAGATCTATTGAAGTTGTCACGCCCTAATTGATGGAGATGGACACACACATCAACAAGAAATCAATAAGATCTAATTAGTTATACACAAGTTTCACACAATCATAGGTAAACACTAGGTGATTTAGTAAAACATAATCAATGAAGAACAAGCAACAATAATAATGGAAGACATAATTAAGATAGAATCAACACACCATTACAAGATGTTTATGGAGTGATTAAGACCGTATAAGTTGCTGGAAAAACACCTACCTAAACCCTAGAATCGGACTTAGGGTTTAGGGCCTACAAAAATTGAAGTTATGATGTTGTATTTATAGGAAATATTTCTGTCGGCAAGGCTTGACGGCGTCAGCTCGTACAAGTGACGGGGTCAACTTCCCGTTTTCACCAAATTGTAGATCTTTTCGTCCTCTTCGCGTGGCCTTTTGAATCACCCAAATCCGAGTTCGTATGAAGATTTTATGGCCAAAATAGTGACAGCTACTCCGCGCGTAAGTTGTGATTGTCTTGATCAGCATGTGACGGTTTTACTAGGGTTTCTTCTTGTGCAAGTTGTCATTCTGACATCGTCACTCAATGGCTTCTGACGTCGTCAGGTTGAGTCCTGATGCCGTCACTTCGCCGCGGTTAGGGTTTCTTGATGGCCTTCTTGACGCCGTCCCCCTTTAATCTTCCAAAATCCTCTCTGGCTTATCAAGGATTGACGGCGTCACACTGGGGCTTGACGCCGTCACAGGTACTATTCCAGCAGATTTAGAGACTTTGTCGTTTTCTTCACTTTTATGCTCCAAAAATGTCCAAAATGCTTCCTTTTCCAAATTTCATCTCCAAAGTACCTAAAATGACAAAAGGAACGATTTAGGGCAATATTTGATCAAATAAATATGATTTAGGGCTTAAATGACCCCCGAAAAGCGGTACACTTTTCGCCTCATCAAATACCCTTACACTTGAGATTTGCTTGTCCTCAAGCAAATGCGCTTTTATTCTAATCAAAATACAAGTTAGAGGTCATTTAATGCTAATATAAAAGTAATTACAACAAATAGTTGTTCCACTTTAATCATAATAAGCACGGAGATTACAAACTAGCACCTCACAAGTAGTGTTTAGATACTCACATCTCTCAGGTGTCATCAAAATAAATCTGATAAATGAAAACGGATAATATCTCTCACTACCTGTCATAGCAAATAGATTACCATAGGCTTGGGAAAGGATCAAAAACCTTCTCCACTAGGCGTAAGCACCTAAGATAAACTATCAAAGAGGGCTTTTAAACGGGTTATAAAATGAGGTGTAGGGATATGATAAACACGGATTTGTTGGATAAGGGATATTTTACTGGTGGCGAGTTAAAGATCTTGATTAATCACATGTACAATATGGCGTTGCTAAGCCAAGACTAGACTCGACTAAAGCTAATCAAAAACTAATAAGAACATAAAATTAACATAAAAGGAAAAGGAATGGTAGTCCGTATGTTTTTTTTTTTTTTTTTTTTTTTTTTTTTTTTTTTTTTTTTTTTTTTTTTTTGATACACTCTTGCCCTACCATCCAAAATAATACATCATAGGGGCCTCGGTTCTCCCCTTACACTTGAACTTTTACATAACTTTACAATTACTATTCTATCGACTCGAATTAAGATAATCGAAACACTTGGAGTACTTTTAAAATATTTAGCACATATGGGGGTAATAATGTTGTTCTTCCCCATTACTCCATTACACTAGTACTTTACCCATGAGTCCCAATCGTCCCAAAACAATATGTACAAGGATATGACTCGACTTAGCAACCATGTAATCAATTAGATAATTAACTAAGGGTTTAAACAAATGTTGTCACAATAATGCACTAAAGATGAGTGCATACAAGGTAGGCTAAGGCGATTTGGGTGTACATTTAAGTGGGGTGTAAACAAATTCTTCCTTTAAGTAAAATGCTTAAAGTTAGAAACGAAAAGATAGGCTCTGAGGGGTGTACTAGGGGTATCGTGTACTAAAAATGAGTACAACGCAAAGGGTGTGGGAGAATTACTTGACCAATGTAGCCAACGTAATTATAACAAAAACACAGGTGTAAAACAATGGGTTAATCCTAATGCCTCTTAGCATGTAGTAAATCTAACTACACGAATGTGGTCTCACTTGTGGCCTCGGAATGGTCCTAACGCAAGTTCTAGAATCTAAGTGCTACCGGTACACACATCATAGCATAAATGCTTTTCCTACCAATTCTAGGGCGAACCTCAAATATTTGGGGGTGGAAAATTTTTTAGTGGTACGGTTTTGTGCTAGTAATATAACTTCCTATCCATGAGACGCTCATTAAGACCAAAGTTTCACTCCTAAATGTTGTAAAAAAATTTAAATTTGGCACTAAAATTGCCCTAACAAGTATTTATCTCAGTTTTATTACACATCTACCATCAAACAAACAAAAATCAAGTGCAATTGTATTCTCTAAGGTATCATCATTTACCCTCCCCTTACACTTAAGCTGAACATTGTCCCTAATGTTCATTCAAAGGATGTAAAAGTAAATAAGGTAAAAGAATGAAAACAAATACTCCCCTGATTCGTTCGATGTGGATAATCCGGTAACATGGTTAAATCCTCCTCCAAGAAAATGAACGTTGAAAGCTTCCCTTCCGAAATATAAATCATCTTCTTGTCCAATATAACCTGTTAAACTTGAGAAAACAAACACAAAAAACCCAAAGCATCAACCTGAACAAAGAAAACTCACAACTAGATGTAATTCCAGACTTAGAAATAAAAACAAAACGATTAAGGATATAATGCTTGTAGAATGAATATTTGCAGATTTCCTGGAGTTTATAAAACTAAAGATTTAACAAAAACTTTATGACTCCGGTAGAAAAACAAAACTTGCAAAATTTCCAGAATTTTACACTTGACGCCGTCAGAAGTGACCTGCAGAAATTTTATGGTTAGTTTCCAGAAAATTTCTGGAAAAACTTATGCCTCACTTCCTGGAAATCCTGCAAAATATTCATTATGACTCGATACAAGCATTTGACTCTAACAATTACTAGTATGCATGCTCATTTAATATTGTTGTGATTCATGTTCAATCTTGTTCTTGTAAACAAATTTGGATTCCCTTACACTTATCTTTTGCAAAATACCTTTATATGTAGTTAAGACGAAGTTAAAAACAAAATAAAGCATTTTCACAATTTACTTTGAAACATGAGCACAAACAATAACAATTAAACTTGCATACGGAAACAAATAAAATCAAACAAACAAACAAATAAAGCTTGGGTTGCCTCCCAAGAAGCGCTTGTTTTTGTTCGAGTCACGAGCCTGACTCTACCCTTATTTAACGGAAATAGGGGAGGTTTTCCTTACACTTAGGATTAAGTGCGGGTGGAAGTAGCGATACACACCCTTAGGGTGGAAATATGCCACGTGAGGTGAAGGGGGTGAGTGAATGGCTTCCTTTATCCTAAAACTACCCGGATAATATTGGTTTATGGGTGGGTCGGTTCCTTTTTTGTCTCCTAGATGTAAATCTAAGGATGAAAAGTTATGTAAAGGTTGAGGTTCCAGCTCATCAACACTAGGAAATTCCCTAGAACTAAGAGTAAGGTCATCACTAAAAGTGTTCAAACCTATATCCTCTAGTTGTGCTTGGTTCAAGGGTTCTACCTCCATCGGGATTCCTAAAGTCTCTTTTACTTCTTCCGGGTAAGTCACGGGCGGTGTAGGTGCCTCAAATGATGGTTGAGTATTTTGTGGGCTTATGGTGTTTACCTCATCATTCCACGTGTCAAGATCACCTATATCCTCATCAATTGTTTTCTTAGGTAGTGATGATAACAAACCTAGCGCTTCATCCAACTTATGGTTTATTGCTTCGGCTCTATCCACAATTCCTTGGCAAACTAGGTCGCTTTTCCTATTGGCCTCACTAAGATGAGATCCTAAACATGGAGGTTGTTCATAAGAATCTATCCTAGTTGAAGGCTCATATGATTCATAGGTGTCTCTAAATGAGGTATTTTGAACTTCTTGGTGTTCTAGCCACTCAACCATATCTTGCAATCTTAGAAGTCTAAGTGAAAAGTCCATTTGAAGCAAATTACAAACAAAATCACAAAGAAAAGATAGACTACGAGAAAGCTACAAAAATAGAAAGAAAAATCTCACTTGATAGGAATCTTGTGAGTAGACCTAATAAAAATAAATTTCAATCTAAGCAATAACTACTCCCCGGGCTGCGGCGCCAAAAACTTGATGCGTGGGATTGCGCCCTCGCAGTAGGTTTTACCTCTCAAGGGATTTCAAGAGGCTTGCAATCCCCACCAGGCAGTGTACCTGACCGATGTAGTATAGTGAAGTGGCAAGTACCGGGGGATTGATCGTTCAACTCAAAGAATAGTATTCGTTAGGATTGAAATTTATCTACTAGGTCTAGAGGGGAGGGATGATTCTTTTTGTACTTTTATATTTTATGAAAAGCAAGTAAAATCTCTGGTTTGAAGGAGTGGGCGGAATTAGTTGCTAATCAACTAACCCAAAAGCTACTAATTAAACTAATGTGCAGGAAAGTAAACTAGGGTTCTACAAGGGAAATGAAGCATGTCGACCTATGATATGTTACTCCTTGCTAGCTATCCAATTCTACCTATTGAATTGTCACACCTTGTTTTAATTGACGGGTTGTATTCCTTAATACCAATCGTGGGGGTGTGTACGATCTTCCCCAACTCTATAAGCTCCTACTTCACTCCTATGTCGAGCCGGCTAAGAAGCTCCTAACATGGGATCACTAGAATTCGCTTATGCATTAAATACAACCAATTAACCTTAGTACACCTTGGTTCATGTTTCTTAAGACGTTCAAGCAAGTTACCGTATAGGAGGTTAGCCAGTTGTCTTAAGCCTAACATCGATATCATCCAATCATACAAGAGACAATAGGAAACAAGAATTATAAGCTAAACCAATTAGATCTATTGAAGTTGTCACGCCCTAATTGATGGAGATGGACACACACATCAACAAGAAATCAATAAGATCTAATTAGTTATACACAAGTTTCACACAATCATAGGTAAACACTAGGTGATTTAGTAAAACATAATCAATGAAGAACAAGCAACAATAATAATGGAAGACATAATTAAGATAGAATCAACACACCATTACAAGATGTTTATGGAGTGATTAAGACCTTCTAAGTTGCTGGAAAAACACCTACCTAAACCCTAGAATCGGACTTAGGGTTTAGGGCCTACAAAAAGTGAAGTTATGATGTTGTATTTATAGGCAATATTTCTGTCGGCAAGGCTTGAAGGCGTCAGCTCGTACGAGTGACGGCGTCAACTTCCCATTTTCACCAAATTGTAGATCTTTTCGTCCTCTTCGCGTGGCCTTTTGAATCACCCAAATCCGAGTTCGTATGAAGATTTTATGGCCAAAACAGTGACAGCCACTCCGCGCGTAAGTTGTGATTGTCTTGATCAGCATGTGACGGTTTTACTAGGGTTTCTTCTTGTGCAAGTTGTCATTCTGACATCGTCACTCAATGGCTTCTGACGTCGTCAGGTTGAGTCCTGACGCCGTCACTTCGCCGCGGTTAGGGTTTCTTGATGGCCTTCTTGACGCCGTCCCCCTTTAATCTTCCAAAATCCTCTCTGGCTTATCAAGGATTGACGGCGTCACACTGGGGCTTGACGCCGTCACAGGTACTATTCCAGCAGATTTAGAGACTTTGTCGTTTTCGTCACTTTTATGCTCCAAAAACGTCCAAAATGCTTCCTTTTCCAGATTTCTTCTCCAAAGTACCTAAAATGACAAAAGGAACGATTTAGGGCAATATTTGATCAAATAAATACGATTTAGGGCTTAAATGACCCCCTAAAAGCGGTACACTTTTCGCCTCATCAAATACCCTTACACTTGAGATTTGCTTGTCCTCAAGCAAATGCGCTTTTATTCTAATCAAAATACAAGTTAGGGGTCATTTAATGCTAATATAAAAGTAATTACAACAAATAGTTTTCCACTTTAATCATAATAAGCACGGAGATTACAAACTAGCACCTCACAAGTAGTGTTTAGATACTCACATCTCTCAGGTGTCATCAAAATAAATCTCATAAATGAAAACGGATAATATCTCTCACTACCTGTCATAGCAAATAGATTACCATAGGCTTGGGAAAGGATCAAAAACCTTCTCCACTAGGCGTAAGCACCTAAGATAAACTATCAAAGAGGGCTTTTAAACGGGTTATAACGTTAGGTGTAGGGATATGATAAACACGGTTTTGTTGGATAAGGGATATTTTACTGGTGGCGAGTTAAAGATCTTGATTAATTACATGTACAATATGGCGTTGCTAAGCCAAGACTAGACTCGACTTAAGCTAATCAAAAACTAATAAGAACATAAAATTAACATAAAAGGAAAAGGGATGGTAGTCCGTATTTTTTTTTTTTTTTTTTTTTTTTTTTTTTTTGATACACTCTTGCCCTACCATCCAAAATAATACATCATAGGGGCCTCGGTTCTCCCCTTACACTTGAACTTTTACATAACTTTACAATTACTATTCTAATGACTCGAATTAAGATAATCGAAACACTTGGAGTACTTTTAAAATATTTAGCACATATGGGGGTAATAATGTTGTTCTTCCCCATTACTCCATTACACTAGTACTTTACCCATGAGTCCCAATCGTCCCAAAACAATATGTACAAGGATATGACTCGACTTAGCAACCATGTAATCAATTAGATAATTAACTAAGGGTTTAAACAAATGTTGTCACAATAATGCACTAAAGATGAGTGCATACAAGGTAGGCTAAGGCGATTTGGGTGTACATTTAAGTGGGGTGTAAACAAATTCTTCCTTTAAGTAAAATGTTTAAAGTTAGAAACGAAAAGATAGGCTCTGAGGGGTGTACTAGGGGTATCGTGTACTAAAAATGAGTACAACGCAAAGGGTGTGGGAGAATTACTTGACCAATGTAGCCAACGTAATTATAACAAAAACAAAGGTGTAAAACAATGGGTTAATCCTAATGCCTCTTATCATGTAGTAAATCTAACTGCACGAATGTAGTCTCACTTGTGGCCTCGGAATGGTCCTAACGCAAGTTCTAGAATCTAAGTGCTACCGGTACACACATCATAGCATAAATGATTTTCCTACCAATTCTAGGGGCGAACCTCACATATTTGGGGCGGAAAATTTTTTAGTGGTACGGTTTTGTGCTAGTCATATAACTTCCTATCCATGAGACGCTCATTAAGACCAAAGTTTCACTCCTAAATGTTGTAAAAATTTTTAAATTTGGCACTAAAATTGCCCTAACAAGTATTTATCTCAGTTTTATTACACATCTACCATCAAACAAACAAAAATCAAGTGCAATTGTATTCTCTAAGGTATCATCATTTACCCTCCCCTTACACTTAAGCTGAACATTGTCCCTAATGTTCATTCAAAGGATGTAAAAGTAAATAAGGTAAAAGAATGAAAACAAATACTCCCCTGATTCGTTCGATGTGGATAATCCGGTAACATGGTTAAATCCTCCTCCAAGAAAATGAACGTTGAAAGCTTCCCTTCCGAAATATAAATCATCTTCTTGTCCAATATAACCTGTTAAACTTGAGAAAACAAACACAAAAAACCCAAAGCATCAACCTGAACAAAGAAAACTCACAACTAGATGTAATTCCAGACTTAGAAATAAAAACAAAACGATTAAGGATATAATGCTTGTAGAATGAATATTTGCAGATTTCCTGGAGTTTATAAAACTAAATATTTAACAAAAACTTTATGACTCCGGTAGAAAAACAAAACTTGCAAAATTTCCAGAATTTTACACTTGACGCCGTCAGAAGTGACCTGCAGAAATTTTATGGTTAGTTTCCGGAAAATTTCTGGAAAAACTTATGCCTCACTTCCTGGAAATCCTGCAAAATATTCATTATGACTCGATACAAGCATTTGACTCTAACAATTACTAGTATGCATGCTCATTTAATATTGTTGTGATTCATGTTCAATCTTGTTCTTGTAAACAAATTTGGATTCCCTTACACTTATCTTTTGCAAAATACCTTTATATGTAGTTAAGACGAAGTTAAAAACAAAATAAAGCATTTTCACAATTTACTTTGAAACATGAGCACAAACAATAACAATTAAACTTGCATACGGAAACAAATAAAATCAAACAAACAAACAAATAAAGCTTGGGTTGCCTCCCAAGAAGCGCTTGTTTTTGTTCGAGTCACGAGCCTGACTCTACCCTTATTTAACGGAAATAGGGGAGGTTTTCCCTACACTTAGGATTAAGTGCGGGTGGAAGTAGCGATACACACCCTTAGGGTGGAAATATGCCACGTGAGGTGAAGGGGTGAGTGAATGGCTTCCTTCATCCTAAAACTACCCGGATAATATTGGTTTATGGGTGGGTCGGTTCCTCTTTTGTCTCCTAGATGTAAATCTAAGGATGAAAAGTTGTGTAAAGGTTGAGGTTCCGGCTCATCAACACTAGGAAATTCCCTAGAACTAAGAGTAAGGTCATCACTAAAAGTGTTCAAACCTATATCCTCTAGTTGTGCTTGGTCCAAGGGTTCTACCTCCATCGGGATTCCTAAAGTCTCTTTTACTTCTTCCGGGTAAGTCACGGGCGGTGTAGGTGCCTCAAATGATGGTTGAGTATTTTGTGGGCTTATGGTGTTTACCTCATCATTCCACGTGTCAAGATCACCTATATCCTCATCAATTGTTTTCTTAGGTAGTGATGATAACAAACCTAGCGCTTCATCCAACTTATGGTTTATTGCTTCGGCTCTATCCATAATTCCTTGGCAAACTAGGTCGCTTTTCCTATTGGCCTCACTAAGATGAGATCCTAAACATGGAGGTTGTTCATAAGAATCTATCCTAGGTGAAGGCTCATATGATTCATAGGTGTCTCTAAATGAGGTATTTTGAACTTCTTGGTGTTCTAGCCACTCAACCATATCTTGCAATCTTAGAAGTCTAAGTGAAAAGTCCATTTGAAGCAAATTACAAACAAAATCACAAAGAAAAGATAGACTACGAGAAAGCTACAAAAATAGAAAGAAAAATCTCACTTGATAGGAATCTTGTGAGTAGACCTAATAAAAATAAATTTCAATCTAAGCAATAACTACTCCCCGGGCTGCGGCGCCAAAAACTTGATGCGTGGGATTGCGCCCTCGCAGTAGGTTTTACCTCTCAAGGGATTTCAAGAGGCTTGCAATCCCCACCAGGCAGTGTACCTGACCGATGTAGTATAGTGAAGTGGCAAGTACCGGGGGATTGATCGTTCAACTCAAAGAATAGTATTCGTTAGGATTGAAATTTATCTACTAGGTCTAGAGGTGAGGGATGATTCTTTTTGTACTTTTATATTTTATGAAAAGCAAGTAAAATCTCTGGTTTGAAGGAGTGGGCGGAATTAGTTTCTAATCAACTAACCCAAAAGCTACTAATTAAACTAATGTGCAGGAAAGTAAACTAGGGTTCTACAAGGGAAGTGAAGCATGTCTACCTATGATATGTTACTCCTTGCTAGCTATCCAATTCTACCTATTGAATTGTCACACCTTGTTTTAATTGACGGGTTTATTCCTTAATACCAATCGTGGGGGTGTGTACGATCTTCCCCAACTCTATAAGCTCCTACTTCACTCCTATGTCGAGCCGGCTAAGAAGCTCCTAACATGGGATCACTAGAATTCGCTTATGCATTAAATACAACCAATTAACCTTAGTACACCTTGGTTCATGTTTCTTAAGACGTTCAAGCAAGTTACCGTATAGGAGGTTAGCCAGTTTTCTTAAGCCTAACATCGATATTATCCAATCATACAAGAGACAATAGGAAACAAGAATTATAAGCTAAACCAATTAGATCTATTGAAGTTGTCACGCCCTAATTGATGGAGATGGACACACACATCAACAAGAAATCAATAAGATCTAATTAGTTATACACAAGTTTCACACAATCATAGGTAAACACTAGGTGATTTAGTAAAACATAATCAATGAAGAACAAGCAACAATAATAATGGAAGACATAATTAAGATAGAATCAACACACCATTACAAGATGTTTATGGAGTGATTAAGACCTTCTAAGTTGCTGGAAAAACACCTACCTAAACCCTAGAATCAGACTTAGGGTTTAGGGCCTACAAAAAGTGAAGTTATGATGTTGTATTTATAGGCAATATTTCTGTCGGCAAGGCTTGAAGGCTTCAGCTCGTACGAGTGACGGCATCAACTTCCCATTTTCACCAAATTGTAGATCTTTTCGTCCTCTTCGCGTGGCCTTTTGAATCACCCAAAACCGAGTTCGTATGAAGATTTTATGGCCAAAACAGTGACAGCTACTCCGCGCGTAAGTTGTGATTGTCTTGATCAGCATGTGACGGTTTTACTAGGGTTTCTTCTTGTGCAAGTTGTCATTCTGACATCGTCACTCAATGGCTTCTGACGTCGTCAGGTTGAGTCCTGACGCCGTCACTTCGCCGCGGTTAGGGTTTCTTGATGGCCTTCTTGACGCCGTCCCCCTTTAATCTTCCAAAATCCTCTCTGGCTTATCATGGATTGACGGCGTCACACTGGGGCTTGACGCCGTCATAGGTACTATTCTAGCAGATTTAGAGACTTTGTCGTTTTCTTCACTTTTATGCTCCAAAAACGTCCAAAATGCTTCCTTTTCCAAATTTCATCTCCAAAGTACCTAAAATGACAAAAGGAACGATTTAGGGCAATATTTGATCAAATAAATACGATTTAGGGCTTAAATGACCCCTGAAAAGCGGTACACTTTTCGCCTCATCAAATACCCTTACACTTGAGATTTGCTTGTCCTCAAGCAAATGCGCTTTTATTCTAATCAAAATACAAGTTAGAGGTCATTTAATTCTAATAAAAAAGTAATTACAATAAATAGTTGTTCCACTTTAATCATAATAAGCACGGAGATTACAAACTAGCACCTCACAAGTAGTGTTTAGATACTCACATCTCTCAGGTGTCATCAAAATAAATCTCCTAAATGAAAATGGATAATATCTCTCACTACCTGTCATAGCAAATAGATTACCATAGGCTTGGGAAAGGATCAAAAACCTTCTCCACTAGGCGTAAGCACCTAAGATAAACTATCAAAGAGGGCTTTTAAACGGGTTATAACGTGAGGTGTAGGGATATGATAAACACGGATTTGTTGGATAAGGGATATTTTACTGGTGGCGAGTTAAAGATCTTGATTAATCACATGTACAATATGGCGTTGCTAAGCCAAGACTAGACTCGACTAAATCTAATCAAAAACTAATAAGAACATAAAATAAACATAAAAGGAAACGGGATGGTAGTCCGTATATTTTTTTTTTTTTTATACACTCTTGCCCTACCATCCAAAATAATACATCATAGGGGCCTCGGTTCTCCCCTTACACTTGAACTTTTACATAACTTTACAATTACTATTCTAATGACTCGAATTAAGATAATCGAAACACTTGGAGTACTTTTAAAATATTTAGCACATATGGGGGTAATAATGTTGTTCTTCCCCATTACTCCATTACACTAGTACTTTACCCATGAGTCCCAATCGTCCCAAAACAATATGTACAAGGATATGACTCGACTTAGCAACCATGTAATCAATTAGATAATTAACTAAGGGTTTAAACAAATGTTGTCACAATAATGCACTAAAGATGAGTGCATACAAGGTAGGCTAAGGCGATTTGGGTGTACATTTAAGTGGGGTGTAAACAAATTCTTCCTTTAAGTAAAATGCTTAAAGTTAGAAACGAAAAGATAGGCTCTGAGGGGTGTACTAGGGGTATCGTGTACTAAAAATGAGTACAACGCAAAGGGTGTGGGAGAATTACTTGACCAATGTAGCCAACGTAATTATAACAAAAACACAGGTGTAAAACAATGGGTTAATCCTAATGCCTCTTAGCATGTAGTAAATCTAACTACACGAATGTGGTCTCACTTGTGGCCTCGGAATGGTCCTAACGCAAGTTCTAGAATCTAAGTGCTACCGGTACACACATCATAGCATAAATGCTTTTCCTACCAATTCTAGGGGCGAACCTCAAATATTTGGGGGTGGAAAATTTTTTAGTGGTACGGTTTTGTGCTAGTAATATAACTTCCTATCCATGAGACGCTCATTAAGACCAAAGTTTCACTCCTAAATGTTGTAAAAAAATTTAAATTTGGCACTAAAATTGCCCTAACAAGTATTTATCTCAGTTTTATTACACATCTACCATCAAACAAACAAAAATCAAGTGCAATTGTATTCTCTAAGGTATCATCATTTACCCTCCCCTTACACTTAAGCTGAACATTGTCCCTAATGTTCATTCAAAGGATGTAAAAGTAAATAAGGTAAAAGAATGAAAACAAATACTCCCCTGATTCGTTCGATGTGGATAATCCGGTAACATGGTTAAATCCACATCCAAGAAAATGAACGTTGAAAGCTTCCCTTCCGAAATATAAATCATCTTCTTGTCCAATATAACCTGTTAAACCTGAGAAAACAAACACAAAAAACCCAAAGCATCAACCTAAACAAAGAAAACTCACAACTAGATGTAATTCCAGACTTAGAAATAAAAACAAAACGATTAAAGATATAATGCTTGTAGAATGAATATTTGTAGATTTCCTAGAGTTTATAAAACTAAAGATTTAACAAAAACTTTATGACTCCGGTAGAAAAACAAAACATGCAAAATTTACAGAATTTTACACTTGACGCCGTCAGGTGTTAACCTTGACGCCGTCAGAAGTGACCTGCAGAAATTTTATGGTTAGTTTCCGGAAAATTTCTGGAAAAACTTATGCCTCACTTCCTGGAAATCCTGCAAAATATTCATTATGACTCGATACAAGCATTTGACTCTAACAATTACTAGTATGCATGCTCATTTAATATTGTTGTGATTCATGTTCAATCTTGTTCTTGTAAACAAATTTGGATTCCCTTACACTTATCTTTTGCAAAATACCTTTATATGTAGTTAAGACGAAGTTAAAAACAAAATAAAGCATTTTCACAATTTACTTTGAAACATGAGCACAAACAATAACAATTTAACTTGCATACGGAAACAAATAAAATCAAACAAACAAACAAATAAAGCTTGGGTTGCCTCCCAAGAAGCGCTTGTTTTTGTTCGAGTCACGAGCCTGACTCTACCCTTATTTAACGGAAATAGGGGAGGTTTTCCCTACACTTAGGATTAAGTGCGGGTGAAAGTAGCGATACACACCCTTAAGGTGGAAATATGCCACGTGAGGTGAAGGGGGTGAGTGAATGGCTTCCTTCATCCTAAAACTACCCGGATAATATTGGTTTATGGGTGGGTCGGTTCCTTTTTTGTCTCCTAGATGTAAATCTAAGGATGAAAAGTTGTGTAAAGGTTGAGGTTCCGGCTCATCAACACTAGGAAATTCCCTAGAACTAAGAGTAAGGTCATCACTAAAAGTGTTCAAACCTATATCCTCTAGTTGTGCTTGGTCCAAGGGCTCTACCTCCATCGGGATTCCTAAAGTCTCTTCTACTTCTTCCGGGTAAGTCACAGGCGGTGTAGGTGCCTCAAATGATGGTTGAGTATTTTGTGGGCTTATGGTGTTTACCTCATCATTCCACGTGTCAAGATCACCTATATCCTCATCAATTGTTTTCTTAGGTAGTGATGATAACAAACCTAGCGCTTCATCCAACTTATGGTTTATTGCTTCGGCTCTATCCACAATTCCTTGGCAAACTAGGTCGCTTTTCCTATTGGCCTCACTAAGATGAGATCCTAAACATGGAGGTTGTTCATAAGAATCTATCCTAGGTGAAGGCTCATATGATTCATAGGTGTCTCTAAATGAGGTATTTTGAACTTCTTGGTGTTCTAGCCACTCAACCATATCTTGCAATCTTAGAAGTCTAAGTGAAAAGTCCATTTGAAGCAAATTACAAACAAAATCACAAAGAAAATATAGACTACGAGAAAACTACAAAAATAGAAAGAAAAATCTCACTTGATAGGAATCTTGTGAGTAGACCTAATAAAAATAAATTTCAATCTAAGCAATAACTACTCCCCGGGCTGCGGCGCCAAAAACTTGATGCGTGGGATTGCGCCCTCGCAGTGGGTTTTACCTCTCAAGGGATCTCAAGAGGCTTGCAATCCCCACCAGGCAGTGTACCTGACCGATGTAGTATAGTGAAGTGGCAAGTACCGGGGGATTGATCATTCAACTCAAAGAATAGTATTCGTTAGGATTGAAATTTATCTACTACGTCTAGAGGTGAGGGATGATTCTTTTTGTACTTTTATATTTTATGAAAAGCAAGTAAAATCTCTGGTTTGAAGGAGTGGGCGGAATTAGTTGCTAATCAACTAACCCAAAAGCTACTAATTAAACTAATGTGCAGGAAAGTAAACTAGGGTTCTACAAGGGAAGTGAAGCATGTCTACCTATGATATGTTACTCCTTGCTAGCTATCCAATTCTACCTATTGAATTGTCACACCTTGTTTTAATTGACGGGTTGTATTCCTTAATACCAATCGTGGGGGTGTGTACGATCTTCCCCAACTCTATAAGCTCCTACTTCACACCTATGTCGAGCCGGCTAAGAAGCTCCTAACATGGGATCACTAGAATTCGTTTATGCATTAAATACAACCAATTAACCTTAGTACACCTTGGTTCATGTTTCTTAAGATTTTTAAGCAAGTTACCGTATAGGAGGTTAGCCAGTTTTCTTAAACCTAACATCGATATCATCCAATCATACAAGAGACAATAGGAAACAAGAATTATAAGCTAAACCAATTAGATCTATTGAAGTTGTCACGCCCTAATTGATGGAGATGGACACACACATCAACAAGAAATCAATAAGATCTAATTAGTAATACACAAGTTTCACACAATCATAGGTAAACACTAGGTGATTTAGTAAAACATAATCAATGAAGAACAAGCAACAATAATAATGGAAGACATAATTAAGATAGAATCAACACACCATTACAAGATGTTTATGGAGTGATTAAGACCTTCTAAGTTGCTGGAAAAACACCTACCTAAACCTTAGAATCGGACTTAGGGTTTAGGGCCTACAAAAAGTGAAGTTATGATGTTGTATTTATAGGCAATATTTCTGTTGGCAAGGCTTGACGGCGTCCGCTCGTACAAGTGACGGCGTCAACTTCTCATTTTCACCAAATTGTAGATCTTTTCGTCCTCTTCGCGTGGCCTTTTGAATCACCCAAATCCGAGTTCGTATGAAGATTTTATGGCCAAAACAGTGACAGCTACTCCGCGCGTAAGTTGTGATTGTCTTGATCAGCATGTGACGGTTTTACTAGGGTTTCTTCTTGTGCAAGTTGTCATTCTGACGTCGTCACTCAATGGCTTCTGACGTCGTCAGGTTGAGTCCTGACGCCGTCACTTCGCCGCGGTTAGGGTTTCTTGATGGCCTTTTTGACGCCGTCCCCCTTTAATCTTCCAAAATCCTCTCTGGCTTATCAAGGATTGACGGCGTCACACTGGGGCTTGACGCCGTCACAGGTACTATTCCAGCAGATTTAGAGACTTTGTCGTTTTCTTCACTTTTATGCTCCAAAAACGTCCAAAATACTTCCTTTTCCAAATTTCATCTCCAAAGTACCTAAAATGACAAAAGGAACGATTTAGAGCAATATTTGATCAAATAAATATGATTTAGGGCTTAAATGACCCCCGAAAAGAGGTACACTTTTCGCCTCATCACCTACTGAACTTCACCTCCAAGAGGTCAAACAGATCATTCGGTACCTACGAAGAACCATTAACATGGGACTTTGGTATCCGAAAGATTCCGAATTTAAACTAATAGCATTTTCAGATGCCGGCCATGCAGGTTGTCAAGTTACAGCAAAAAGTACATCAGGTGGAGCACAATTTTTGGGTGAAAAGCTAGTAGGCTAGTCATCAAAGAAACAAGATTGTACTGCACTATCAACCGTAGAAGCTGAGTATGTGTCTCTATATGCGTGTTGTGCCCATTTTCTATGGATAAGGACACAACTCACAGATTATGGCTTTACTTTCAACAAAATACCTTTGTATTGTGATTCGAAAAATGCCATAGCCATCTCGTGCAATCCAGTACAACACTCGAAGACCAAGCATATTAGAGTCCGCTATCACTTCATCAAAGAGCACATAGAAGAGGGTACTTATGAATTATTTATCGTGAAGACAGATTCCCAACTCGCCGATCTATTTACTAAAGCCCTTCCAAAAGAAATGTTTGACGATTTAGTTCGACGAATTGGCATGCGAAGCCTAACTCCTGAGGAGCTAGAACGTCTTCTCGAATCTTCTTGAAAATATTATCAAAATAGCTTTGCTGTAAATATTTTTGAAAAACAAAATACAAAATTTGAAAAACCATTAAAAAAATTGCTATTTGACAATAATCCTACAACATCTCCATGTGAGGTCTGCCACAAGGCCAAGCAAACAAGGGAACCTTTCCCATTAAGTGACCACAAATCACATAATGTTGGTGAACTTGTCCACTTGGATCTATGGGGAGCTTATGTTAGGAACACGTTTTATATATTTTATTCAAGTCTTGTTCATTTCTTCGAAATTGGTTGTAATTATAAGGTCTCTATGTTTGTAATATGATCCGTCCCATAAGGAGTCCATGGGCCGGTCAAATAGTCATAACTTTATCTCATTTCACCCCATGTGCTTGCCCTAGATTTTACACTATAAATAGAAGGCATGGGGTGCCTAGTTTAATGTTGGTTTTTCATGTATTGTTGCGCAAGCCTTGTTACTTAATCATTCGAATATGAAAGCCTTCCATTCTCTCTTATTCTCATCTTATTCTCTTTATCTTATTGCTTATTTACTTATCTTCTTTAGCGTAGCTTATTAGAATGATAGTAGTACGAGTTTTACTACGTGTTTGTGTTTGAGATATTATCGACCTACAAGTGGTATGAGAGACAAAGGTAGTTAAGTTAAGTGTTTTAGAGTAGATTTAATCGTTATTTCATTTGGTTTACTTAGTTTACGTAAGTTTTTTGTGGTTCGTTGCTTTAAAAAGTGTGAAAAACGCAAGTTTGCAAATCGTTGCTTACTCCTTTTCATCAAATCTTCGTGTTTTAAGGATAAAGTTGTAAACTTTGGTGCAAATTCGGTGTGTTAATCACTAATATTCATTAGTTTTACGATTTTCATCATCCTACAACATTTTGGTTTGAAATTCGAAGGAAAAGGGTTTCTCGCAATTGGTCTGCAAAAATACAAGGGTTTCTCGCATTTGGTAAAAAGGGTTTCTCGGAATTGCTGGTTTAAGGGTTTCTCGCAATTGGACTGAACAAGGGTTTCTCGCAATTCATCAGCTTCTTCGGATTTGGTACTCGGTGTTTCCTTACTTGTATAAGTTTGTGAAACTACCTCGACTTGGAATTATTCTCATCTTTTGTATAAAAGTTTGAGAACGTGATCGAAATTGTAATTTTGAAAATCTTTCAAAATTGCTTGATCTTTCGCAATTCAGAGTTATCTCTCGCAATTGCTAAGTTCTCTCGCAATTAAGATTGTTTCTCGCAATTACAATTCTCTTTCGCATTTGGTGAATCTCTCGGAATTACTCAGATCTTTCGCAATTGGACAACCTCTTTCGCAATTTAGAATCTCTCGCAATTCAAACAGTGTTTCTCGCAATTGGACTAAGAACCTTAAGTAAACTTAAAAATCAAACATCATAACTCTTAAAACACATCTTAATTATCTAAAGATCCAACAAAAAATGTCTCAACCACCTCACTTCAATTACTACTATCAGCTACAGCAATATCCTCAACAACAGCAATTTCATCCTCAGTATCAACAACAACAAGCATTCGTGTAACAACATCAATTTCTCTCTCCACCACAAGTATCCCCACAACAAATCATGCAACAGAATCAAATGCTGAACAATCCATCCTACTCCAGAGAACCACATTGGTTTAACAAGATGTGTGAGGCAATCAGCAGTCAGCAATCCCGATATGAAGCTGGGAATCAGGATACACCACCTATGCTGACACCTGGTAACTATGTGCAGTGGGCTAGTAGATTTCTCAGATTCATTGAACTCCGTAAACCCCATGGGAAATATCTTAAGCAAGCCATTGAAGAAGGACCCTTTCCACTTCCAGTAAATGTTGTTCCAGGAACTACAGAAAGAGAAGAAACATCAACTCCCATTGCTGTCACTAACTACACAACTGAACAAACACTGCAACAAGAGGCAAATCAGTTGGCAATGTCTTACATACTTCAGGGGATTCCTAATCCTATTTACCGAAGTATTGATGCTCAAAAGACTGCCAAAGACATGTGGGAACGTGTGCATCTTCTAATGGAAGGGACTGAGTTAAATCAAGAAGATCTTGAGTCAAAGCTTTACATGGAATACAATAATTTCATCATGGAACAGGGGAGACAATTGAATCATACTACCACCATTTCACAAATGTTGTAAATGACCTCGATCGTCATGACATCAAGTTACCTAAGATTGCTATCAATTCAAAATTTATGGGTTGCCTTGGACCAGAATGCAGAAATATGCAACATTTGTCAGGCAAACTAAGAAGATTGGTGAAGTCAAGTATGGACTAATGTATGACTTTCTGAAACAACATCAATCTGAAGTAGATAAGGAAATTCCAGCACGAGGCGGTTTCATACCAGCACCAACACCTAACTCACTTGCTCTCGTTGCTCAATCTAACTTTCCACTACCAAACCAGGAATTTGGTCAATCATCTTTTCAACCAAGTTTTCAACCACAACCTTCTAACCAAATCATCCCATATGAAGCACCATCACAATACTCTGACAACCAAATGGTTCCATATAACAACTCTGATTCCATGTTGTACTCAAACGCTGATTATGATGAAGAAGAGGATGCATTCAACTCTCTAAATGAAGCATTTGGATTGATTGCTAAGGCATTTGGCAAGTTTACCAAATCCAACAATCGTCTTCGTTCATCTTCCAATACCAGGAATCAAGCTGTTATTAACGATGGCAGAGTGGAAATTCAGAATCGGTCTTCGGGCAGATATGGTTCAGGAAACAGTGGAAACTATGGGTCGCAGAGGTTTGAGTCAGGAGGGAACAGGTTCAATTCTGCAGGGGGTAATAGGAACAGTATGGGAACGACTCAGAGTAGAAATCCGATGGCTGGGAATGCACAGAAAGGCATTGCAAATACTTCAATCACATGCTACAACTGTGGTGGGACTGGTCACATGGAAAATGCTTGCTCTAAGCCTCGTACTATGGGCAGTGCATATCACAAGGAAGCTCTTCTGATGGCTCTCAAAGATGAAAAAGCAGCAGGAATGATAACTTAGAATGAACAAAGCTTCATGGCCAATGCTGCATCTGATGATGAGATGGAAGATCTTGAAGCAAATGCTGCAGTAATGCTCATGGCAAACATGCAAGAGATGAACATGTCCGAGACAGGCCCGGTTTATGATACCGATGGTCTATCTCAGGTACCTGATCCACAATGTCTTATACATGAAATTGCTTCACCTTCTGCATCTTCATCTACAAATGACAATTCTGTTCACCATGATTCATCATTCTCATATCCATTAGATGATCAAATAAACACTGTTGTATCATTTGATGATGATAAAACCGTCGTTTCATTTGATGATCCTATTGAAGATGAAAATTTGGATCATCTTGAACAAAATGATCCTTTGTCTGATCAAGATTTAGAGCTTCAGGCCTTGTTAATGACCACCCAATCACAAAATGAAAAATGCAATGAAATCAATAAAAATCTGAAAGAAAAAATTGCATTGTTAACGAAGGATAATGAGTGCTATAAACTACAACTTTCGGGATATCAAAAACAAGAAAAACGTGAAAAAGGTTTTGAGATTGCTTTCCAAAAAGAGTACGTCAAAGTTCAAAATTTAGAAAGTCAAGTTCGTGAGCTAACCGTTTCTAAGGCTGAGCTTCTATCTCAAAAAGAAAAGGATCAATTTGAATTCAAAAAACAAATTAACACTTTAAATTCTGAGCTGTTAAAAACTCAATCTGAGCTTTCAACATCTCAAAATAATCTTCTTGAAGAAAAGCAAGCCTCAAGTAAACGCGTTAACTCATTCTTGAAGAAATTGTCTTTTTGGAATCCAAACTTAAAGAATTTTGAACTATTATTTACAAAAATGGTGAATCAATAACTCAAATTCAAAGGCTAACGGTAAAACCAGTTTCGAAAGGATTTGGATTTGCTATTGGTTGTGACCAACCACGTTTTCTTTCTCTAGCACTCAGCAAAAATCCCAAGTTATACAGTGCAGAATTATTACTTGATGATACCTTTCAAAGAGTTGTTGTGCTTGGTAATGATGAAGAGGTTGCATATCTTGAAACTCAAAAAGAACTTGAGAGTCGACCAAAAACTGAAAAAGATTTTAACAGAGCTCATTTTCATTATAACGCAAGACCTCATCTAAGCAAATCATTTGTTCCTCCAAAGGACAAACCAGAACATACGTTGTCAAACACCTACATACATGCTTCTTCTTCCGTAATTCCTGTCTCCAAAACTGTTTCACATCTCAAGGATGCTTTGAACGAGGATGAAGTTGATCCACAAATGCCTCATGAATGTCGAGTTCTTCGATATTTTAAGACATTTATGGAAGACATATTTCTTTTGGAGAATGAAATTGAGTTTAATTCTCAAATCGAAGTCTCTACTTTTCTTTCCCCAGTCGCGAAAGAAAAGCGAGATATTCTTTGAAAGAAAATTCTGCCTCATGTCAAACATCTGAAGAAATGTGCAACACAATGGGAACAAGAATTAGAAACGGAAGTAGCATCTATGAAGAGCATTTTCAAAGCTAAAGACGACAAAGTTCAAAGACAAAAACTTCAAAAGAAAACTTTAGCAAAAGAAAATGATCGACTCTTAGAAAAAGTTTTGTGTTATGACGTTGTTTCTGTGATTATGAATTCGCTTTATGAGTCATGCAATGAGTTACTTGTGAATAATCATGCTGTAAATGTTGAGATGTTGCAAATGGAGATAGAAAATTTGGTCAGAGAGAATGAGGATCTTCGACAAATCAACAATGATGTGGAAAACAAAGTTTTTAATCTTCAAAAAAGGCTTGATTGGTGTCAAAATCAAAGTGCTGAATTTGAACTAAAATTTCAAAATCTCATAGGATCTTTATCATTTCAAAACAGTCATGTTTCTGAAAATCATAAGGAAACAAAGGCTTTCTTAAGACTTAAACTGTTTCAAAATTAAAAGGAATTGGATGAAATTCTTCAAAACAGAAATGACACAGTCCGCCTCAATAGAAAATTAGATTCACAAAATCAAGAATTCCAACACATCATTGTTGATCTGAAGAAGAAAATCAGAGTTTTAGACAAAGGCAAAGCAAACGTTCATAAGATTGCCCCAGAGATGTATGTAGTAGACAAAGCAGTTACCCAAGCATCAGACCCAACCACTAATGCAAACACTTCTACTTCCACAGGACTAGAAACTATATCTAAGGCTAGCAGTTCCAAGACTCCCAAGAAACAACAGAAGCATAGAGTCAGGAAGTCTTGGAATGGATCATCTAAGTCTTCAGAAGTTAAAGCAAGTAGTTTGAATAACACAAATGTAATGTCAGGAATAGAATCGACCTTATCTAAGTCCAATTCTAGGAATGATGTAACACATGTTGAATCTATGAATGTTAATGTTGATGTTATGGTTGATGCTAGTTGTATTGTTTATCGTGCTAGTATATTATCTGGTGATCATCAAAACTGCATTGCTAAATCTCTGTTAAAATGAAAAAAGAAACGAACTAGTGGTTCTTCCTATAGGCTCAAAACTGTTGCCAAGTCCATTTTAGGGACTCCACCACTAGTAGTTTCTGAGCAAACCATTGATACACCCATAGCCAAACCCAAGACAACCAAATCACCTAGTGCATTCATTAGGAAAAAGGCAGAAACTAGTTGGACATGGCAACGTTGGTTACAAAACACTTCAGGATTTAAATGGTTACCAAAAATACTTATTTCTTGTGTTTCTAACCCAACGGGTCCAACCGTTACCAATTCTCCACCTGTTTCCAATATTTGTGATGCAGGTGATCCAAATTGTCCTCTGGATTGTTGATAGCGGGTGCTCCCGACACATGACCGGCAACCTCAAGCTTCTTACAAACCTTATCGCAAAGTTCATCGGAACGGTCAGGTTCGGGAATGATCACTTCGCAGCAATAATGGGCTATGGAGATTATGTTAATGGGAACATCGAGATCAGTCGTGTATACTATGTTGAAGGCCTTGGTCACAATTTATTCTCAGTGGGACAATTCTGTGACGGAGACTTAGAAGTAGCATTTAGGGAGAAGACTTGCTTCATTCGTGATCTTCAAGGAAATGATTTGATGAAAGGAAAACGGGGAACCAGTCTATACACCATATCCTTTGAAGGCATGACAGCATCATCTCCTATCTGTTTACTCTCCAAGGCTAATCCCACAAAGGCTTGGTTATGGCATAAAAGATTGTCTCATCTCAATTTCAAAACCATGACTGACCTTGCAAGGAATAAATTGGTTGACAGATTACCCAAATTCAGATATGCCAAAGATCATTTGTGTTCTGCATTTGAACAAGGGAAAATTCACCGTGCTCACTTTCCTCCCAAAACAGAACACAGCACAGATCATGTCCTCCAGCTGCTACATATGGATTTGTGTGGTCCAATGCGGGTTCAAACTACTAATGGGAAAAGGTATATTTTGGTAATAGTGGATGATTACTAACGATGGACATGGGTCTACTTTCTTCAGACAAAAGATCAAGTTCCTTCAATGGTCATCACGTTTCTCATGAAGATTCAAGTTCAAGTCCGTAACACCGTCAGGATTATTCGAACAAACAACGGTACTGAATTTAAGAATCAAACCCTTCGGGAATACACTGACAAGCATGGGATTGTTCATCAATATTCAATTGCTCGCACTCCTGAACAGAATGGTGTTGTTGAAAGACGAAACCGTACGCTTGTGGAAGCAGCTAGAACAATGTTGATCAATGCTCAATTACCAGACTATCTTTGGGCTGAAGCTGTTAATACTGCATGTTATACCCAGAACCGCGGCATGATCAACAGACGACACAACAAAACTACATATGAGCTTATTCAAGGCAGAAAACCAAACATCAACTATTTTCATGTTTTTGGAGCACTTTGTTACCCGAAAAATGATAGAGATTATCTTGGTAAATTAAAGGCTAAAGCAGACATCGGGATATTCGTTGGCTACTGTGAGAATTCTAAGGGATATAGAATTTGGAATCGTCGGACCGGGGAAATTCAAGTGACTATACACGCCAATTTTGATGAACTCACGGAAATGGCTTCTGAGCAAGACCGCTTAGAACCCGACCATAACCGTCTAAACTTCCCTGAATCTTCGGCTGCACCTTTACCCTTTAACAGGAAGGATCTGGAAGATTTGTTTGCACCTATGTTTGATGAAGTCTGTGTTAGTAGTGCATTAGATGCTTCCACCAGTTCCGCTACTCAACAAGTCCCAAATCAAGCACCTGATCAATCTGCAACTACTTCTACAGCAGTTGATAACAATGCACCTCAACCTGAACCCTCATCACCCATGGTTTAAACACCTCCACCTGCAGTTGAAGATTCTTCCCCAACTTCTAACCAAGTTCCCACACCTTCAGATTATGACGGGAATGCATTCTTCAATCCATTTGCTACACCACCAACCATTCCAGTACCAGGAGAATCATCCTCGAGCAATATGGACCCGTCATATCACCATAACAACATTCAACATTTTCCCTCAACCCACAAATGGACAAGAGATCATCCCTTGGTAAACGTAATTGGAAATCCTGACAATCCAGTCATGACTAGATAGAAACTCCACTCAGATGGTGAACATTGCATGTATGCACTCACTGTCTGTCAATCTGAACCTAAAAACATCAAAGAAGCCCTTAAATACGACAACTGGATTGAATCCATGCAAGAAGAGCTGGATCAATTCAAACATTTGGAAGTTTGGGAATTAGTTGAAAGACCAAATGGAGTGTATGTTGTTGGATTAAAATGGATTTGGAAGAATAAGCTGGATGCAGATGGTACAGCGATTCGTAACAAGTCCCGACTAGTAGCAAAAGGATTCAGTCAAGAAGAGGGTATCGACTTTGAAGAATCGTTTGCTCCGGTTGCAAGGCTCGAGGCAGTTCGCATGTTCCTGGCTTACGCAGCTCACAAGAACATAACGGTTTACCAGATGGACGTGAAGACGGCATTTCTGAATGGTCAACTCCGTGAAGAGGTGTACGTTACACAACCTGAAGGCTTCGTGGACCAAGAACACCCGAACCACGTATATCGGCTAAAGAAAGCCCTTTACGATCTTAAAAAAGCCCCGAGGGCATGGTACGATAAACTGTCTGCATTTCTCCTTGCTAATCACTTTACCAAAGGCTCTATTGACCCGACTTTATTTGTACAAACACACGGGGAAGTCATTCTCATTGTAAAAATATATGTGGATGATATTATTTTTGGTTCAACCCATAAAAAATATTCAAACGCTTTTGCTAAACTAATGAAACAAAACTTTGAGATGTCTATGATGGGTGAACTTAAATTCTTTCTAGGATTGAAAGTTCATCAGTTACCCCGTGGTATATTTCTAAGTCAGTCAAAATATGCTCAGGAAATCCTGAAAAAGCATGGTATGACCAGCTGTGACACCTATAATACCCCAATGTCCTCCTCATCCCCAAAGCTAGATGCTGACATACATGGGACACCCATTGATCCTACGAAGTATCGTAGTATGATTGGCTCGATCATGTATCTCACAGCTAGCAGATCGGATGTTGTATTTGCCACATATCTTTGCTCCCGATATCAGTCTAGACCGACTGAACGGCATTTGTCAGCCGTTAAAAGAATCCTTAGATACATAAAGGGAACCATTAATTTGGGAATCTGGTATCCAAAGGATTCTGGGTTTGAACTTGTTGCATTTTCAGACGCTGACCATGCAGGATGCTTAGACACACGCAAAAGTACATCAGGGGGAGTTCAATTCTTGGGTGACAAGCTCGTCTCTTGGCAATCAAAGAAACAAGACTGCACCTCATTGTCATCAACAGAATCTGAATATGTAGCCATGTATGCCTGTTTTGCTCAAGTCATCTGGATGACATCACAACTGATGGACTACGGTTACATATTCAACAAGATTCCTATGCACTACAAGAAATCAGGCAAATAGCCATGGACAGAATTTGTGGGTAAAAGCCATATTTTCGTGGGTAACTGGGTAGTACCCACGGAATACCCACAACTTTCAGTAGATGGGTAAAACCTCCGATGCTAATTGTTTGCCCATGACATTTTCATATTGTGGGTAAGTTTACCCACGTCATTCTTGGTGGGCATTTGTTTTGCATTCATGGGTAAATTGTTTGTGGGATTTTCTATCTCACCACGAAACACCCATAGATATACTCGTGGGTATTCTGTGGGTAAAATTGCCCACAAAACTATTCGTGTGTAAAAGTCAACTCCCCCATCACAATCCTTGAATAGAATTAACCACGTATATAATCGTGTGTGAACAGCGTGGGAAATATTGCCCATGATAATCCCTGGGAAAAGTTACCCACGCATATGACCGTGTGTAAATATCATGGGCAAACATGACATCTTTGCCATGAATAATTTGTGGGTATATTCGTAGCTAACTTACCCACTACTCTTTGTGAATAAATCGTGGCTAAATATTTACGTCATATTGTGAATAATGAATGGATAAATATATTGGTAAATTATGATTTTATTTTAATATTTAAAATGTGACAAATATGTAGCATCTAATATAAAAACCACACATTTAACACAAATATTGTTGAAATATAAAACACACGATAATAAATAGATCATTCTTACATAAATATTAAGGCTGCTAACCGAAACCATCATTCTAATGATGTCTCAAAACAAATAAAATAAACTGAAAAGAACAAACCATCATCATAAAGATGTCTCAAAACAATTAATATAAAGATAAATATGACTTATCAACTCACAATCATGCGGCTGTCATGGTCATCTTCTTCACTTCCACCTGCTCGGGAGTGACTAGTAGTGGGACCTGGACGAGCATCTCCTCCATCAGAACTTTCACCATCAGTTCATAGTACCCATTTTTTCAAACATAAAATAACATAAGGTATAGCTTATATTCAGTTATATATATTTTATTCAAGTCTTGTTCATTTCTTCGAAATTGGTTTTAATTATAAGGTCTCTATGTTTGTAATATGATCCGGCCCATAAGGAGTCCATGGGCCGGTCAAATAGTCATAACTTTATCTCATTTCACCCCATGTGCTTGCCCTAGATTTTACACTATAAATAGAAGGCATGGGGTACCTAGTTTAATGTTGGTTTTCATGTATTGTTGCGCAAGCCTTGTTACTTAATCATTCGAATATGAAAGCCTTCCATTCTCTCTTATTCACATCTTATTCTCTTTAGCTTATTGCTTATTTACTTATCTTCTTTAGCGTAGCTTATTAGAGTAATAGTAGTACGAGTTTTACTTTAGATTACGTGTGTGTGTTTGAGATATTATCGACCTACAGCTTACAAGGCCAGTAGTAAAAGAAGGTCATAAATACTTTCTTACCATTGTAGATGACTTCTCAAGAGCAGCCTGGATTTTTCTTCTCAAATCCAAAACTGGTGTGTGTGAAAACATTGTTAACTTTGTCAATCTTATTTACAATCAGTTTGAAAAAAGAATTAAGGTGTTTAGGAGTGATAATGGGACAAAATTTGTTAACAAAAATATGTAACTTTTTTGTGATAAAAATGGTATTATACATCAAACCTCTTGTGCATACATTCCTCAACAAAAGGGAATAGCCTAAAGGAAACATAGACATCACCTGAGCGTTGCTAGATCTCTTATGTTTCAGGGAGGATTACCTCTTTATATGTGGTCTGAATGCATTTTAACTGCTACTTATATCATTAACAGGACACCTTCTTCTGTCTTAGCTGGAAAGTCACCTTTTTGCTATGTGTATGGCCATGAGCCATCACTCTGTCATATCAGAGTCTTTGGGTGTCTGTGTTTTATAACAACTTTGAACAATTTTGATAAATTCAGTAGTAGGTCTGAAAAATGTGTTTTAATAGGATATGCAAATTTTAAAAAAGGTTATAAACTCTTCAGTCTTGATAACAAAACCATTCTTTTTTCAAGAGATGTAAAGCTTTATGAAACCGTGTTTCCCTTCAAACTTAAACAACTAGAAAACAATTTTGATTTTGGAACTTCAAAAGATTTAAATCATGAAAACTTTTTTGATGATTGTTTTGAAAATCCCAAACACCCTGAAAGTCCTGATGATGATGGGAGAGTGACTTCCAATGATGATAGAACTGAATACCTCACTTCCAATGAAGAGGCTGGTGATTCTGTAGCAACTTCTATGGATGAGAATACACCTCCTAACGGCATTACTGAAACCTTTTTGGACCCTATCCTTGACAATATTGATCAACCAGCTGAGACAGTTGACCCAATAAGGTCTTCTAGACCTTCTAAGGTGCCTCAAAACCTGAATGACTTTGTCATAGAAGGAAAAGACAAATATGGGGTAGAAAGAGCAGTTAACTATTCTAATCTTTCCAAAGATAATTTTTGTTTCACCTCTAACCTCAACAAAAACATTGAACCTAAAATTTATCAAGAAGCTATTCTTGACAACAATTGGATCAATGCAATGAATAGTGAAATGGAGGCACTAAACATGAATAAAACTTGGATTGTCATTGACTTGCCCCCTAACAGAAAGGCTATTGGATGTAAATGGGTATATAAAATAAAATACAAATCCAATGGTGAAACTGAAAGATATAAGGCTAGGTTTGTTGCTAACGGGTACTCTCAAAGAGAGGGAATTGATTATGAGGAAACTTTTTCTCCGGTTGTTAAAATGGTTACTCTTAGGTTTCTTATTGCTTTAGCTGTTAAGAATAAGTGGGACATGTATCAGTTAGATGTTAACAATGCTTTTTTATATGGAGAACTTGAAGAAGATGTTTACATGACACTACCTCAAGGATATTTTTCTAAATCTGAAACAAAAGTGTGTAAACTTGTTAAATCTCTATATGGTCTAAAACAGGCGCCGAGAAAATGGAATGAGAAGTTAGTTCTTACATTATCTGAACATGGGTTTATTCAAAGCCAAAATGATAATTCTCTATTCATAAAAAACACAAATGACATCTTTGTTGCTTTACTTGTTTATGTTGATTATATTATCATAACTGGAAATGATTATGTGGAAACTAATAAAGTCAAAGAATTTTTGAGCTCAAAATTCCAAATAAAAGACTTGGGAAAATTGAAATATTTCTTAGGTATTGAAATTTTGGAAGAAAGCAATGGTGTTTTTATTTCTCAAAGGAAATATTGCTTAGAACTCTTACAAGAGTTTGGGATGCTTTCCTGCAAACCTATTTCTATCCCCATGGAAACAAATTATATAATGGCTCACTTGCCAACTGAAAAACACCCCCTCCTGACCAATATAACTGGTTTTGAGAAACTGGTTGGGAAATTAATTTACCTTACCCACCCCAGACAAGATATCTCATATACTGTACAATGTCTAAGCCAACGTATGCATGCTCCCTTGAAATCTAACCTGCAGGATTCTTTGAAAGTTCTAAGATATCTAAAGGGGTCTCCAGGTAAAGGTCTGAGATATTCTTTAGACATTCAGAGTGATTCATTATGTGGTAAAGTTGTTGGCTTTACTGACGCTGACTAGGCAAAATGCCTTGTAACCAGGAAATTAGTTTTAGGTTACTGCATATTTTTCAATAATTGTCTAATTTCCTGAAAAAGTAAAAAACAAGCCTCTCTCAAAATCATCAACTGAGTCTGAATATAGAGCCTTGGGCTCCTCTGCTTGTGAAATAATGTGGATCATAAAGGTTTTAAATGATCTTAAGATCAAAGTTAGTCTTTCGGTTCCTCTTTATTGTGACAACAAATCTGCAATCCAAATTGCAAATAATCCTGTTTTTCACGAGAGAGCAAAACACTTTGAAGTTGATGTTCATTTCATAAGAGAGAAAATTGCTAAGGGTAATGTGAGGATTTACAAAATTGAATCCTCAAACCAGGTAGCACACTTTACGTATGAATGATTAATGTAAATAGTTAATATATTTAACCATTATATATTTAATTATTTGACCACGAAATAACGACTAACGGACGTTAAGTAATTAACGGAATTGACTAACGACCGTTAGTGAATAAAGGAAGGACCATAGGTGCAAATAGAGGTCAAGAAGGTTCTAGAATTCCCTTGGGGAATGTCTAGCCAATCGGTTGGAGGGGTTACCAAGCCCAATCCAACTCAAACTTCTCCTCCAAGATTTGTAGCCTATAAATACAAGGCCTAGGGGTTAGGGTTTGATACCTTGTGCACTCTTGCTATAACTCTAAAATCCCTTCTTCTTCCTTGTGCTTAAATTCGGTCGACATTCCCTAGGGGTGATCGATCCATAGTTTTTTGTTAAACAAATTGTTTGGTTTAATCGCGTTCTTTTGTTAGCACCAAACGTTAATTGGTTATAGTACGTGTGTACAAAACCTTGATTATTAACTTACTTTAGTTAATACTATCTTGGATTGAGAAACAAAAAGGTAATGGGTTTCTCGTTAATCCTATTGTTTGATTAAGAAGAAGAATTGAAGTTTAGATCCTTGTTCTTGCTAGAATCAAATGTACGTATCTTTATTATTTGGTTAATCTCTTTACATGTTAAATATTGATTCCTGCTTTCGCTACATGCTTTGGTGATGTATTATTTATTTATATGAATATCATGGTATTTAAATTCTAATAGTGGCATCACGAGCCATTTAACATGTAATTGTATTATCGAAACTCACAAAAATCGGATTTTGATTTGGATTAAACATGTTTAGTCGATTTTTTAAGGGTTTTAGAACAATAATAAAATCAAACCTAATTTTTTTTTAAGGGGGGGGGAGTTCGATCCCTTTTAATTAAAAGGCTAGTTTTGTAACCCTTAAATTAGGAACATGTGTGTTTATGTGTGTAGAGGGTTACGTTCCTTGACTTGTGAATTAATCCATGATACTTCATGCAAGGTTATCATGGATTAGGGTTTGTGATTAATTGTTAAGTTACGTGCTACATGTAATAAAAAGATAGATCTAAAGTTAGGGAAGACCTAATTAATTAAATTGATGAATCTTTTATGTGCAACGTGGTATATGTTTGCTAAGGCTTACGCAACCAACTTGTTGGTGTATGTGGTCCATTGGTACCATTAGCTCGAAAACCAATGAGAGTCTTAGTAATTATATGCATAATAATTCACATATAGATTATTAATATGATTTGTCAAAAGGTTTGCATGTGGCTATATGATTTAATGGTTAAGATTATATGCGTTATTATGTGTTTATTTATTTTTATTAAATTACTTGTCTTTTTTGTTTAAATTATTGTTGAATTGTAAGCAAAAAGAGGGTAATTTTTGGAATAGAAAATAAATTGACCTAATAACTATGAAACTTTGATGTGGTAAATTATATATTGCCAAGTCTTATATGCCGACAGTGGTTCACTTCGCACCGTAATTTGCTCGCAGGCGAGACTAGCAATTTTATAATTTATAACATATTTTTTAAGACTTAGTATCATAAACTTTTGATTGACTGATGAGTTTTATACCAATAGTGTGAATGGCTCACCCAGTTTAGACAAACTATAAGAGGGGTATAAGGAGGCTTGACATTAAATTGTCATCCGAAAGGGACGCGTTTTTAATTAGTCTTCGGGCGGACATTTGTCTCTCCGCTCCTTTGTGCGTCTAATTGGAACTACCAAGTAATGCTATTATTTTGTACAAAATCATCTTAAGGGTGAATTGACCTCAATTCCACGCGCCACTTTTGTGGTAATTATCCGAATAACTTGGGTCTTTATGACTCATGCAGTAGTAGGATATAGTGGGCGATAATTGGAGGTAATTCTTTGATTGGTGAACCCAATACATCAATTAAAACATTGTTGATTTAACTCTTAGCCTAAATTGGTAATTAAAATTGTTTTGAAAACTTATGATACGAAGATGTGTGCATGCTTCTTCGTACATATTTTGATTGTCACATCAAAATAAATACCCTAAAATTTAAGTCCATGCTATCTAATTATAAGAGACACTTGGAGTTACTATTTAGCGTAAGTGAGACCTTGACCTAAATATTAATGACAAGGTAAATTTCCATGGTGTGAGACCGTGACATGGAGTATTTCCAGTTTCTAAATTAGACGACTTAATTAAGTTGTAAGTGAGACCTTGAAACTTAAAGCATGAGATAGGAAGAAACATGCTTACATTGCAAAATTGTTTTTGGCAAATGTAATTCCCATAATGATCTAGGAGTCGGAAATTGTTTTGCCGATTATTGTGCGACAGATTATCATCTTTTGTACTTTCACTACTAGCAGATCAACTGATGTAGTGAAACTATGGAAATTTGAATCCTAGTTTTCAAGAAAATTAAATGTTTATATGTATATTTCCTGGGTAATTTTCTTTTTTTGAAAAATTGTATTATCAGAATACTAATATTTGAACTTTTTCTGTAGAAATGGCTCATCCTGAAAACGCTGTACTAAGTTTTGCTTTCAAAGCTCATTTTGAGAGGGAAAAACTGACTGGCCCAAATTTCAATGACTGGCATAGGTCACTTAGGATTGTCCTGAGAGTGTCCAAGAAGCTAGATTATTTGACTAAGCCTTGCCCTGAACAGCCAGCTGAGACTGAATCTGATGAAGTCAAAGCAGCATGGCAGTCTGAGTTCGATATGCACAATGAAGTTGCGTGCTTAATGCTCGGAAGTATGGTTCCCAAGTTGCAAAAATAGTTTGAGAACTATTTTCCTAAAGATATGCTGGAAGAACTCAAAAAGACATATGAAAAGCCACCAGCTGTTGAATTGTATGATTTGATAGATCAATTACACGGCTGTAGGCACGGGGAAGGTAAACCCGTTCGTGATTATGTGTTGGAGATGAAAATGTACATGGACCAACTACTGCTCATGAACTATTCTTATCCTGAGAATGTGTGTGTGAACTTGATCAATAGGTCCTTGAACAAGGACTTTGAGGGTTTTGTTCAGAATTACAACATGCATTGCTCGGGGAAGACAGTAACGGAATTGCTCGCAATGCTCGTTGACTGTGAAAAGGGTTTAACAGGCAAGGCACCTACTCCTTAGGTATTAGCTATACAAGGAGGTAGGGTTCATAAGCCAAAACCGTAAGGGAATAAGTGGAAAGGTAAAGCTGACAAGGGCAAACAAGTTGTGACCTATCAGCCTGCGCCCAAGAAGTACCTTCAGAAGAGCAAGGCCAATCCAATCAAGAAGGATTAGGGTTGCCACCACTGCCACAAGATGGGACACTGGAAGAGGAACTGTCCTCTCTATCTTGAGGAGTTGCGAGTGAAAAAGATGAAGGGTGAGACTAGGAAAGCCAGTACTTCAGGTAACTTTTTCATGATTGAATTATATTCATTAACTCATAAATTAAATTCCTGGTATAAGATACTGGATGTGGTATTCATATTTGCAATACACTATAGGGGTTTAGAGTTGAGAAGAGACTGGCGTATAGTGAGCAATATCTGCAAGTGGGCAATGGAGCACAAGCAGTTGTTGAAGACATTGGAATATTTAAATTAGTTTTGCCTTCGGGCTTAGTAATGTATTCGAATAATTGTCATTATGCACCTGAAATTGTTAAGGGTGTAGTCTCTTTTTCATGTTTATTGAATATTGGATTTCAACATACTGTTTCTAGCAATGGAATTTCTGTTTCGTTAAATAATGTTTTTTATTTTAGGGATAATTACTAAAATAGCCCAAAACCCAAATGGGATATTTCTACCCCGGTTGCCCTGGGCAATGCCCCCAGTTGCCCAAAAAAGGGCGATTGTTGCCCAAAAAATACACTGGAAATCCTTCGGTTGCCCCAAAAAATGCCGGTTGCCCTGGGCAACACAATTATTTTCGGATTTCGGGTTAGATAAGGAACCGCCCATTTGTGTTTGGGCTATTTTGGTAATTATCCTTTATTTTAATGTTATTGCTGTGAATGGTGTTTTTGAGATTGATATGAATGAATGTAATGATTATAATTCGATGTATAACATCAATAATAAGAGACTCAAGAATGTCTTGGATTCAACTTATCTTTGGCATTGTCGGCTTGCTCACATAGGCAAGAATCGCATACAAAAGTTGCAACGTGATGGGCTTTTGCAAGATATCAATGATGAATCATTTGATAAATGCGAATCTTGTATATCTGGGAAGATGACAAAGAAACCTTTTAATAATCGTATTGAAAAGGCTGATGATCAACTTGGTTTGATACATACTGATGTGTGTGGACCACTTAGACATGTGTCAAAGAGAGGTGCTAGCTACTTCTTAACCTTTACTGATGATTTCAGCCGTTATGGTTATGTTTATTTACTTAAACATAAACATGAGGTGTTTGAGACATTTAAGGTTTTTAAAGCTGAAGTAGAATTGCAACCTGGAAAGAAGATTAAAGCTCTTTGATCCGACAGAGGTGGTGAATACCTAAGTCAGGAGTTTAAAGATTATCTAAGTGAGAATGGAATTTTCCAGCATCTCACATCTCCATATACTCCATAGCAAAATGGTGTATCTGAGAGAAGGAATCGTACATTATTTGATATGGTACGATCTATGTTTAATCTTACTACTCTGCCGTTATCCTTTTGGGATTATGCCTTGGAATCTGCGATTCGCATATTAAATATGGTTCCGACCAAGAAGGTTGATAAGATACCTTACGAGTTATGGTTTGGGAAAACGCCTAACTTGTCTTATTTAAAGGTCTGGGGTTGGGAGGCGTTTGTTAAACGTGACTCAGCAGATAAACTCCAACAGAGATCTGTAAAGTGTATCTTTGTAGGATACCCAAAGAAAATGATGTGTTACTAATTTTACTACCCACCTGAGAACAAAGTAATTGTTGCTAGGTATGGGGATTTTCTTGAAAAGGATATCATATCTCAAGAATTTAGTGGGAGGATCAATGATCTGGAAGATGATCAAGAGGATACATTACCTTCTGAAAACACTAGTGAACTTCCTGTGGAACCGGATAGTCTTGTTCCTCCACCTAAAGTAATTCCCATTGGCAAATCCGTGAGGACTGTGAAAGCACCTGAACGTCTATATCTTAACGTAGAGGTTGAGAAAACTATATTAGGGGACCTTGGAGAGTCTGCTAATTATAGAGCTGCCATGAATGATCCTGAAACAGATAAATGGCAGATTGCTATGAATGAGAAAATGCAATCCATGAAAGATAATGAAGTCTAGATTGAAGTAGACCTTCCACCCAATGGCAAGGTAGTTGGGAGTAAGTGGCTCTTCAAGAAGAAAACTGACATGGATGGCAACGTACACACCTATAAGGTCCATTTGGTAGCTAAAGGCTTTACCCACATTTCTGGCGTTGACAACCAGGAGACCTTTTCTCCTGTAGCTGACATTAGGGCTTTTAGGATTCTCATAGCCATAGCTGCACACTATGATTATGAGATTTGGCAAATGGATGTCAAAATCGCCTTCTTAAATGGTCGCCTAGATGAAGATATCTTTATGGGGCAGCCTGAGGGGTTTGTGAATCCACAATTTCCAAATCGTGTATGCAAACTTCAAAGATCCATTTATGGATAGAAACAAGCATCACGACAATGGAATAAGAGATTTGACAAAGAAATCAAAAGGTTTGGATTTACTCAGAATCTTGATGAGCCATGTGTATATCACAAAGCTAGTGGGAGTGATGTGATTTTTCTAGTCCTATATGTTGATGACATATTGATCATGGGTAAAAACATTCCAAGATTGAATGAGGTGAAAGCCTATCTTGGGAAATGTTTTTTCATAAAGAATCTAGGAGAAGCAGCATACATTCTGGGAATCAATATCTATAGAGATAGATCAAGGCGGTTGATTGGTTTAAGCCAAAGTGCTTACATTGATAAAATATTGAAGAGAGTCCCTTATGCTTTGGCTGTGGGATCTATAATGTATGCGGTGAGATGTACAAGGCCCGATGTGGCGTTTGCTCAGAACATTACCAGTCGTTATCAGCAGAATCCAGGTGAGCTCCACTGGACTGCTGTTAAACATATTCTCAAGTATTTGAGAGCTACGAAGGATATGTTTTTAGTATATGGGGGAAATCCAGATGCAGAACTGTGTGTTACAGGTTACTGCGATGCTTCCTGGAAGTGTGATAAAGATGATACGAAGTCTCAGACGGGTTATGTCTTGGTCATCAAAGGAGGAGCTATGGATTGGAAGAGCAAGAAGCAGAGTACTATAGCGATGTCTGCAACAGAAAGCGAGTATATTGCTGATTCAGAAGCTGCAATGGAAGCCGTCTGGATTAGGAAGTTCGTTTCAGGGCTTGGCGTTATGCCCCTAATCGAAAGACCTATAAAGATGTATTGTGACAATTCAGCCGCAATTACATTTGCCAATGAGCCTGGAATCATGAAGGGCGCCAGACATTTCCCGATTCGATATCACTATGTTAGAGAGCAGGTGGAGATAGGCGAGACCGAGTTACTCAAAGTTCACACAGATTACAATCTAGCTGATCCTTTTACGAAGGCTTTACCTTGTGGAAAGCTTAATCAACATGTTGAAGGCATAGGACTTCGTTTAGCTAGTAGTTTCATGCCCACCTGTGATTAGTGTTTAGATAATGGGATGTTATTGAACAGTTATGATTTTAATGAAATAAAATACTTGTTATGTTTTATTGTCATTTTCTTAATAATATATCCTATATTTGCATGTTTATATCATTGAATATGTTTATATATTCTAAACTGTCCGTTGTCGATTAATGATATGGGAATATTATTAAACTAAGACAAATATGAGTATTGGTAGAATATACTTGAAAGTATATTGATGCGTTGTCATACCAATTTCACATGATACTCAATGAATTGAATATAGGACTTATCCCAACTTCATGAGTTTACTTTATGGTTCTTGTCATCAAGTAAGTCATGTGAGTATAGTTATCCTCAGACTTGAGATGCCAGATAACTGTCATGCATGTAGTGCATTTCTGTGATTCAATTTACCGCTATACGTAACTGGTAGCTATAAGGATTGTTTTCAGGAATGTTGCAAAGTGCGTGGGTTATGCTCGTAGTCAAGATAGAATTTGTTCCTTCAAATTGTTTGGAGTTTAATACTGTTAGGTTTTGTGTATAAATATTAATATACGTTTGTCCGGTTTCGAACCCGAGGCTCGGGATTGCACACATTAACGTGAAAGTTTCAATGATGAATAATTAAATATATTTCATTATATTTATTTATTCATTTCACCAATAAAACACTTAACGACGGTTAGGACTTAACGGGGTTTTAACTAACGACCGTTAAAGGACTAATTGTGAAAAATAGGTAAAGAAGATACTAGAATCCTTGTGGGACTCTAAGATCGGCCGAACCCTCCTTAAGGTTTTAGGTTGATCGACTTTTTGGGGTAGGCAACAAGCAAAGGAAAAACTATAAATACCATTCATTGTGTTTTAGTTTTTTATTAATCTTGAATCCCTAAAGGCCTAACTTTTCTTCTCCTCTCCTCTCCCTAGCTAGAACCGATCGACTCTTTCTATTCCCACTAGGGAATTCGATCCAAGTAAGACTAGTCAAGTGTTTGGCTTGTTGGTGATCAAGAACCTAGCTTTTCTCATTGAAACGCTATCATTACGTGTGTACAAGAACGAGTGACAAGCTTCCTTTAGCTTGTGATCTTGGTTTAGTCGATCCACATATAAATCCTATTAGGGTTTATAAATTGTTATTGTTCAAGGGATTCCTTGTTCTTGCTAGGAATCATTAAGGTACGTGTCTTATTTAATTTAATTAATTACATGTTCTTGTAGATCTATTCCGCTGCGTGCTTTTGATGATATTATGTGTTTATGATTTATTTATAGTTCACATATTCCAACAGCGGCATCATGAGCCAGGTTTAGAACTCGTAATTAATTACTTAAACCTAAAAATTGGATCTTGTAGAGATTACATGCAATATTAATTTTAGGGTTTGTTTATTTTTTTTGAAACCCTAATATGGTTCGATCCATATTAATTAAAAATTAGGGTTTTAGTTTTTTAATTAAAACTTGAGAAACCCTAGGATTGCATGAAAATTTTTTAGGGATTAATTAGTAAGTACCGTATGTGATGATTACTAATTAATTAGATACGTACATGAGATATTGACATGATAATATGGAATGCATGATTATGTGATCAATATGGTATCCTTGACAAATCTTGCATATTTTTCATGGTTTGATTTGAATGATTTTGTATTAAATTATATGCTACATGATTTAAATAAATCTTAAATTGGGGAAGACCTCAATATATATTAATTAAAAAGTTATGTGCAATGTGGTATCTAACTAACCAAAACTTACGCAGCCAAGTTATTTGGTGTCTGTGGACCTTGGGCACAATGAGCTCGAAAACCAATGGGAGTTTTGTTAGTTACATACATTTAAAATTTCACATAGAATTAATATTAGGATTTACTGAAAAAGGTTTGCATGTGGCTATATGATATCGTGGATGATCATATATTTGTTATTATGTGTTTATTTATTTTTTTGTAATTACTTGATCTTTGTGTTTATATATTATGATGGATTGCAACACACAAGAGGGTAATTTTCATAATAAAAATAAATAAGACTAATAACTATGAAACCTTTGTAGTAATTTTATTTATTGCCAAGTCTTATGTGTCGACAGTGGTTCGCTTCGCACGGTAATTTGCTCCCAGGCGAGACTAGCAATAATAAATTTACTACATTAATTGTTTTAGCAAGAAAATCATATTTTTTTAGTTGATTGATTGCGACTGTACTAAGTGGTCGAAGCGGCGGACCTAAAATTGGAAAACTAAAAAGTGGGTTCTAGTTGGTACGCATTAAATTGTGACCTTAGAGGGGCACGGTTTTAACCAGCTTCGGCGGCTGTCTTCCCTACGCCCGCCTGTGCATCAATTTTAGACTTACCAAGTACACCACGATAAATACGAAGCATCTTAAGGCAATGTTGTAATTTGTTCAACGCCTCAATTAAAAGATTTGATGATTTGAGCTACGAATGAGTAAACGATTTTGTTTTTGAAAACATATATGATACAAAGATGAATGCATGACATCTTTGTACATATTTTTGATTTAACACATCAAAATTTTATTACCCTTATAAAAATTTAAGTTAAATGCCACCCAACTACAAAAAGGAACACCTAAGGTTTCATCCTACATCACTAGCAGCCAAAGCTGAATGTTGATGTTCAAAGGGTGGTCATCTAAGGGTAAAATTGAGTACTTTATTGCTAGCAGCCAAAGTTGAATGCGATAAACTGACGTCAATTTACAGTTTCTTGAGTTGGTTAACTTAATTGGGCACTTTCATTACTAGCAGCCAAAGCTGATGTAATGGAACGGCGCCAAGGCATAAAGATTTGGGGATGAAACATGCTTACATTTTGCAACTGATGTTGGCAATATAATGTAAGTCCCAAGATTTCTAGGAATTGCAATTTGACATTGGCAATTGGGTGATCTCGTACCTTATTGAGCACTTTCATTGCTAGCAGCCAAAGCTGATGTGATGAAACGGCATCAATTAGGTTCCTAGTTTTCATAGAAAATTAAATGGTTTTTTAAACCAATGGGTGTTTAATTTTCTTGAAATGTTTATTATCGAAAGTACTAACTTTTGAACTTTTTCTGTAGAAATGGCCCAACCCGAAAACTCGTCAAACCTAACCTCCTGTTTCAAGATGATGCTTTAAAAGGAATAATTGACTGGGACTAAGAATTTTAACAATTGGTATCGAAATCTAAGGCTTGTTCTTAGAATTGCCAAACGTTCTGAATGTCTTACTGAGGACCTTCCAGAAGCTCCTCCTGCAAACTCGCCTAATGCAATACTTAGGGAGTACAATAAGGCTTATGACAAGCACAATGATGCGGCTTGTCTCATGCTATCGGGGATGGATGATCAACTGGTAAAACAGTTTGAGAAATATGGCCCGAAAAACATGATTGATGAACTGACACGAATGTTTCAGAAATCTCCTATGGCTGAATTGTATGATGTACTTGACAACTTGGGCAAGTGCAAGCAGGAAGCAACAAAACCTGTAAGTGATCATGTGCTTGAAATGAAAGGTTATCTTGACCAACTAGATGCACTTAATTGCGGGTATGTGGAAGACGTTAAAGTTGGCCTCATCAACAAATCCCTCAATGAGGAATTATATGGTGACTTCGTGCGCAACTTTAACATGCATTGCAAGGGGAAGACATTTTCTGAATTGCATGCAATGCTCATTGAGCATGAGAAGGGACTCAATAAGAAAGCTCCTATACCTACTGTTATGGCGATTAGAGGTGGTAGGGTAGCTAAGCCCGGTAAACCAAAACAAGTGAACAAGAAAGGAAAGGGCAAAGCTGACAAGGGCAAGCAGATTGTGACCTATCAGCAAAAGCCAAAGAAGCAGAATCCTCCTCCTAAGAAGGATCATCCTAAAAAGGATACGGCTGCTTGTCACCACTGCAATACTCCTGGACATTGGAAGAGGGACTGTCCACTGCTACTTGAGGAGTGTCGCAAGAATAAGAATGCCAAAGCTGGGCAGGGCGCCAGCACTTCAGGTATTTTTATGGTTGAATTGTTTTCTTTTCCCCGTAAGCAAAATGCCTGGATATATGATACAGGATGTGGTACTCACATTTGTAATACATCGCAGGGGCTTAGAGGAGCGAAGAAGCTGAACTATGGGGAATGCTACTTGTACGTGGGAAATGGAATACGTGCAGCAGTAGAAGCCATAGGGACTTTTGAGCTAGTTTTACCTTCTGGTTTAATATTAGTTTTGAACAATTGTCATTACGCACCTTCTATTGTTAGAGGTGTCGTTTCAGTTTCTTTGTTATTGGATTTGGGTTTTAAGCATACTTTTAATGATAATGGAATTTCTGTTTCTTTAAATTCTGTTTTTTATTTTAATGCTATTCCATTAAATGGTGTGTTTGAAATTGACATGGAAAACCATGTATCCAATAAAAATAATTCAATGTATAGCATCGGAAATAAGAGAGTCAAGTCTAACTTGGACTCGTCTTATTTATGGCACTGCCGTCTTGCTCACATAGGCAAGAATCGCATGGAAAAGCTGCAACACGATGGGCTTTTGAAAAATATCAATGATGATTCAGTTGATAAATGCGAGTCTTGCATATCTGGGAAGATGACAAAGAAACCCTTCCATAGCAATATGGAGAAGGCTTCAGATCTACTTGGATTGATACACACGGACGTGTGTGGTCCACTTAGACATGTGTCTAAACGTGGTGCTGTCTACTTCTTGACCTTCACGGATGACTATAGTCGTTATGGTTATGTTTATTTACTTAAACATAAATATGAAGTCTTTGAGACATTCAAGGTCTTTAAAAATGAAGTAGAATTACAACTCGGAAAGAAGATTAAGGCACTTCGATCCGATCGTGGTGGTGAGTACTTAAGCCAAGAGTTTAAGGATTATTTGGGTGAGTGTGGCATTGTGCAACAACTCACTTCTCCTTATACGCCACAACAAAATGGTGTATCTGAAAGGAGAAATCGTACCTTGTTAGATATGGTGCGATCCATGTTTAATCTTACAACTCTTCCCTTATCCTTTTGGGATTATGCTCTTGAAACTGTTGTTCACGTGTTGAATAGGATTCCAACTAAGAAGGTTGATAAGACTCCATATGAAGTATGGACTGGAAAAGCTCCCAACTTTTCTTAAATAAAGGTCTGGGGTTGTGAGGCGTTTTTCAAACGTGACTCACCTGATAAACTCCAACAAAGATCTGTTAAGTGTATCTTCGTAGGATACCCTAAGGAAACAAAGGGTTACTACTTTTACTTCCCACCTGAGAATAAGGTCATCGTAGCTAGGTACGGTGAATTTCTTGAGGATAATCTAATATCTCAAGAGTTTAGTGGGAGAGTGTATGATCTTGAAAATGATCATGAAGATACGTCACCTTCTGAAAGCACTAACACACTTCCTGTGGAACCTGAAAGTTTAGGTCCTCCACCTGAAGTAGAAGTGGTACCCATCCGTAGATCTTCAAGATCTACAAAGGCTCCTGAACGGCTATGTTTAAGTATAGACGATGAGGAAACTTTTCTATTGGATCACATCGATGAGCCAACTAGTTAAAAAGCTGCCATTAATAATCCTGAAAAGGACAAATGGCAAGCAGCCATGGATGGGGAAATGCAATCCATGAAAGACAACAAAGTCTGGATTGAAGTAGACCTTCCACCCAATGCTAAGGTAGTTGGTTGTAAGTGGCTCTTCAAGAAAAAGACTGACATGGATGGCAACGTACACACCTACAAAGCTCGTTTGGTGGCCAAGGGCTTTACCCAAACATATGGTGTTGACTATGAGGAGACCTTTTCTCCTGTAGCCGATATTAGAGCTATTAGAATTCTTATAGCCATAGCTGCCTACTATGACTATGAGATTTGGCAAATGGATGTCAAAACAGCGTTTCTGAATGGTCGCCTAGATGAAGACATCTATATGGCGCAACCTGAAGGTTTTGTAAATCCACAATTTCCTGAGCGTGTATGTAAACTTCAAAGATCCATTTATGGATTGAAGCAAGCATCCAGGCAATGGAATAAGAAATTTGATGAGGAAATCAAGAAGTTTGGATTTACTCAAAATTTCAATGAGCCATGTGTATACCACAAAGTTAGTGGGAGTAACACTACTTTTCTTGTCCTATATGTCGATGACATATTAATCATGGGAAATCACATACCAAGCCTTAATGAAGTTAAGGAATATCTTGGTAATTGCTTTGCCATGAAGGATTTAGGAGAAGCAGCGTATATCCTTGGAATTAAGATCTATCGAGACAGATCTAAACGGTTAATCGGATTAAGCCAAAGTGCTTACATGGATAAAATATTGAAGAGATTCAATATGCAAAATTCCAAGAAGGGATATTTGCCCATGCAAGTAGATCATGGCTTAAGTAGCGAAATGTGTGCTTTTACACCTGAAGAGGTGGCATACATGCAGAAAGTTCCATATGCTTCGGCAGTAGGATCTATCATGTATGCTGTTAGATGCACAAGGCCAGATGTTGCATTCGCTCAAAATTTGACCAGTCGATATCAGCAAAATCCAGGAAAAGGTCACTGGCATGCTGTTAAAAACATTCTTAAGTATTTGAGGAATACTAAAGATATGTTTCTTGTTTTCGGGGGAAATCCAGACTCAGAACTGAATGTAATAGGTTTCTGCGATGCGTCCTGGCAAACTGATAAAGATGATACAATGTCACAAACGGGTTATGTCTTTGTCATAAATGGAGGAGCAGTAGACTGGGAGAGCAAAAAGCAGAGTACAACGGCCATGTCTGCTACAGAAGCTGAGTACAATGCTGCATCGGAAGCTGCACAAGAAGCTGTTTGGATAAGGAATTTCATTACGGATCTTGGAGTGATGCTGTCTATTGAATTACCTATAAATGTGTATTGCGACAACTCTGCTGCGATCACATTTGCCAATGAACCTGGAGTTATGAAAGGCGCCAGACACTTTAAAAGAAAGATGCACTATGTTCGGGAACAGGTCGAACTGGGTGAAATCAAAGTACTCAAAGTTCACACAGATGACAATCTGGCTGATCCTTTCACGAAGGCATTACCTAAAGATACGTTTAATCGGCATGCTCAGGGTATTGGTCTTCGTTTAGCAGATAGTTTCATGTAAATCTGTTGGATTAGTGTTTCGATAGGGACGTGTAAACAATTATTATTTTAATGAAATAAAGTGCGGATAACGTTTATTCTCATTATTAATATTTGTGTCCTATATTTGCATGTTTAAATCCGTGAATAATTTATTTGTTCTAAATAGTCCGTTGTCAATTAATAATATGGGAATATTATTAAACTAAGACAAATGTGAGGATTGGTAGAATGAACTGTAAGGTTGAGACACCAATGTCACATGATATTCAATATTGGATAAAATTGAATATAGGACTTATCCCAAATACATGATTATACTTTATGGATCATAGTCATTAAGTATATCATGAATATTTATCCTCAGACTTGAGATGACAGATAATTGCCGAGGATGTAGCTTATTTTCTGTAAGATAGTCTAACGCTAACCGTAAAAGGTAGTTATAAGGGCTATTTTCAGAAATGATGCGAAATTCAAGGGTTATGCTCGCAGTCAATAAGGGATTTGTTTCTTCAACTTTGTGTTGAAGTTTAATACTGCTTGGCCACTCGTAGGATTGACAAGATGTTTGCGTGCGCACGCCCAAAGTCTATCTGGAAGACGTTAAGATGTTTTGGTAATCTTGTTCAATTATGTATAAACGAGAAACTAAGTTAATTATGGAATGACAAAGATCCATATCCAAAATTAACGCGGTATTAGTGACATAAGGATAAGTATGATGATTAATTTCATCACGTGATTTTTTCCAGGAGAACCACAAACTCGGATCGAGCTGGGGGCATTGGGAAGGTAAAGCTAGGCTGACCCATGTCATTACTATATTAATGTTTATCCAAGTGGGAGTTGTTAGGTTTTGTGTATAAATATTAATATACGTTTGTCAGGTTTCGAACCCGAGGCTAGGGATTGCACACATTAACGTGAGAGTTTCAATGATGAATAATTAAATATATTTCATTATATTTATTTATTCATTTCACCAATAAAACACTTAACGACGGTTAGGACTTAACGGGGTTTTAACTAACGACCGTTAAAGGACTAATTGTGAAAAATAGGAAAAGAAGATACTAGAATCCTTGTGGGACTCTAAGATCGGCCGAACCCTCCTTAGGGTTTTAGGTTGATCGACTTTTTGGAGTAGGCAACAAGCAAAGGAAAAACTATAAATACCATTCATTGTGTTTTAGTTTTTTACTAATCTTGAATCCCTAAAGGCCTAACTTCTCTTCTCCTCTCCTCTCCCTAGCTAGAACCGATCGACTCTTTCTATTCCCACTAGGGAATTCGATCCAAGTAAGACTAGTCAAGTGTTTGGCTTGTTGGTGATCAAGAACCTAGCTTTTCTCATTGAAACGCTATCATTACGTGTGTACAAGAACGAGTGACAAGCTTCCTTTAGCTTGTGATCTTGGTTTAGTCGATCCACATATAAATCCTATTAGGGTTTATAAATTGTTCTTGTTCAAGGGATTCCTTGTTCTTGCTAGGAATCATTAAGGTACGTGTCTTATTTAATTTAATTAATTACATGTTCTTGTAGATCTATTCCGCTGCGTGCTTTTGATGATATTATGTGTTTATGATTTATTTATAGTTCACATATTCCAACAAATACTGCTAGGCCCCTCGTAGGATTAGTAAGATATGTGTGCGGCCACACCCAAGATCTCCCCTGAATATCTTCAGAAGATTTGGTAATCTTGGTCAATCAGAAACAACGAGAAACAGAATTATTAATAAAGAATGACTGAGATCCATATCTTTATTAATGTAGTATTAGAAACAAAAGGATGAGTATGATGATGAATCATCGAATGGTTTTTCCAGGAGACCACCACCCGAGTTGTACTAGGGGCATTGGCGTGTTGCTAGACACTAACCAATGTCATTACCCTTTTAATAGATTTCCAAGTTGGAGCTGTTAGAATTTTGGGAAAATATTAAATCGTGTATGACTAGAATCGAACACGAGACCTTGGGATTGCACACTTTACGTATGAATGATTAATGTAAATAATTAATATATATAACCGTTATATATTTAATTATTTGAACACGAAATAACGACTAACGGACGTTAAGTAATTAACGGAATTGACTAACGACCGTTAGTGAATAAAGGAAGGACCATAGGTGCAAATAGAGGTCAAGAAGGTTCTAGAATTCCCTTGGGGAATGTCTAGCCGATCGGTTGGAGGGGTTACCAAGCCCAATCCAACTCAAACTTCTCCTCCAAGATTTGTAGACAATAAATACAAGGCCTTCTTCTTCCTTGTGCTAAAATTCGGTCGACATTCCCTAGGGGTGATCGATCCATAGTTTTTTGTTAAACAAATTGTTTGGTTTAATCGTGTTCTTTTGCTAGCACCAAACATTAATTGGTTATAGTACGTGTGTACAAAACCTTGGTAATTAACTTACTTTAGTTAATACCATCTTGTATTGAGAAACAAAAAGGTAAGGGGTTTCTCGTTAATCCTATTGTTTGATTAAGAAGAAGAATTGAAGTTTAGATCCTTCTTCTTGCTAGGATCAAATGTACGTATCTTTATTATTTGGTTAATCTCTTTACATGTTAAATATTGATTCTTGCTTCCGCTACGTGCTTTGGTGATGTATTATTTATTTGTATGAATGTCATGGTATTTAAATTCTAACAATTTCAACAGCAGACACCAAGCAGTGCCTATGACGACATACATATATTAACCATAGGCCTATTGTCTAAAAACAAAAGTTACATCACCAACTTCATAACAGGCTAAGGGTGTGTTTGGCAAAATTGATGGTGCTGGTGCTGTTGCTGGTGCTGGTGCTGGTGCTGGTGCTGGTGCTGATGCTGATGCTGAAAAAGATTAATAATGTAGTTTTTTTTTTTTTTTTTTTTTTTTTTTTGTAATAGTGTTTGGCAAACTAGTTGTAATTGTAGATTAAAAGTGTAAAATGACGTAACAGGACATACAAGTAATAAATGTGGGTTTTTTTAAGGTTAAAATGGTAATTATATAAAAAATAATCTCTAACCCCTTCTAAAAAGCTGGTTGGATGAACTTTTAATTTTAGAGATTATTTTTCCTATAATCTTTCTTAATCTTTGCAGCCAAACGATAATACTTTTTGGACAATAGATTATTTTGTGAAGAAAAAGAAGAACTGTAGCCCCCATAATCTCCCAATAATCTGGGTTACCAAACATAGCCTAAGCATAACCTTGAATGCATCTTTGAGTAACTATAGTTTGACATGATAAGAAACATATAGCAAAAAACTGCTAGCCAAAACATAGAAATTGAAGAATATTTGTTCTATAGATGGTGTGGCACCTAGGTTAGTTAGGTAGATGTCATGCAAGTTGGTCACCCAAAACAAGCGGCCCTTAGTTTTGTCTATGGCCATTTCTACAAATTGATACGAAGTTAAGAACTCAACTCACCCTTTCTTCTTTTCTTTTGACTTTTTGGAATGCATATATGTGGCAATGTCTAATACCAGGAAATACCTCATGTACATATATACCCTGTTGTACGGCTTTATACATGATCCTTTGGAACGTAAGATGGAAATATGTAATTATGCCCATGATTCTGATTGGACGGAAAAGAATAGGAAAGAGGATAAAAGTATCACAATGCCATCAGGCTGGATCAAGTTAGACCTCAAATTCTCTATAACAATCAAAGTGCCTGCTTTAAAGAAATACGGTAGAACTTTACTACTAAGTCAAAAAAACAAAAACATAAACTGGATATCAGTTATTAATTGCGACTGCTCAATGAAATTTGACTGCCGTGATTATTAGTTTTATGTTGGTACATACACAATTTTTACTGATAAGACCATTCTTACTTAAGTAGTTTTAGTTCCTTGGAGAGATCAAGATAAACACCAAGTAACCACTAAGACATGTTATGGGTTCTCTCAAGATTTAGAAACGACATCATTTTGAGGTTAAGAGACCAAATTTTGACCTCATCTTCAGCGATATCAAACTCCTTTCTTTTAATTGGAATTCTACTAGAGCTAAGAAATTCTCACTTAACGGGATAGAATCGTTTAACAATCCTGGTAATGCTCTATCTTTGTAATTTTGTTTGCTCTTTGATAGCTTTATATATATATATTTACGTCCAAAAAAATTTGTTTTACTTCAAGTGCCAGACCCATTTTGCAGCTTGTATAGTAACTCAACTTGCACAGTGTTTTTTTTTTTTTTTTTAACTAGCACAATGTATAATCAATGATAAGCGTAATATTTGATGGAACACTTAAATATACAGAAATTTATAAGAATATCTTTGCATGTAAAACTTTTTAATCTGCTTGTATGGGTGCTTTTCACTATTGCAGTTATATACTTTATGTTAGGTTTTGTGTATAAATATTAATATACGTATGTCCGGTTTCGAACCCGAGGCTCGAGATTGCACACATTAGCGTGAGAGTTTCAATGATGAATAATTAAATAATTATATATTTCATATATTTATTTATTTATTCATTTCACTAATAAAAACACTTAACGACGGTTAGTACTTAACGGAGTTTTAACTAACGACCGTTAAAGGACTAAACGTGAAAATAGGAAAGAAGGATCTAGAATCCTTGTGGGAGTGTGAAAGTCGGCCGACCCTCCCCTAAGGGTTTAGGGTGCCGATCGGTTTGTGTGGGGAACAAGAAAAGAAAACACTATAAATACAATTCACTTGTGTTTTAGTTTTCTCTAATCTTGAATCCCTAAAAAGGCCAAACTTCTCTTCTCCTCTTCCTCCCTAGCTAGAAACGATCGACCTCTTTTAAATCCACTAGGATTTGTCGATTCAAAGTAAGGCTAGTAAAGTGTTTGGTTATTGGTGATCAAGAAACTAGCTTTTCTCATTGAAACGTTATAATTACGTGTGTACAAGAACGAGTGACAAGCTTCCTTTAGCTTGTGATCTTGGTGTGATCGATCCATACATAAATCCTATTAGGGTTTATAATTTGTTCTTGTTCAAGAGATTCCTTGTTCTTGCTAGGAATCATTAAGGTACGTATCTTGTTTAATTTAATTAATTACATGTTCTTGTAGATCTATTCCGCTGCGTGCTTTGTGATGTTTTATGTGTTTATGATTTATAATAGTTCACATATTCCAACACTTTATCCCCACTGATAGCATATCTTCTATCCAGATATTAACTTTTTTTTAGCTTTCGGTCTGTCAAATTAAGCTGCAGAGGAAATTTGGTACCGGATGTAGCGTTGCCCAATTGATTACTGGAAGTACTTGGTCCACTGAGAGGAGATGCTTTATTAGGTTCTAATACAAGAAAACGAGCTTAACTAATGAATAAGTCGGCATCTAATTAATAAAATGAGAGTTATCAAAAATTATATATATTAGGGGATATCAATTTAGAATATAAATATATTTAAACATATATCCATGTTCATATACATCATTACTATACAACCCTCTCACATTTAATTGTTGCGAATGATTTTCTAAAGCTGCATCAAGTTTAAAGATGCACTACAAAATTGGTGACATCTTTTATTATAATAAAACAAAACTCCTAGTGGGGACTTTTACATTTCAAAAAAATCAAATCATACCTTATTAAGTAATAATCAAATTATTATTATTATTATTTTCTTAAATATTAAATAAGAAAAGCCTAAATACTTCTAAATTTATCCATATTCTACAAAAAAAAGAATGTGATTTGTAATCATTCAATAAAAACTTACAAAAATATATGTGTCAAAATATAAAAAATTAAAACTTGAAAACGGTGGAACAAGTTTTTCAAAGATTTGGGCTGAAACTTAAAATTCAGTATCATTCCCACTAAATATTTGAAGTCCCAACATTCCCAAATTCCTCCTCCATCAATCAAACTCGATCTCTTATCATTCATTCACGCACAATCATTGACGCAAGAACAACTCCTCCAAATCTAATTAATATTAAAACCCACTACATTCGTAAATAACCCTAATTCAATACCACAATCAAAGTACAATGGTTTTGAAGGTCCTGTTATAATAATTAAAACCCGAAATTAAAAATAATAATTTATTTAAGGCGGGGCATTATATCTAGTTTACTCACTAAAACATTTGCTTATTAAAACTTATAAAAGTAAGTAAATCAAAAAAATTAAAACAAAAAGAATACGAAGTAAATAAAATTTGTGACAGTGTTTTATCACCCAAATCTCACACACTCCCTCCCAAATCTCACCCAATTTCATATCTCACCTCCACCGTATAAACCCTAACTCCACCGCATCATCCCAAATCCCAAATGTATAAACACTAACTCCGCCGTCGTTATTGACAACCACCTCCGGCACCGTCGTCACCAGCTCCACCGTCGTTATTGACAGCCACCTCCGGCGCCGTCGTCACCACCTCTGTCTCCACCTCTGGTCGTCGATCGATACCCTAACTCCGGCACCGTACTCATAGTCGTTATATATCAAGTTAGGTATAATACATATTCTTTTGAGTTTTTGTGTTAGTTAAAATGTTATCATATTATAGATATGTTGTTTAGAGCTGATTATGTGTTTATAAATATGTGTTGATATGTGCTTATTAGGTTATTCAATTGATCGTTAGCTTATTATGTGTTTAAACCCTAGCTTTTTGTTATTGATTCAGTCGAGGTGATTGAGTTGATTCTATATTGGGCGTTTGATAGCTCAAGTGTAGAATTATTTTTATTCTACTTCAATTTTTAAATCTGATTGAATATGTCGTATCAATAAGTTGAAATTTGATTGAATAAAATGGTTATTGACTAAAAGCTGTTATGTTTGTTGCTAGATTTGATAGATTAAGTGTTTGTGGAATAAGGTCTATTGAAAGTGAAACTTGTAGTTAGTAGTTTGTGCAGTTACGACTAGTAATAAAAAGTTACACTTCTCGAGTTGTTGTGCTTTATACTTTGAAGGTTAGGGACTTTAAATGGTAAGGTTTAGATTTTGTGAACTTGTGCATTTGAATTGATATCCGTTAAAGTGGTTAGTGACTGAGCTAACTGGACTGCAATCGGTTAAAAGTGCAGTGACGCTTAATTTTGTAACTAGTGTACACTACTACATAAAAGCCTTTCAAGACCTGTTCACATACTCCTCGAGACCGGTTTTTTATATGGTCTCTATGAGGGGGGCTCTCCATGTGAAAATCAAATAGAGACCAGTTTACAACTTCAAAAACTGGTCTCTTTATTATTTTTAGAAACCAAAAAATTAGGTTGTTTGAGATAGCTTATCGTAAATGCCAATAAAGTGATTCTTATGGGATCACTTACAGAAACTTGATCTTATAAAGGGAGTGCTTGCGGTTGCTTATTAAATTGGCTAATAAGGGTTGCTTAAGATTGCTTATTGCCAATCCCAAACATCCTTTCTAAGCACTTTAATAAGCAATCCCAAACATTTCCTTTATAAGCACATGTTTCTGTAAGTGATCCCATAACAATCACTTTATTAGCAGTTACATTAAGCTACCCCAAACAGCCCCGTAATCATTTTTAATAAGCAATGCAATCTATAAACATTCGAGTATTATCACATGTAAAAGTATGTTAGCAAAAGTATAGGCTAAGTTTATACATTCTCATTTAGATCATCCTTCATATCAAAGAAGCAGAGAATCTTGAAGCTATAAATAATAAAAAAATAATATCGAATAGGAGAGTAATAATCAGACACTTGAGTAGCAACCCAACTCTTAATATAATTTGACTTGCATCCTGTGGAGATAACTGAGATAATATTGTCAACCGAATCTTCAACCGAAGTATAGGCTAACTTTATACATGGTGAGTTTTTTTTGCCTTCGAGCTCAATTTTCTCAATCGAAGCTTCAACCTCCATTTTCCATTATAATCTGACTTGTATCCTGTAGAGATAACTGAGATAATATTTGTTTGTAAGTGCTAGTCAATATCAAGTGCTACAAAGCTACTTAATCTTAAACCTCTTTCACTGTTAGAAGAACCAAATAGATTAATAACTACAAAGTACAAACACAACTAGATTGTTTCTTAGTCTCCATTCGATTATGATTACTTAAATCCGATAACGTGTTAACCTTACATTTAATCTTGTGTGTCATGTCAACCTTACATTTAATCTTGTGTGTCATACTTGCTTCAGAATTATAGGCAAACAAGAGAATCAAAAAGTCCTAAAGGTTCAAACCATCCGCCATCTTAAGCAACCTTGGTGTGTGTCATGTCAACCTTACATTTAATCTTGTGTGTCATACCTTCTGTTCAAGCTTGAACAACATGAATCTGCCACCTAGCCAACTCGAATTTGCTCACATAACCTCTATTTCATATGATACAAGCACTAATAAAGTAAGCTAGCTTTAACCTATATAACCCATAAGTCAAAAAATCTATTAACTGATCTAAAGCATTAAGTAGAAAACAAACAAATAATTTAAAAAAAAAAAATACATAATCATTTCAAAAAGGACAGATTTAGTTCAAGTTTTACAAACCTTTGATATAAATACGCCAATAAACAAGAGTGATGGGCAGTGGCACAAGTGGCGGTGGCAAAGGTGTGCCATGGTGGTATGACGGCAGTGTGTGTGGACTTTAAAGAAGAAGATAGAAAAAGAAACTAGGTTTAGTTTGAAATTCATTGAAAATATTTGAAAAGAATAAAAGGGGAAAAAGTCCCGCTAACAATTTGGGGAATCAAGACCCGTTTCTTGCTTAAAACATGTCTGCTTGTAAACAGTATGATAGGTCGGGTTTCACAACTAAAACCGGTCCATATTAGGCCTAAAAGAGACGTGTTGTTAGTTTAAAAACCGGTCTTGAGTTGTTATTTATATAAAAAATGGGTGTTTTCTTTTTTACTGGTCTCAATATTTTTGAGCTGGCGGAAAACAATAATTGAGACCGTTTTTTCTTAGAAAAGGTCTTGATGAAGGGGTCTCTAAACCCAATTGTGTAGTAGTGGTAGCTGTTTAAGTGGTTTTCTGGTCGCGAATAGTAATTTATGTGTTTGCTAATGCTAACTGAAAACCGTTGTGTCTCCTTCTCTGGCTTTTGTGAACGTGTGGGTTTTTTAATTGAAATTAGTTGAAGTGGATGAGTGGAATTGAAGGTTTTATGCTAGGGAGGTTTGTGTTGAGGTGTTTGGATACGAGAGACTATTGGACTATCAGTTTGTAATTGGGTACAGGATTTTCTTTTTATTGCAGATAATCTGTTTGAGTAATAGCCAGTAATTTATTAATTCAGCTATTTTTATACCTAAAAAACACCTTTCGAAAGCATTCGGCTTATATTGTTATATATAGTCTCAGGGAACTGCACTTGCTGCTCAAGAAGGAACCTGCGACTTCATTGGCATCCTCCACAACATTGGCGAGAGAACTGCCTGAGATGAAGTACCCGGCGTCTGGAATTATATTCTTTGGAAATTTTGCGATTGCACAGTATCTGTTAGCTTAGGAAATTTGCGATTTGGTTTGTAATTTCGTTACTATACACTTATTTTAATATTTCTGTTGAGAAACACCCCGCCGCGAAGCGCGGGTATAAACACCTCGTTTTGTACATTTGAGATTGGAATTTGTTATAAACGCTGCAAAGTAATCCTCGCTTTGTTTTGTTGAGAAATGCAGTCTGCATATTTGAGAATGCAATTTGTATTTCTGCCAGAAAGGCATGTATCTGTACATTGCAATGCCAACTTTTGCTGACTGAAATTGGCTATAAATTTGTGTTATTTTAGTGATTTTATAGAAAGGTGGTGTACCCTTTAGTGACTAAAAAATTTTAGACACTAATTCTTTTGAACTTTTGCTCACTAAAATCTTAGTGACAAAAGACTTTTAGTGATCCCTTTGTTCCTTACCCTTTTTTCTTTTGTGGGAGTTGAGAAATTAGCATTTAGTGACTGTTTTCTTATCTTTTGCTGACACTTCTTTTAGTGAGTAAATGTCATTTATTAGTGATGTCATCCAAACTTTAAGATTCTACCGTGCATATCAATATACCGAGAAGCAACCTATTATGCTAAACTACGGAAATGTCAATTAGTATGTGAAGCTTGATAAATCTCTGATTCCATAGTATTTAATGTATTGTATTGCGGTCGCTATTGATAGAATAAGTTCCTATAACTATTTATGATATAAGATTACACAAGATGACCTTTATTTATACATATTTCTTCTGTGTGACCTACATCCACATTACCAATCTCACTATCAAATTAAGTGGGTTATTCCACTTTACCTTACCAGGATTCTACCTAAGGCCAACTAAGTCTACGGTCCAAGGGCTGAGAAGCCAGGAGTGAGCCAGATTTTGATATTATGGTGCAAGAGTAAGCTAAAAAAATGTGAGCACTCCTGCACAATCTAGATCTTTCCTGATGTGCATGTGTTGGTTCCTTTATATTTTTAGAGTATCTGTAGTAAATTCTCTCATTCAACACCTGATCAATTATTCATACTTAGCCCGATCAATTTAGAATAGCTATTAGTTAATGATAGTCTTCATTAAATTTTGGAGGATAATTTAACTCACCTAACCAGTTCTAATTACATCATCGATAATAATAATTATCTCGTGAAGGCGTTTTAGTATGTATGTTACTAGATATAATGCCCGCGCACGCGTAGGGTTTTTTCTAATCATTTAAATAAATTATTATTTTTAATTTTGGGTTTTAATTATTATAACAGGACATTCAAAACCATTGTACTTTGATTGAGGTATTGAATTAGGTTTATTTACGAATGTAGTGGGTTTTAATATTAATTAGATTTGGAGGAGATGTTCTTGTGTCAATGATTGTGCGTGAATGAATGATAAGAGATCGAGTTTGATTGATGGAGGAGGAATTTGGGAATGTTGTGACTTCAAATATTTAGTGGGAATTATACTAAATTTTAAGTTTCAGCCCAAATCTTTGAAAAACTTGCTCCACCGTTTTCAAGTTTTAATTTTTTATATTTTGACACATATATTTTTGTAAGTTTTTATTGAATGATTACAAATCACATTCGTTTTTTTGTAGAATATGGATAAATTTAGAAATATTTAGGCTTTTCTTATTTAATATTTAAGAAAATAATAATAATAATAATTTGATTATTACTTAATAAGGTATGATTTGATTTTTTTGAAATATAAAAGTCACCACTAGAGGTTTTTTTTTATTATATAAAAGATGCGTTCTGTCTCTAAGCCACTTTTCTTGAGGAATATGTTTTTATTATCTCACCCACTTATATAAAAAAGTATCAAAAGGAAAATACATAGATTTATGTTAGCAACCCCTTGTCCTTTTCGGGAAGTGAAAAAGGTCCATATACAAAATCAAAAGGACATGTGATGCGTGGACTCGCCTATGCATTCCTAATTATATTCGAGCATAGACACTTCACGTTATTAAAATAAACAAACGAAGTAGTAGAAAAATAGATCTTGGATGCAAAAAAATCTAAGGTGTAGATATACCATAAAATAATCCAAGACACCAAGCAGTGCCTATGACAACTTATAAAATGAGTGCATATATCTATTAATAATCATAGGCCTATAGTCTAGAAACAGAAGCTACATCACTAACTTCATAACAGGCTAATCTTAACCTTGGTGGCATCTTTGAGTAACTATAGTTTGACATGCTAAGGAACATATATCAAAAAACAAATGCAAGCCAAAACTTAGAAATTGAAGAATATTTGTACGAGAATGGCGCCGACCCGCCGCGTTGCGGGCGGGGCGGTTTTTTTTTTGCGGTATGTTTTTTCAAGTAGAAAGTGGGTCGTCTTTTGTGTTACATGCATAGTCTGCGTCTTCCTACTAAAATAATTTGAAAACACAATTTCAAGTAAAAGCCTGAAAACATGCAATTAAAGTTCTAATTACAAATTCCAAACAGTTTGTAATGAATATAACACAACAAAGTCTCATTTTCTCAAACTTCATGCAAGACCAAGTAATTCGCCATGCATGAATTTATTATAAATTAATCCCTCCGTACCTAATGTTGAAATGGTCGTATGTCAGATTGTACATGAGTCCTTAACATCTTTCGTTTCCTGCCTATGCGGCTCAGCAGCCTCCTTGACAGAAGGCTTTGCCTGTTACGTGCACTTGGCTCGTTAATGGGAGGTACACGCGCAGTGGTCGTACGGGAGATGCAGCCACCTTTTCAATCTGTAGAATACCAAGCCTTGCTACTTATGTTCGCATCATAGAAAATAAATGAACTTTTGACCGTGCACATAATTTATAGAAATAGTAGTGTTACATACCTGTCCCAAATCCAAAGCAAGGTTCAAGGTCTTTCCACAATCATATATAAGATCTATTTGTACAATTTTGGACTCGCCTGTCAATATATTTATTTCAAACTGTTTTCCCAACATTATTAGCATCAGGTAGCGATATTTTGACTTCTTGTTGCTTCGCCTTAGTCGTTTCGTAGCTTCTCGGCTGCCTGGCACGTGCCACACCTCAGGCCATCTGTCACATTTTCCTGAAACGAATTTCAAAATATCAGCCATAATCTCAATTAAGAACCTGTACAACTTTTGCGCAAATCATGACTGAAAACACTTTCAGAATCTTAGCCACACTATGTATTCTCATTATCCACAGCAAAACGCTATCCCAAACACCCTCTTAAAACTCCACATGGTCTAATTATAATTTTTTCAGCTAAACGGCCCATAATTCAATTGTTTATTTAGTCTATTTGATTCTTATTTGTTATAAACGACCCATAATTCAATTGTTTATTTAGTCTATTTGATTCTTATTTGTTATAAAGAATCAATAATGAAATTGTTGAGATATTTTACAGGTGATAAAATGAAGACACTTAAACAAAGTGATATGAAGTGTAAGTAGTATTTCACCTTGTCCTTGCAAATGGCTTGCCATTTTCAAATTGTAATCCCTCCGGTCTTGCCTCTGCTTCCCTCTTAGGGAGTCGTTGCGGTTGCTGGGCTTGTGTTGGTGCTGGTGATGGCGTTGGTGCTGGGGCAGCAGATGCTATTGCACAGTCTAAGCTTCGGATTTGGGCTGCTTGCAATACAAAAGCTATCTGTGGTGCCGCCAATGCTGCAGTATCCAGTTGTATGAAAATTCGAACGCAGATTATCATAGTTGGTACGGGTTAAAAAGTACACAACATATAGCATTAGTGTTAAGTTATAGATTTTATAAACAAAGTGCCACAGTAATAAGACAATTTCAGAAAGCATATGAAATAATAATTTTGTTATAGTGGGTTTCTTTTTAGTTAGATTTTTTTTTTTTTTTTTTTTTTGTCAAAACACAACTCAAGGAAAAACAAATAGAGGTAACGCTATTGCAGCCATAATACATATTTAAACTATGAAGTTGAGAACATACCTAATGAAGCTTGTATTCTCATCTGGTGAAAGAAATGAACATTTTCCTAACCTCGGATTGATTGGTCAATACATCCTGCAATATATTATCTTTGTTTATTTAACAAATGTAGGTAGCCCTTATTAAGGGATCAGTTCATATAATATATTAATATGTACAAACTACATACATTCGTAAATCATCATCCGTTAACATCAAATTTTGGTAGTTAAACGACATGGATAAGCTTGATCTCCAAGTCAAAATTGTCCTATAAGTACTTATACCCTTTAAACATCACCCACATTGAAATTTCATTACCGTATTTCTTTTGCGCAAATGTGACAATGAGTGGCTCTACCCTTGCTGAAGCTTACTTCATGAGTAGAAACCTTCAAAAGAAAATGGATAGCGCAACTTCTAATGAACATGGTGAACCTAAGAAAAGCATACGCGACAACGAAGATAAACGTGCCACTTCATCCATCTGCTGCTTCTCGATTTTGTTCAAGAAAACTCATCCTACAGCTTCCTCGACTGCCCGGCCGGTTACTGTTTACACCTGCCAATTGAAAATTTTCTTTACACAATAAGTGCAAACGATAAACGATAAAGATGTGCTATGTGGGCTACACTTTTGGGTAAACATGCTGGTTGTAACCATATAACAGCTAATCCATGTGAAATCCTAACAAATGTAAACACACAAACTTCAATTCTAACAGCTAAAGTCATAAAAATTTACCTGTTGCTGCAGTTCCAAAGTGTTCGCTAGCATTAGGCCTTAGGGTATTAGATAACTCCTTTTAGCCCTCTTTCCTTGTCAGCAAAATATGGCGAGTCGTTGTGGTCCTTGCATCTTGGTGCCGAGAATTCTTCAATAACTTTTTGGCTGAAACTAACATATTTTGTATACCATGGTTGTCCCAGATTAATTCTCTAGATGGTTGCTTCATTGCACAAACTTAAACTATGACATGGCCACAAACACAAATTAAGGACGCATTGCCCTGCCAAGATGTGAAGCAAAGTCAAAAAACAGCCCAATAAGAGACACAAAATAAGCAGATCTAAACACTATCTGCTGGTGCACTTATCTATAAGAGTAACTTACCGAACATAAAATACGGCAAATAGCTGATATCTAAACATAACATCTCATAATAGCTAAGATGAAAATATATATATATTATATATATATATATATATATATATATATATATATATATATATATATATATATATATATATATATATATATATATATATATATATATATATTCGTTTATCAGTCCTTGCAACAGCCTTTAGTCCAGTCGCCCTGTCAATCTTCCATCATTTAAAATTATCATGAGGCTAGCGAAAAAACCTACTTTTAAAGACTAACATCAACATTACTTATAATTGTTCAGGCAGCGCATGATTCAATATTTGATTAGTGAGACAGCAGATATGAAACGCTAATTCATAAAAATAATAATAATCATACCTTCTACATCTCCGATTTGATGATTAGTAGACTTACCTCTTGGCCAAGGATGCAAATATCGGTGAGGCAATTAGAAGTCGAACCATGAACGCAATAGATATCGCACCATCTTTGAGATTGCTCTAATCAAAATCACCTGCACAACAATCTAGGTACATAAGAAATTTAAACAATGGCGTTATTTAGTAACCAAATATGGCCTATAAGTAAGACTTACTGAGCACATGCCACTCTCTGTGCAAGTTCTCAGACTCCCGTTAACACCATTACTTGCAATTGCTCCTCGGTCAATATAATCTACCATGTTATAAGCTTATCATGTTATAATAAGCTTATAGAAGCCGAAATGTTTCAAAATAAGCCACAAAAAGTGAGCCTATGAAACATAAGCCGGAAACCCAAAAAGCCATAAGGCTGCTATATAAGCCAAAAAAACAGTCCCAAAGTGACAACTTCGTCAACTTTTCCAGTATCACAACATCGGCATCACACTCACCTTCTTTCGTAGCCTACAATTTCAAGTTAAACAAAAGATCAACCACCAAATAACCACCAAAGATATAAGTTTGTTTTTCATTTATCCAATGAAACAACGAAAGAAAATGCAATTTTTGTTCTCAACATCATACAAAAAAAGCTGAAGTTCATTCTAGAAAAATATTTTGTACCTTAAAAAAGTTTGTCGAAGCTGCAAAGTGAAGATCTGCCCTAGCGAAGGCGTACACTGCTAGTATTTTCCAAATCTGCATCACAAAACTTTTAACAATAACTTATATATAGCAAGACATTCTAGAACATGTATAGATAGCATCACAAAACTTTTAACAAATCTGCATCACAAACATTATAGATAGCATCACAAAAACTTTTAACAAATCTGCATCACAAACATTCTAGAACCTGTATTTTCCAAAACTACATCACAAAACTTATAGCAAAAAAGCACAATCTAGTTTTGTTCAAAGAAAAAAAAAACCTTTAACAATAACTACCACAAAAACAGTTATAACACCAAGATCATAACCAATCAAATTTAGCCTTTTTTTTAATAAAAAATTATGAAAATTACCAAGTGGGTGTTCCAATTTTAACGAAATCTTAGCCATATCGATCAAGAAATTTCACAATTAACTGCAAAACAATAACAGATCTAAATTAGGGGAAGATTTTTAGCGCTTACCAGCCTTTTTGTAGCCAATCATTCTCCCAGAAACTTTTCGCCACCAACAAAACAGCAAAATCGAAACCCATGTATCGATTGTTGGTGATGATCTGTGTGTGTGTGTGAAAGAGGGCTCCCGAAGATTCTAGCGATCTATCTTCTGTATATACAAAATGGAGCAGGGCTAAAGAGAGTGGGTTGTGTGGCTAAAGTGGGTTCGATCATCATCATCAGAAAATTTGGCTTGATTTACCTAATTGGTGATTTTTGGTATGTTCTAGGTTTGTCGAGTATAACTAATAAGATTTGATACGGGCCACCGAGAAACTGTTTCGGTAGATAACTTGGGCTAGGAAATTGGGCTAGGATCTGGGCCAAATTTTTGGCGGGAAAAACGCTAGTAAAACGACGTCGGTTTACACGCTAAATATATATATAGGATAATTAACTATAGTGTTCTAGGGTTTAAATTGTAGATATGGTGTGGTGTCTAGGATAATAAGGTAGATATCAGGCAAGTTGGTACGTGACCCTAAACAAGTAGCCGTTAGTTTAGTCTATGGCCATTTCTACAAGTTGATAACAAGTTAAGAACTCAGTATTTCTTCTACCACAGCTTTCCCATTATCTATTCTAAAACTTCTAGAGATGGCCATGGTTACTGTTAGCATTATTAAAGTGATGGTCATTTGTATAAATCGAACCTTGTGTGGTGTAACAATATAATAGTCCAGAGAAGTGGGCTTTTGGTCAAATCTAATATGTAAAAGTTGTGTCCATAACCAAAGCCCAACCGACCCAAAGAAAGCCCACAAGGGGCGTCACCTAGGTTCTATATAAACACACTCCCATCCTCATTTTCTAGTGTGCTTCAAGGGTCCACTAATCCGAAACATTCAAAACATTTTGAAAATCTCATGAAAAGCAAATTTGAAATGTCCATGATGGGGGAACTAAAATTCTTTCTTGGTTTGCAAATTCACCAGTCCCCTTGTGGTATTTTTATAAATCAAGCTAAATATACAATTGAGATTTTAAAAAAACATGGTATGGAAAATTGTGACTCTGTTGTTACTCCAATGGTCACTTCACCAAAAATAGGTGCTGATTTATTTAGGAAACCCATGGATCCGAAGAAATATCAGAGCTTGAATGGTTCTCTCATGTACTTAACTGCTAGTCGACTCGATATTCATTTTGTTGTTTCCTTATTAGCACGGTTTCAGGCAAGGCCTACTGAACTTCACCTCCAAGAGGTCAAACGGATCTTTCGGTACCTTCGAAGAACCATTAACATTGGACATTGGTATTCGAAGGATTCCGAGTTTAAACTAATAGCATTTTCAGATGCGGACCATGCAGGTTGCCAAGTAACAGCAAAAAGTACATCCGGTGGAGCACAATTTTTGGGTGAAAAACTAGTAGGCTAGTCATCAAGGACACAGCTCACAGATTATGGCTTTACTTTCGACCGCATACCTATGTATTGTGACTCGAAAAGTGTCATAGCCATCTCGTGCAATCCAGTACAACACTCGAAGACCAAGCATATTAGAGTCCGCTATCACTTCATCAAGGAACACGTGGAAGAGGATACTGTTGAATGATTTTTCGTGAAGACTGAATACCAACTCGCCGATCTATTTACTAAAGCCCTTCCAAAAGAGAGGTTTGATAACTTAGTTCGACGAATTGGCATGCGAAGTCTAACTCCCGAAGAGTTAGAAAGTCTTCTCGAAACTTCTTGAAATTTATCTCAAAAAGCTTCGCTGTAAATATTTTTGAAAAAAAAAATACAAAATTTGAAAAACCAACAAAAACAAAATATAAAAATAGAAATTTTTTAAAAATACAACAACAATATAAAATATAAAAACCAAAAGTATTCTTCTCACGACATGTCTCTCTTATAATCAATATTCTGTACATATCTAAAAATGTCATTCAACAATGATACGGACATGTACAGATGCTTGAGCGAGAGTTTATTTAATTTTTTTCTAAAACATGTCGTTTCTCAAAAAATTTCTTCACTACGGCTTTCATATACTTCAGTACGAAACCCACACTTAAATGATGACTTCTGATTATATCAGATCAGGACTCGTGTTTTTAATCACAAAACAAAGAATTCTTGAGCACATGATCAAGATTTTTCAAAAATATTTTTCAAAATCTTTCTCAAAATTCTGTGCTCAAGATAACTCCCTCTATACCCTTAAAATTAATTTAAACTCAAAAGTTTAATAATATGTTTTATTTAAGGGGGAGTATAAAAAGAAAAACAAAATGTTCCAATTTCATGCTAAAACAAATCCGTCTATCTCTCCAAAAAGCTTTCATTTAATCAGTTGATATAAAAAATATCACTACATGCTATTTTTGAGGGGGAGAAGACGTGATTAAAATGTGATCAAAAGCGAATCTCAACTTTGAAAAATCGTGGATTGAATCACAAAAAGAGCTCGACTCAGATTAACCCTCGAATTGACGAAAACTAAATGTCAGTAATCGAAAAGACTTGTCCGGGACGGGTAATAATTTCAAGCTGGTTCATCGAGTGATGTAAACGTGTCTCGTAAAGGACTTGTCCGAGTAGAATGTACCTATTCGAGAGATTCTCTTTTGATATGACCGGGACGGGTAATAATTTCAAGCTAGTCTAACTAGTGATGTAAACGTGTCTCGCGATGGTCATATTAATTGAAAATTGATCAAATACAAATGTGAAAACTCTACCCAACATGTGCAAACTTATCTTAAAAATGCATGAGCACATGTGAAGGGGGAGTATTTCTGAAAAATACAAAACTCTCGAAGTGTTACCAAAATGTGTTTTACTCATAAACACTTTGAGAGATTTTCACAAAAAGGTTTTATGGCAAGTGATCAACAAATCTAGGATAATCATGGAGTAATAACGTGATTATGATTAGGTTATGTCCTATGATCCGCCAGAGCCGGAAGGATCTATCCAAGGACAACTCCAATAGATTAGAATTAGAAGTCCTTAGCTAAGATTGAAAAAAAGGAGTAAATGAGAAAGGGAAAGAAGGGTTTGAAGAATGAAAAAGAAAAGTTTAATGAAAGGGTGAAAAAAAATAGCCCTCCATGAAAACTTAGGGCAGAAACCGGGTCAATACATCTGCTATCAGTATTCACAAAGTTGATACTGATATTGAAGACAAGATGTCATGGACCTAGTGACGCACTGCACCACCCCTCCTAGCCACTCAGATATCTCTTAAAATATATTTGTTTCATTTCTCACGGAGAACACTACATAATCTATCGGCCTCTCATTCCGAGATGTGTTGATATTGAAAAGGTGGTACTCTGCTCTATGCCTCCGACTACTAAAACCAAAACGCACATAATCGAGTCTAGAACCATGAGATTCATTAAAAGATCTCCTAGGAACACTTCCAATATAATGCACCTGTGTTCGCCAAAAAGGACAGAAGGTGTAAAAGAGTTTTAGTGAGATCCGTGGATCTTGCCATACATATCATGATGGTTATTTGCTTCAAACGGTTTACAGTCGTGAAGTGATACTTCGGTATACTTCAGCGGCTCACCTGGATTATGGGTATACTTCGGTATATCTGTCGTAAGCCTTCTTCAGGGCATCCGATTCAGGAACAGCCTTTGTAAGGATTAGAGAGGGTTTTCACATTATGCTGTTGATTCTCTCAAAGTCTGAGCCTGTAAGTGCTGAAAATCCCGCCAAGGAGATTCCTTTCATGAATTAAGTCCTTATGACGTGGGTCTCTACTTGGATTTATCCATAGCAGTGATAACTGTCCCTAACGGGATTAGGACGGTTGATGTGCCCGACCAAGGTGAATGGAATCAAGACATTCATCAGTAAAACAATCATAGTGGTCGATTCTCTAAGAAAAGTCCACCGTGATCGATTGGTGATTTTATCTAACAACTCTTATGCAGCTAACTGATGAAAGTCCCCTGGGAGAAAGACCGTACACCATCTTTTGATATATCAAACATCTTTACCTCCACATGCTCATACTTTTGAAGATCATCCTCAACGAAGCTCGAAGTGAAAAAGTTTAAGACAAAAAGATCAAGTTAAAGACCAAGTGTTACGAAAAAGTCAAAAAGCTAATCAAGATGTCAAGAACAAGTTCATGTATAAAATGAGGAAGACATAAGTATGAAGCTCAAGAAGTATGAGTATGTTGGAGGATACGACGTTGTAAACTCATGAAGATGTTGATCAAGGCAAGAACATCCAAAAGATGATACTTTGAAGATCACATAGCATCAAGGAACGAGGAACCAAGACTATTCTACAACGACACACAAATTTCAAGACGACGAAGACAAAAGACCTAAATCACTGGGAGCATCATTTGAATTACCATCCCTTAGGGGGAGATTGTTAGCATTATTAAAGTGATGGTTATTTGTATAAATTGAACCTTGTGTCGTGTAACAATATAATAGTCTATAGAAGTGGGCTTTTGGTCAAATCTAATATGTAAAAGTTTTGTCCATAACCAAAGCCCAACCGACCCAAAGAAAACCCACAAGGGGCGTCACCTAGGTTCTATATAAACACACTCCCATCCTCATTTTCTAGTGTGCTTCAAGAGTCATATAGGTGGGAGTGTGTGTGTGTTTATTGTATTGTTCTTCTTCATCTTTAATCTAATATCATTCGGTTATACATAAACATATAAGATCCATATATTGTCTTGAGTACCATTCGTATAGCATATTTAAGGTGTGATAAAGTATTGATCTAGTGTTTAATAGTTACAGCGTTGGTGAATGATAGATCAGTAGTTATATTCAGTAAAAGCTCTTGCTGCTTGAGCCACACCATTAACACACTGATTTGCAGTTTTGGAGCTAATCCTACTGTTTCTGAGCTAGATGAGCATCCAAAGGGACAACAAATAGAGAAGGAGCTCAAGGGATTAGGGTGCAAACCAAGTGTACCAGCTGTGTTCCTAGGACAGGAGCTGATTGGCGATACCAACGAGATAATGACCCTTCATCTGAAGGGTCAGCTTGTGCCTTTGCTCCTCAGGGCTAACGTTAGATAGGTTTAGTGAAGTGTGCTCAATAATATCAAGATTGACAGTTTTGACTTATAATTACCTTAATATCTGTTTGAATATTAATATCATGACACTCATAATTAAAACAATGAACATCAAAGAACAAATGCGGAAGCGTGGGAAACATACCACATAATTAATTAAGAGAATTTAAATGTATACGTACCTTAATGATTCTAGCAAAACAAGAATCAATCCAAGCAAAAACAGTGATGAACCCTAATTAGGGTTTATACAGAATACACGAATTGCCCTTTACCGATTTTGCAATTCAATCCAAGAATCAAACAATAGTGTGTTTGATTCACGTTCTTGTACACATGTACTAAAACAAACTAAAGTTATGCAAGTAAAGAAATCACAAAACTTAAAACTAAACACTTTGTTTTGGAAAACAAATTCGATCGACCCTAGTGAATGGTGTTTGCCGATCGGCTAGAACAAAGAACAAGAAAAGAAAACTCGTAGGGTTTAGTTTGTGTGCGCAAGAGATCACAAAAACAATAACCCTTGGTTTGCTTATATACTAGAAGAAACTTACAGTCCATGTTGTATTTGGATTGGGTAAACCCAATACAAATCCGATCGGCCCCTATAGAGGAGGTGGATCCGGAACATTCTTGAAATCCAATTTCATTCTAGTCCCTTCCTTTTCTTATTTAACGATCGTTAGTCACTTTCGTTAAATACTAACGTTCGTTATACGTTTTGTGATAATTAATAGTTAAATATAACGTTTTATATAAAATTATTAATCTTTAGTTATCATACATAAAGTTTTCAATCCCGTGATCTCGAGTTTGATCCTAACATACGACTACTAAAATAATGTCCATAAAACTAACAGCTCCCACTTGGACATATTTTAATAGTGTAATCACATCGGTTAGCGTCTTGCACCACGCCGATGCCTCTAGTATAACTCGAGTAGGTCTCCTAGAAAAACCTTTAATGATTCATCATTATTATTGTCCTTTTCTTACTAATACTACATTAAATAAAGATATGGATTAAAATCATTCTTTATTCAAATATTCTGTTTCCCGTTGTTTGTGATTGAACAAGATTACCAAATCTTCGGAACATATTCAGGGGAGATCTTGGGCATGGCCACACAAATATCTTGTCAACCCTACGAGGGGCCCAGCAGTATTAAACTCCAAAATAAATTTGAAGGAATAAATTCTATCATGACGAAAAGCATAACCTATGAATTTTGCAACAATTCCGAAAACAATCCTTATGACACTACAACAAAATGTGGCTAAGGCAACACTCGAAAAGTGTTGTATTAGGCCTAAAAAATGTTGCTTAATGCCTAGTGCAGCACTATTTCAAGTGCCGCCTTAGGCTCCGTTGCCTTAGGTCTAAAGCGACACTTTTGCCATAATGTGCAACACTTTTGTCAAAGTGTTGCTCGTGTTTACAAATGCAACACTTTTGTATTGCAACACTTTTGATACATATGTGCAACACTTCTTATTATACAACACCAACCAATGACAACACTTTTACGCATCAAGTGCAACACTTTCCATCATCTATTACAACACTTCTTTTTCATTTTAACAACACTAGAGCAACACTTTTTCCACTAGAGGCAACACTAACTTTAGCTTTTCATACAGAATATTTTCTCAACAAAATTCTAAAGCTACAAATAGAGGCAATGTTTTAATTATACGTCGTTGCATAACTTGTTTCCATCATAGCAATGATATAATGTCATCAATAATATCATATTCCGAATACAAATTTGTCAAAAATCAAACTACCATAAAGTTCATAAACACAAAAATCTGCAAACTATTAATTCGCAATAATATAAAATTAACAGTAAATATGTTGATAAGAATATTAGTATTATCTGTGGAGGAGCATGCATAAAGATTAAAGATATATAAACTAAGGTGCGTTTAGAGTTTCGTTCTAAGTTCAATTATACGATAATTGTGATATCAAGTCATCCATACCAATTGCAATAAAATAACAAATGCTTTATCTAAGGATAAATTAGATCTAACCCCCTAAGAAAGTACAAAAATACGACAGGGCCATTTATTTCCCCAAACTAACATACTCCGTAAATGCTATCTACAACTTAAAATAAAAGATGTGCAGCGAATGCATATAGAATTATACCAGAGCAGAACATCTTTCTGTATGCCGAAGAAACTCATGGCCTAAACCAAAACCTCTGTGCGCTCCTTCAAGTAAACCTGGAAGATCCGCCACCACAATAGAAGCATCGTAATCAAATGAAACAACACCCAAATTGGGAAGTAGTTTCGTGAAGGGGTAATTTGCAATGTTCAGTTGAGCAGCACTAATAACACTTAGAAATGTGCTTTTTCCTGCATTCAGAGCACCCACTATTCCAATATCTGCAACCAACTTAAGCTCCAATTCCAACCACCTGGCGAAAAACACCAATCGATTATTACAAAAAGCATACGCAATAAAGTTAGCTATTCTTCCAATTCTAATGTGAATAGTTTGTGATGAAAAAATTGTAACTTAAACGGATGAATTTCATTCTGGCATTTTATCAAACACTTTGGCTGCACATAAAAATATAACATTACAAAATCAAAAGAAAGGGAGAAACAGTTCCTGATCACAAAGTCATAAGCTTCACATGATTAGAATCGCTTTAAAGAAACTAAAATTATATACAAATTCAAAATCAATACATATAAAAGTACCTGGTGTTTTCGGATAAGAAGGGTGCTACAGATGTGTGTGTTCTCCAGGAAGAAGACGAGATGAGATGGGGCGTGGAACTGCAGCAGATGTGGAGACGGGGTTAGGGTTCAAAGGCAGTTGGAGGGTGATGGTGTGACTGAATTAGTGAAAGGCTGGAGGGATCTAGAAAAAGTTATTTTGATTTTGGGGGAAATTTTTGGGCGCGATATAATGAAAATGGGGGGAAGACTAAATTTCGGGCAAAACTATTTAAAAAGATTACTATTAGTCTTGTGTAGCGATGCAACACTTTTGAAAAAAATGTTGCCTTACATCTACAAACGCAACACTTATTTTGCAAATGTTGCTTAAAGTTTAATGTCCTCTAAAATGCAACAATTTTGTAAAGTGTTGCTTATAAAATGTTGCATTAGCCCCATGTTGTTGTAGTGTGACTACCAGTTACGTATAGCATTAAATTGTTCCACAGAATGCACTACATTCATAGCAGTTATCTGGTATCTCAAGTTTGAGGATAACTATTTATAATTTGCTTAATAACAACATCCACAAAGTAAAATCATATAGTTTGGGATAAGTCCTATATTCAATTATTAAATATCATGTGAATTTGGCATGTCAACGCATCAATATACTTTCAAGTATATTATACCAAAACACAGATTTATCTTAATTTGATGATATTCCCATATCATTAACTGACAACGGACGATTTAGAATAACTAATTTATTCACGAATTAAACATGCAAATATAGAACAATATTAAGAATGAACATAAACATAGCCAATACTTTATTTTATTAAAAATAATAAATGTTTACAATATCCTTTATCCAAATACTAAACACAGTCATGCATGAAACTACTAGCTAATCTAAGTCCAATGCCATTGGCAAGTTTAGTAAGCTTTTCTTTAGCTAAAGCCTTAGTGAATGGATCAACTAAGTTATCATCTGTGTGAACTTTCAAGAGATTAATTTCTCCTATGCTGAATTGCTGTCGAACATAGTGATACTTCCGTAGAAAATGTTTGGTGCCCTTCATGACTCCAGGTTCATTGGCAAATATGATTGCAGCAGAATTGTCACAATACATATTAATAGGCAATTCAATTGAAGGCATAACACCAAGCCCCACTAGTACAGATATGGGATTTCGTCACACATATGGGATTTCGAACGGCCTCACAGTAACATATTTATGTGACTAAATGTACCAGAATAAAATAAACAGCCACACTTGATCCGACCTGTGTGACCATTTCGGAATTTCATTGTCACACATTTTAATATTTTCATGACTAGAGGTATCTGGTAAATTTTTTTTTTTGATTATTTAGTCACTTATAATTTGGGACGTGTGACAGATACAAATAAGTTTGAAAAATTTATCACACTATATATACATATGTGACAAATATATGCCACACAATTGAACAGTGTAACCAAAATCCATATATGATCACATGAAGTAATTATGTATGTGGCTAAATCATATACTCAAGTTTGTCACACATTATTTAAAAGTGACTGCTAGTTTTTGTTGAAAATTTAGCCACATATGAATTTGAAATGTGTGACAACTGAAAAGTAAGTTTGAAGCATTAGTCACGATATGTATTTAAAAGTGACAAATATATGTCACACACTTGAACAGTGTGACCAAATGTCATATATGGTCATACTAAACCATAGGCATACATGACTAAGTATAACCAAAATTTGATACATATGGTCACGCAAGTTAATATGTGTGTCTAAAGTTTAGTGTGTGTTTGCCTGCCAAATCCTAATGTGTATAGTCACATTTAATTGTAGCACGATCATGTGACTATAGGCTTTACAATAGTCACACCATATCACAAATGTGTATCTAAATTATGTTTATGGCCACATTATAAGGGTATTATATGTGACCAATACATTCAAAATAGTCACATTGTGAAATATTCATGTGACTATTATTTATAGCAAAATGTGAACTCAGTTATCATTAACCTTGATATTAGTCACATTGAGTGTTTGTGTGACTAAATTCAAGATGTTATATATGGTCACATGAAGTATTTATTTAGGTGTCTAAATCATAGAGTCATATTTTGTCACACATTATTTAAGTATAGTCACAATTCGATACATATGGTCACACATTTCTGATAACTTATGTAATTTTGAGGGGTTAGATATGGGATTTTATAGTCTATCTAGTTTGAGTCTAATTTGATATTCACTGAATTAAGTTCAGACTATTAGTCATGACTCTTCATTTGCCCTATTACAATGCTGGGATTTTATAGTCTATCTAGTTTAATGCAGTAGTATGTTACTTGCCCCTAGGAACTATGTTACTTGACTTTCTAAAGTCAATTTTCAACTTTAATGAAGTGACATGTTACTAAAGTGCCTGCAAGTGCATATACATGATAAATGGAAACTGCAAATACAATAAAGCTTGACTGCAAGTGGATATACTAGTGAAAACTGCAAAAATTTTCATTGCCATAGAAAAGCTTGACTTTTTGGAGTCAAAATCCATTACAACAAGCTAAATTACACAAACAACTATTTAATACTAAAACTGCTAATCATCTAACAGTACTAACTTAACAATACCAGCAGTAACCTTGCACTTAGCCTTGAGCAGCATTAACTTTAAGCCCAGCAGTAGTAACTTTTGTACTAGTAGCACTAACCACATTGGTGTATTTCCTTTGAAGTTCACCAGCAGTCTTAACTTCAACCAGCAGTCTTAACTTGCAGCATGACATGCTTCACTTGGATTTTCGTATAACAATACCTTCACAGTCGGTTCGATAGTAGTCATTTCGTGATTCATTACCCAAGTCATGTTTTTTTACACGTGGCAATATGTTATCATTGTGCTCGTGAATGACTGTACTAAACTCCTCATCGACTTCGTCATATGTATCTTTGTAATTCTTGGTAGGTGTTTTAAAGACAATAGACAATTTTTTATCTACCTGGTCTTTCACATAAAACACTTGTCGTACTTGTGAGGCTAATATGAACGGATCACCCTTGTGGCCTAAACTATTCAGGTCTACCAACGTATAACCAAGAGTATCGCATTTGACCCCACCAGTTTTGTGATTAATCCAATCACATTTGAAAAGAGGAATTTGCCTGAAACGGTAATCTAGTACCTATATCTCTTGTTAAACCCCATAATAAAATGCTTTTCTTGTGGTTGCAACTTCTTTAGATATGTGAAGATCTACTGCCTCAATACTAACCCCACTGTTCTGGTAAACTATGCCATCATTACTTTTCATACGAAATGTATACCCATTGATGTTATATGCCTCGTATTTCACTATGTTGGCGCGTGGTCCAAATGATATCCACCTCACAGTTTCTGATACACTATCTTTGGATATTGCTAACTCTCTCTCAACATGAATTTCATTACAAGTATATATTACCTTTAAATTGCAGGAACAACAAACAAACAATTAAAGAATAGGAGTATTTGGGATAATGAAATGGTGTGCTGGTGGACCTCTATCTAATGTCATATACATGAAGGACAATTATGATGATAGGTTCTATGACTGAAAAAGTTGATGGGCAGATCATTGGTAAGTGCTTATTTATTATAGACTACTACTATTGGTTTTGGAGCTTGTAGCTATGAGTTTTTCTGGGTGAACGGTACACCTAATTAATGGTTTATACTGCTTATCACAAACACCAGTTAAGAACTTATCAATAAAACACACTTCACATTTTATCTCAACTCACTTCTATTTAGCAACAAACAAACAATTATAAACAACATACGAGTAATTACATCATCGCGTAACCACTTAGCAAAAGATTTACTATGCTCATTCTCCAGAAATGCAATTCGTTTACCCGGGTTTTTTTTTCTTCAAAACTTCCTTGTGTCTCCTGAAACAAATAAATGTCTTTGATTATTATATTTGATAGAACATTTTAAGCAATGTAATAGACATGTGTTGGTAATACTTACTCGATATACGGTTGAATTTCATCTGTATTTTGTATTACATACAAATGTGCATTCTGAAAGAATTCTTCGGAAACTTCACTTGATTTGCCGGCCGACAATGGCTTTCCGTCCTCATTTTCATTGGTTACATGTGTTAGCTTTTAAAAGTGATGGTCATTTTGTATATTTAGAACTTTGTGTCATATGTAAAAACAATGTAATAGTCTAGGCTAAGTGGGCTCTTGTCATAAGCTAATAAGTTAGATTTTAAGTTAGCAAGTAAACAAGTAATCCAATCCATTTAGACAAGGCCCAACTGAAGCCCAACACAAAGCCTTTAGGGCGTCTACCTTTGTGTATAAATATACACTCACCACCTCATTTTCATGTATGCTTGAGAGAGGTATAGGTGAGTGTGTGTGTGTGTTTCTTGTATGTGTTTTATTCTCTTCTCAATCTAATCCATACGAGTTATATTACATCTCACTGTTCATCTTGTTCTTGCTAGTACCATTCGATCTATACTATTTAGTGTGTGATAAAGTAGTGATCTTAGGCCATAACAAGTGGTATCATATAGCCAAATATCGATTTAGGATATAGTTGTGTTTGTTTTTTGATCAAAGTAAACAAAAGTTGCGTTTTTTGTTAATAAAAATGTGAACTTTTGTGTATAAACTTTGTTTTTTACGCTTTTATATGTTAAAAGTTGTAGTCTTTATAGTTATTTACGTGTTTAGTAGTGAGTTTTGGTACTTTTCTTTCGAATCTAATCTTCAAAAATTCAGTTTACTCGTTAAAAGTTTATATCTTGTATCGAAATATAGTGGAAAGTGCAAAAAGGCGATAAAGGTTCGAACTTTATAAGTTTTTACGGGTTTTTGAAGTGATTTGATCGTGGAAAAAGGCTTCGTAAATTGTTTGTTACTTGCTTTTGGATCTTCATCGAAAAACTCTCTTATCAAAATTCTTGTATAAGAATTTAGACAAAAGAGGGTTTATAGAAATTGTGGTGGAATTTCTATAAGTAAGGGTTTATAGAAATTGTGGACGAATTTCTATAGAAATTGAGTTTATAGAAATTGTGTACGAATTTCGATAGAAATTGAGTTTATAGAAATTGTGGACGAATTTCCATAGAATCTGGGTTTATAGAAATTGTGGAAGAATTTCTATAGAAATTGGGTTTATCGAAATTGGTTTCTATAGAAATTGCAAGTTTTATCGAAATTCATTTTTATAGAAATTGCAAGTTTTATCGAAATTCATTTTTATAGAAATTGCAAGTTTTATAGAAATTCATTTTTATAGAAATTGCAAGTTTTATAGAAATTCATTTTTATAGAAATTGCAAGTTTTATAGAAATACAGTTTTATAGAAATTGCAAGTTTTATAGAAATTCATTTTTATCGAAATTGCAAGGCTTATAGAAATTCAATTATATCGTAATTGCTTATGGGAATTGCAAGTAACTTTCCGGATTTGACTGCTGAAGACTAAACCTCAACTGATCATAAGCTAAAAACCAAGACTTCTCTACAACAACTGAATTTAACCTTCACCAATCACAAATCCTATTTCGTTGCAACAATCCTAATCAACTTTATCATACGAAACATCATCCATGGCTACTTAACAAGACATTCATGCTGCTGGTGCAGAAAACCGTCCTCCTATGCTTGAAAAAGGTGGATATCTTCCATGGACGAGCCGTATGCGTCGCTACATCAAAACTAAACCTGATGGACAAGGTAAACTCCTGCTCAACTCCATCAAACATGGATCCTTCAAGCCTCGTCAAGTTCAAGACCCTGGAGATCTAAATGCAACACCTCCCACACCACCATTCTTTCGTAAACAATACAAACATGAATACACAGAAGAGGATAGGAAGCAAATTGCAGCTGATGACTTGGCAATGCACTTAATACAACTTGGTTTACCACGGGAAATATTTGTTGCTTTTATGATATGTGGGAACGAGTTAGAAGACTTTGTCATGGCACAGAAATTGGGCAACAAGATGTTGAAAACAAGCTTCTAACTGAATGGGAGAAGTTCACATCCACTCCAGCGGAACCCATTGAATCTTACTACACCAGGTTTTGCACCCTAATGAACGAGCTCATCAGAAACAAGTTGACACCAAGACAAATTGTTCAAAACATCAAGTTCATCAACAACCTACCAGAAGAATGGGGACGATTTGTCACGATTGTCAACCAAACCAAGGACCTTCACCAGGTGAACTATGATCAACTCTATGATTTTCTAAAGCAAAACCAGGCAGAGGCAGATGAAGTCAGGAAAGAAAAGTTAGCAAAGCAACATGATCCTCTTACACTCATTTCTCCAACACCAACACCTATAACAGTGAATATACAACTATCATAATCATCTTCTACTCAGAACTACATGCAACAACAATATGTTCCACAAACTGCTATCATACCACAACAACAATGCTACCCACAACAACAAGTCATTCCATAAGAACAGTATCCACAATTCCAAGAACCAGAGTTCACTGACACTGATGAAGCTATTGCTACTATGACACACGCATTTGCTTTAATGTCAAAGGCATTCCAAGGATGCTATTTCACACCAACTAAGAACAACCAACGGATTTCATCGAACACTCGCAATAAGCAGATTGCACAGCCGGGTTTTAACATGGGTCAATAAGGATAAATGGTTGGAGTTATGGGGAATCAGTAGGGATATGCTCCTAGATTTCAGATGGGTAATGCAGGTCAATATGCAGGGAATCAGATGGGTCAAGTTGTCGGAAATCAGAGGGGTTAGAATGATGGGAATCAGAATGTTGGTAATCAGTTTCGGAATGTTGCTCCAGTTTCTTGGAATGTTGGAAATGTGAATCAGGGTAATCTGGTAAAGTGTTTCAACTGTCAGGGAGTCGGTCACATGGCAAGAAACTTTCCCACCAAGCCGAAAAAGAAAGATCCAGCTTATCTGCAGAAAGCATTGCTGTTGGCACAGAAGGAAACAACAGGGTTTCAGTTGATTGCAGAAGAGAATGATTTTATGGCACTCATGGATGATATGGAAGACGTTGAAGATATTGATACAAACTGAATTTTCATGGAAAATCTTCAGGAGGCTAAGTATGATACGGATTCTGAGACACCTCCTGTTTATGACACCAATGCAGTCACTGAGGTACCATCATCCAATACATGTCACAATAATGAAATATTTGATATGTCACCTCAATATGAACAGCATCCGGCGACTCCAACCCCCATTTATGATACATATATGGACACGCCAAGTTGTAGCAATATTAATTTGGCAACTCCAGATATGCATCCTAATGGAGGCTTTGTGTCACTGCATACTGAGAATGATGAGGAAACACGTACGTTATTTGAATCATTATTGAACAATTTTAGTATTGAAATTGAAAAAGTCAAAAAGGTCAATCCCGATGTTAAGGCCGCGAATATGAAATTGACCGTTGAGCTTAAGAGGTATAAGGAAAATGAAAAAGCTTTTGAATTTAATAAAACACGAAAGTCAGAATTAGAAAATGGTTACAAAAACTATGTTTCAAGATAAAAATAATAGCAAATCAAGTTTGACACACTCGATGTGAATTTAAACATGAAAATCAAATCCTTAAACACAGAAGTTTCAGATTAGAAAAACCAACTTTCTAAACAAAAGTCAACTTGTTCTGATCTTGAAGAAGAAAAGAAACAGTTGAAAGCAGATTTTTCAAAATGCGAAAATAATCTTCTTGATGAAATCATTGAGAAACAAGAAACAAGAAACAATTAAGAAATTGGAAGATTTACTTGTCAAAACGGGTCATTCTGCTCAAACAATTCATATGTTAATCAAAGATCCAAACCCGCTTTTGCACACAATGAAGAAAATGGCTATCGGTTGTGAAAATCGTTATACACTCAAGAAAGCTCAGAAAGAATAGAATGTGTTGTATAATGGTAATATGATATTTGCTAAGCAAGATCCTCCCACTGTTTGGGATTCTGAAGAAACGATTGAGCTTGCCGAAGAGAGTAGAATCAAAATGAGACAAGTGAACCCAGAAATTAAACCAATTGATTATAACAAATTTAACATACTTTCTGGAGTAAATTTTGTTAAACAACAACAAACACCAAAGGTTTTCAAAAAACCAGTTGTTTCAATAAAACAAAAAGTTGTTTCCAAAAATCTTTCAAACTTGGAACAAATGTCTTCTAGCAACCCTTTTAACACAAGTGAAGCTAAAAGATATTTGGATGATCTGAAAAGAAGAATGGAACTATTTCAAAGTCTTGTTGCATCCAAAATAAATATCAGTACCAATAACTGGCATGCAAGTTTTCATGCAGAACAGAAAAAGATGTTTTACACATAAATTATTCCTCCACTAAATGCCATCAGTGCGAGAGTACTTAATGTTGAAAATGCTCTTTTAAAAGAAACAGTCAACTTTGTCAAGGACCACAAATCCCTGGTTAAGGAAGCTAATAAAAACGTTGAATGCATCAAAGTTTTGGAAAACCAACTTGATTCTCTCTTCGAAGCAGCTTTGTCAACTGATATTATGTCCATTATTTACCAAACATATTCTGTTGAAGATGATGAAAGACTCCAAGCTGAGACTTCTACAATTGTTTCAAAATATGAAAATGCTCTCATTAAACTTGAAAAAGAAAATGTCTCATATTTTAAACAACTTGATCGCAAAACTGAGGAATGAAAGTATGAAAAATTGTGTCATATGAGTGTGCCTACAGGAACATGAAAGAGCAAAATGATCTTTTGAAGTCTAAGCTGGAAAGTCAAAAAGGGAAGGGTGAGGAAACTAAGTTTGCAAAACCATCGACTTCGGACAAACCGGTTGTTAAACCAAAAATGTCTATTTCTCAATGTGTTCCAAAAGTTGATGTGATAATTGATTTGACAAAAACAGTCACTCCAACACCCTTGCCCAAGTCAAATGCTAAAGAAAAAGGGAAAGCAGTTGTCGAAACATCAAATGTGATAGTACCTGGTCTTTATTTGATTAGTCCCACTAGTGTGTCTACCTCTACATCTCAAACATATAGGGCGATAGACAAGAGCATTAAAGATAATCCAAAAGAGACTAGGACTGCTAAAACAACTTCAAAGGACAACAAAATAAATCCTAATGTGTGTGCCTTACCTTCTACAGGAGTAGAAAGCACCTCTAAAAGCAGCAGACTACAGCCTAGGAGCAATACAAGGAACAACAGAGTCTCACCTGTCTCTGAGAGTAGATGTAAGAATAAAAATGAAGAAGTAGAAGAACACCCTAGGAATTTATGGCTTTCGAATAAGAAACATATGTCATCTGGATGCAATGTTAAACGTACTGATTCTAGTGCATGTAATGACTCTGTTTGTTTAATGTGCAAGAAATCTTTATCTAAAAATGTCTGTGATGATAATGTTTCTAATAATGTGAATGTGAGTGCAATGCCTGAACAGAAAGATGTTCCACCAGGAACTAATGCTAGGACTAGATATGTTAAAAGACTAATTGCAGCATCTAGGTCAACCACTAGTAGTATATTGCCTAAAAAATATCTTAAGTTTTGCGCACGGAAACCAATGGGTAGAAAATTCATACTAGTGAATGGTAAATTAAAAAAGGTTCCAAAAGAACAAGTAGTAACCTTCTATGAGTGTGAATTAAATGTTACCTCTAACCCCATGGAACCAAATGATAAACGGTTTCCAAATGCAAAATCATCTGTTCTTGGCAGATTATCAAAATATGTCTTTGGATCATCGACTTGGGTTGCTCCAAGCACATGACCGGGAATCTGAAGCTGCTGATCAACTTTGTACGGAAGTTCATGGGAACTGTACGCTTTGGAAATGATCATGTAGCAGCTATTCTGGGTTATGGAGATCTTCTATTTGGGAACTGCTTGATCACTCGGGTTTACTATGTTGAAGGATTAGGACACAATCTGTTTTCAGTCGGACAATTTTGCGATGCAGATTTAGAGGTTGCATTTAGGAGAAACACTTGCTTCGTTAGAAATTTGGTTGGAGATTATCTCTTAACTGGGAATCGTGGAACAAATCTATATGCTATCGACATCAACCAAATGGCCTCTTCATGACCAATTTGTCTCATGACAAGAGCATGCGAAACTAAGTCCTGGTTGTGGCATAGACGATTATCCCATCTCAACTTTGACACCATCAACAAGCTTGCCAAAGACAACATCGTCAACGGTCTCCCAAAGTTCAATACACCAAAGATCACCTATGTCCATACTGCGAACAAGGAAAAAGAAAAAGTGCAACATATAAACCTAAAACAGTACCCAGTTCGGTCGATAAGTTGTATTTGTTGCATATGGACCTATGTGGCCCAATGAGAGTTGAAAGCATTAATTGGAAGAAGTATATTCTTGTTATTGTCGAATTCAAGTCCTACTTCAAGCTCCCGTAAGGATCGTAAGAACAGACAATGGCATAGAATTTACTAATTAGGATTTACAAACTTACTTTGAAGATACTGGAATCACTCACCAAACATCAGTTGTTAGAACTCAACAGCAGAACGGGTTAGTTGAAAGAGGAAACAGAACTCTTGTGGAAGCTTCTCGCACGATGCTGATTTATTCTAGTGCACCACTATTCTTATGGGCTGATACTGTTGCCACTGTTTGTTTCACTCAGAACCGTTCCCTAATCCATCCAATATTCAATAAAACCCCATATGAACTAGCGAACAACATAAAATCCGACATCTCTTACCTTCATGTATTTGGCGCTTTTTGTTATCCAACGAACGACATAGAAGATCTGGGGAAGCTGAAAGCTAAGGGTAATATTGGAATCTTCATTGGTTATTCAGAAAACTCGAGGGCATTTAGGGTCTATAACAGAAGAACTAAAAGGACTATGGAGACGATGAATGTGAAATTTGACGAGATTTCACAAATGGCTTCTGAGAGACTTGCTCTAGAACCCACGCTTAACCCGATGGCTTCTAATCATACTAGATTAGGACCCAAACCAAACGTTCAGACTTATGGACGTATTAGTTCAGGACTCGTACCCCAAGGAGCTCAGTCAACTAACACTGAAAAACCTACAAATCAAGAACTGGAAAATTTCTTCGAGTATATGTTTGATGAATACTATGGTGCAACTTCGACAAATGCATCACAACAACATTCCGCTGCACCCACTCAAAACGTTCAACCACCACCACCACCACAAGATGCATCTACAACAATCGAAGCTGACACACCAACTCCCTCAATATCATCAACATCTACTCCAGCAACTCCAGTAATTGAAATTGTTCTACCAAGAGTTGATGAGCAAAACCAAACTACACCACTTCAAGAAGAACCACAACAAAACAATGCTATGTTAGAAGAAGATGTGTTCGAAAACCCATTTGCAATGGATTCTGCTGAATCATCGTAAAGTTTTCATGAACCAGCTAACACACATTTGTCAAATCCAAGGTACCCTTCTGCATTACAATAGACAAAAGACCATCCGATAGAACAAGTAGTTGGTGGACCTTCAAGGCCAGTTCAGATGAGAAAACAACTCACCATCGACCCCAATATGTTCATCTACGTCTGCTCAGTCACTTAAAAAGAGCCAAAGAACATTAGGGAGGCGATGGCAGATAATGCATGGATTGAAGTGATGCAGGAAGAACTTCTCCAATACCAGTTACATGACACTTGGGAATTAGTTCCAAGACCAATTAACAAACTTGTCATTGATCTAAAGTGGTTATGGAAGAACAAGAAGGATGAAGAAATGACTGTCTTTCACAAAAAAGCTCGTCTAGTGGCTAAGGGATTTAGAACGGAGGAAGGGATAGATTTCGAAGAGTCATTCGCGCTAGTAGCAAGACTTGAGGCGTTCAGTATTTTCTTAGCCTATGCAGCTCACCAAAACATCACAGTCTATCAGATGGACATCAAGACGGCCTTCTTGAACGGAACTCTGAAAGAAGAAGTATATGTGAGTCAGCCAGACGGATTCGTTGACAAAGATCATCGAGACTACGTCTAAAAGCTAAAGAAAGCCATTTATGATTTGAAACAAGCCCTAAGGCCGTGGTATGACGAACTATCATCTTTCTTGATCCAAAACAATTTCACCAAAGGAACATTGGATTCAACCTTGTTTACTAGAAATTCAAAGATGACATTTTGGTTGTTCAGATTTACGTAGACGACATTATCTTTGGGTCCACTAATCCGAAACATTCAAAACATTTTGAAAACCTCATGAAAAGTAAATTTGAAATGTCCATGATGGGGGAACTAAAATTCTTTCTTGGTTTCCAAATACATCAATCCCCTCGTGGTATTTTTATAAATCAAGCTAAATATACAATTGAGATTTTGAAAAAACATGGTATGGAAAATTGTGACTCTGTTTGGTACTCCAATGGTTACATCACCAAAATTAGGTGCTGATTTATTTGGGAAACCCATGGATCTGAAAAAATATCAGAGCATGATTGGTTCTCTCATGTACTTAACTGCTAGTCGACCCGATATTCATTTTTCTGTCTGCTTATTAGCACGGTTTCAGGCAAGGCCTACCGAACTTCACCTCCAAGAGGTTGAACGGATCTTTCGGTACCTATGAAGAACCATTAACATGGGACTTTGGTATCTGAAGGATTCGGAGTTTAAACAAATGGTATTTTCAGATGCGAACCATGCATGTTGCCAAGTTACAGCAAAAAGTACATCCAGTGGAGCACAATTTTTAGGTGAAAAGCTAGTAGGCTGGTCATCAAGGAAACAAGATTGTACTGAATTATCAACCGCAAAAGCCGAGTATGTGTCTCTATCCGTGTGTTGTGCCCAAGTTCTATGGATGAGGACACAGCTCACAGATTATGGCTTTACTTTCAACCGCATACATATATATTGTGATTCGATAAGTGCCATAGCCATCTCGTGCAATCCAGTACAACACTCAAAGACCAAGCATATTAGAGTCCGCTATCACTTCATAAAGGAACACGTAGAAGAGGGTACTGTTGAATTATTTTTCGTGAAGACTGAATACCAACTCGCCGTTCTATTTACTAAAGCCCTTCCAAAAGAAAGGTTCGACAATTTAGTTCGACTTATTGGCATGCGAAGCCTAACTCCTGAGGAGCTAGAAAGTCTTCTTAAAACTTCTTGAGAATATTCTCAAAAAGCTTCGTTGTAAATATTTTTGAAAAAAAAAATACAAAATTTGAAAAACCAACAAAAAGAAAATACAAAATTTGAAAAAACAACAAAAAAAATATAAAAATAGAAAATTTTCAAAAATAAAAAAACAATATAAAATATAAAAACCAAAAATATTCTTCTCATGACATGTCTCTCGTATAATCGATATTCTGTACGTATCTAGAAATGTCATTCAACAATGATACGGACATGTACAGATGCTTGAGCGAGAGTTCATTTAAATGTTTTCTAAAACATGTCGTTTCTCAAAAATTTCTTCACCATGGCTTTTGTATACTTTAGTACGAAACCCGCACTTAAATTACGACTTTCTTATACTTCAGTACGAAACCCGAGCTACATTGATGACCTCTGATTAAATCATATCAGGACTCGTATTATTAATGGCAAAATAAAACAACCCTTGAGCACATGATCAAGATTTTTCAAAAAGATTTTCCAAAATCTTTCTCAAAATTCTGTGCTCAAGATAACTCCCTCTAGACCCTTAAATTGATTTTAAACTCAAATGTTTAAAAAAATATGCTTTATTTAAGGGGGAGTATAAAATGAAAAACAAAAATGTTCCAAATCATGCTAAAATGATCCGTCAATCTCTCCAAATAGCTTTATTTTAATCCGTTGATATCAAAAATATCACGGAATGCTATTTTTGAGGGGGAGAAGACGTGATTAAAATATGTTAAAAAATGTTTAAAGAATCGTGGAATGAATCTCCAAAAGAGCTCGACCCAAGACTTTAACCCTCAAATTGACAGTAAATTAAATGTCAGATATCGAAAAGACTTGTCCGGGATGGGTAATAATTTCAAGCTGGTTATCCAGTGATGTAAACATGTCTCGCAAAGGATTTGTCTGAGTAGAATGTACCAATTCGAGAGATTCTTCTTTGATATGACTGGGACGGGTAATAATTTCAAGCTTGTCAAACTAGTGATGTAAACGTGTCTCGCGATGATCATATTAACTGAAAATCAATCAATTCAAAATGTGCGAACTCTACCCAACATTTGCAAATTTATCTTAAAAATACATGAGCACATGTGAAGGGGGAGTATTTCAGAAAATGCAAAACTCTCGAAGTGGTAACCAAATGTGTTTTATTTACAAACACTTTGAGAGATTTTCACAAAAGGTTTTATGGAAAGTAATCAACAAATCTAGGATAATCATGGAGTAATAAGGTGATTATGGTTAGGTTATGTCCAAGGATCCGCCAGAGCCGGAGGGATCTACCCAAGGACAATACCAATAGATTAGAATTAGAAGTCCTTAGGTAAGATTGAAAAAAAGGAGTAAATGAGAAAGGGAAAGAAGGGGTTGAAGAATGAAAAAGAAAAGTTTAATGAAAGGGTGAAAAGAAATAGCCCTCCATGAAAACTTAGGGCAGAAACCGGGTCATTACATCTGCTATCAGTGATCACAAAATTGATGCTGATATTGAAGACAAGATGTCATGGACCCTGTGACGCGCTGCACCACCCCTCCTAGCCACTCAGATATCTCTTAAAAGATATTTGTTTCATTTCTCACGGAGAACACTACATAATCTATCGGCCTCTCACTCCGCGATGTGTTGATATTGAAAAGGTGGCACTCTGCTCCATGCCTCCGACTACTAAAACGAAAATGCACATTATCGAGTCTAGAGCCATGAGATTCATAAAAAATCTCTTAGGACACACTATCAATATAATACACCTGTGTTCACCAAAAAGGACACATGGTGTGCAAGAGTCTTAATGAGATCTAAAGATCTTGCCATTTATATCATGATGGTTATTTGTTTCAAAAAGGTCTACAGTCGTGAAGTGATACTCCGGTATACTTCAGAGGCTCAAAACGGCCCTGGTAAAGATTAGAGAAAGTTTTCACACTATGCTATTAACAATCTCGAAATCTGAACCTGTAAGTGCTGGATGATTTATTGCTAACTGTTTTATGCAGGTACTGAGGAAAGTCCATCAGCCATCATCATATAGCTCAACATCTACCTCTCCTCATACTCATACTTATGAAGATCATCCTTAACAAAGCTCGAAGTAAAAATGTTCAAGGCAAAAAGATCAAGTTAAAGAAAATGTGTTAAGACAAAGTCAAGAAGCTAATCAAGACATCAAGAACAAGTTCATGTATCAAAATGAGGAAGACATAAGTATGAAGTTCAAAAAGGGTATGAGTATGTTGGAGGATACGACGCTGTAAACACATGAAGATGTTGATCAAGGCAAGAACGACCAAAAGACGAGTACTTTGAAGATCACCAAGCTTGAAGGAATGAAGAACCAAGACTATTCTACAACGACACACAAAGTTCAAGACGTCGAAGACGAAAGACCAAATCACTGGGAGCATCATTTGAATGACCATCCCTTAGGGGGAGATTGTTAGCATTTAAAATTGATGGTCATTTTGTATATTTAGAACTTTGTGTCATATTTAAAAACAATGTAATAGTCTAGGCTAAGTGGGCTCTTGTCATAAGCTAATAAGTTAGATTTTAAGTTAGCAAGTATTAAGTAATCCAATCCATTTAGACAAGGCCCAACCGAAGCCCAACACAAAGCCTTTAGGGCGTCCACATTTGTGTATAAATACACACTCACCACCTCATTTTCATGTGTGCTTGAGAGAGGTATAGGTGAGTGTATGTGTGTTTCTTGTATGTGTTTTATTCTCTTCTCAATCTAATCCATACGAGTTATATTATATCTCACTTCTCATCTTGTTCTTGCTAGTACCATTCGATCTATACTATTTAGTGTGTGATAAAGTAGTGATCTTAGGCCATAACAACATGTTTATCAGGTGGGATACCAATTGTTTTCATGATTTTATGATATTCGCTAAAAAAACACTGTTGTTTCTTCCGCGATAGTCTCCTCAGCAATGCATCCCTCTGGTCAATTTTTGTTTCGCACATGTCCTTTAATAACCTTCATACATCTTTCTATGGGATACATCCACCGAAAGCATATGGGACCATATAATTTTACCTCCCTAGTTATGTGCACAGTCAAGTGTATCATAATATCAAAAAATGATGGAGGAAAGAACTTCTCGAGTAGGCACAGCGTCACAACAAGTTCTTCTTGCATCTTATCTAGTTCTTGCAACCTGATTTCTTTCCTACATATAGATTTACAGAAAAAGCAAAACCTGATAATATCATATCGTGTGTGTGGGTGCATGATTGAACGTATAGCAATGGGCAAAAACTCTTTCATTTGCATGTGATAGTCATGCGATTTAAGGCCAATGAGCTTCCTATCATTTAGGCTAACCAAACTAGAGAAATTTGAACAATAGCCTTGTGGTACCCTGATGTTGCATAACGTTTCACAAAAGATGTCTTTTTCAGCATTCGTTAATGTGTAACCAGCTGGAGGTAGTGTTGTTTTGTCTGCTTCTTGCCTAGCAAACAACTCTTTTTTTATCCCCAACTCTTCCAGATCCAATCGAGCATTCATTCCATCTTTTGTCTTTCCAAGAACATTCAGCAAAGTTCTGACTAGACTCTCACCAGCATTCTTTTCTACATGCATGAAGTCAATACAATGTGGAACAGAATAATGCCTCCAATACCTTAGCTTTTGACACCAAATGCTGAATTTCTTCCAATATGCTTCATTTACTTGGCTTGAACTACCTTCTTCTTCTGTTATTTTCCTTTTCTGCTTTTTAATCTTCCCACCCCTGCCTCTGGTATCTTCTTAGTTTTTCAAGGTGTTATTGTTTGTTCGTTTTCCTTTTCCCCTCTTATTTTCAATATGTTGTACCTCGTTGTATATTTGTTCCCCAGTCAATGGATTTGGAGCATCCTGAAATTCTTCTTGTCTATTAAACGCCTTCGTTTGCCTTCTGAACGGATGGTTGTATGGTAGATATCGTCTGTGTCCTGCATAACTTTGCTTGGATGAGGCGGAAAGTTTAACACAGTATGTATCTTTCCCACATACTACACAACCTTTGAATCCACTATCTGGGCAGCCACATGATGTACCAAGTGCAGGGTAATCATTTATCGTCCATAACACAACGGCACTCAGATTAAAGTTTTCTTTTGTGGAAGCATCATATGTATCAACCCCTTTCTCGAATAAGGTATGCAGATCATCAATCAACGGTTCTAAAAATACATCGATATCATTTCCCGGGTTTCCCAATATTAATACCGAAAGCATGATAAACTTTCTTTTCACACACAACCATGGAGGAAGGTTGTATATGACAGATAAAACTAGCAATACACTGTGATGCCTATTTCCTGAGTTGACGTCAACCTCATCAGCCGATATTCCTAGCCGTAGATTTCTCAGATCTTTAGCAATTTTGGGGAATTTTTCATCTATGGTACGCCATGCCTGTGAATCTGCGGGGTGACGTAAAACACCATATGTTATCCTCCTTGTTGTGTGCAATGTTAGATCTTCTGAAATACTTTCTAACTTAAAGAGTCATTGCAGTCTTGGTATAACTGGAAAGTACCACATTACCTTTGCCGGAATGTTTTTGTACACTTTATGTGTCTTATTTTCCACCTTCCATCTTGATATCCCGCAAGTTGGACAAACAGCCAACTCCTTGTTATCCTTCCAGTAAAGAATGCAGTTGTTGCTACGTACATTTATTTTTTGGTATCCTGATCCCATCATTCTCACTAGTTTTTTGGCCTGATAAGTTTTTTCAACCATTTCGTTACCAGCATGTAGCATCTTTTTTAACAATCCTACTAATTTAGTTAAGAACTTATCAGAAACTCCATACTTACCATTCAAATTGAGTAGTTTAACTATTGCGGACAACTTTGTGAAGTTAAGACATCCTTCGTAAAGTGGCTTCTCCGCGTCTAATAATATTTCTTGAAACTTGGCAAGGTCAGCCTCATCAAAACTTTCTTTTGTAGCATTAACCATTTCTACTTTTGCTTGGCCATCTGTTGGAATTTCTTGACCAAAATCCATGTTGAAATCTGTGTCGTCAACAAACTCTGTTGTAGCATTAACAACTATTTGGGCAGTTGTTGCTTGCTCATCCTTTTATCCATGTTTATCCCATTTTGTGTAGCTTTGATCAATCCCGTGGTAGAATAAATGGAACTGCACTTCCTCCACTTTCTGCTCTATGTGGTTTAAAAATGAGGTACACGGACATGGCATCTTAAGCTGTTGTTTATTACCTCGTGGGTCAATGTTCCTCATCTTTTGCAAGTTGTGTACTGCGTACTTAATAAACGCTTCTACTCCATCAATATATTATTTCTTGGTCCTACTAGTTCTCATCCAAGACTTGTCCATGCTATTGTTGAGGTCAAATGGTAATGTATATTTCCTACAAGTCACAAATTAAACCAATATAAGCATCAAATCATTTGTGTTTAATTACAATGGACAGTGGGTAGTGTAGTGGTACTCAAAATTCCCTTTGATCACAAACATCAAGCACATACTAATTGGAATCTGTCTGGGTAGAATTTGCTATCTTTATAACTGCAAAAATAATTTCGAGAATAATATAATTTCACCATTGCATAAAAAAATAAAAAATAAATAATGATTTCCTAATTTAAAAAAAGTACCTAATTTAGATCTAAATGAACCTCCCTCTGTTGTTGATGGCCGGACCGGTGAGTGGTAGATAGTGAGTGGTGGCTGTGATTGGTTACTGTTGAATGGTGGATGGTGACTGGTGGCTGTGATTGGTGAGAAATGTGAGAAATTTGAAATTTGCTGAATAAAAATATGGGAGGCTTTTTTTAAAAAATATAGAGGGCTTTAAATTTGAAATTTGCTGAAAAAAATAGGGGGCATATTAAAAAAAATATGGCTGTGATTGGTGAGAAATGTGAGAAAATTGGGTGGAGATGGAGATGGGTGTAGGGAGAATTTGAAATTTGTTGAAAAAAAATATGGGGGGCTTTTTAAAAATTTTGGGGAGGGAAATACCAAATAGGAAGCCACAGGTATCGAACCTGTGTCCTCCCCTTCACAACGCCAACAACTCAATCATCTCCGCCCTTGGGTCTTTTTCGATTATACCTTCTTTTGTATTCGTCTTATAGACTATTTGTTTTGAGCTTATTTGCTTATTTTATTTTTAGCAACTTATCTGTAGCTTGTTTCTATGTTTCATTTTTACGCTGCATTGTATGTGGTGGTTTCGATTCTTTTTCGATTATACCTTCTTTTGTATTCGTCTTATAGACTATCCGTTTTATTAAAGAAAATTCTTACAAAATCCAAATATCTTCTATACAAAGTTAAACCTATTAGTACAAAGTTAAACCTGGCAGTACTAATATTTACACTAGCAATACTAACATTATTTCCTTTTTGCTTGTGTGAATATCTTTTTCAGTAACTCTCTTGCCATTTCTGAGTCTTCATTAACTCTGAGCTTAGCATCTAACATAACAAATAAGCTAGCTGCCCTTAATGGATAATCTTTTTCTATCAGCATGTAGACATCCACTCCATTCTTTGTAGATACATGGTGAACACCACATGTATCATACAGTCTCCATGTTGTACTCAACTCATGAGCTCGAAACAGCCATAAGATATCTTCTGGATCTGGTTCATACAACCTCTTCAATTCTACCCATAGCTCCTTGTATTTGTCTTCTATAGGATCTGTAGATCTGAACCTTTCTTGAACCAGACTCCATAGATTGTCTAAGTCTTCTCTATCAAAAATCTTCAGCATATCTTCAAGATACTTATAAACTTCTGAGTGTCCTCCTACCTTGATTATCTTCCAAGCTTTCCCAAATGTATATGTGTGTATCTCCAAATCAATAATTGGATGTTTAGGTTGAATAGGATCATCAACATTCAATGCATTTGGGATTATAACCAACATATGCTGATGAAGCCTTTCATCAGTTAATTCCTCTGTTGTTTCTTCTTCCTTAATTGCTTGATCTTCTTTATCTTCTTCAGTCTTTTTCTTCTTTGAATCCTCTGCTGTAGGTACTTCTTCTTCACCAATCTTCTGTTTCTTTGAAGATTCAGACTCCAATAATATAACTGCTCTATTTGTAGTTCTACTTGCTTCTTCTGTTCCCATGGGAATAAATGTGTTCACTCTTCTGTAAACCCTTTCAAACTCGCTCTTGATCTCCTCAAAACTTTTACCTTGGAAATCCTTCCTTTTGTATCCAGCCATATTCCTCATGTAAAGACACGTGGTGGTTCTTTGCTCAGCTTGACTAGGTGGTTTACTCCTCTTTTCTTTGGCTTTTTGTTCTGCAGCAGACTTTCTTCTTGAATTTATTAGTTCAGCAATGTCTTGACTTCTCTTCAATGGACAACACTTCATCTGCTCTGAGTTCACCAAGCCTTTCCTTTAAAACATCATCAGCATCAATCATAGACTAAACTTGTGCAGCCTCATTAAATCTTGCTTGTTCATCATCACGTAACTTCTTAGCCAGAAGTGCATCAGATTGTTCTTGTGCTAACCCTTGTGCTTCAGCTGTTTCATTTGCAAGTCTTTTTTCTTCAAGGAATTTTGCAATCTCAAATTGTGCTCTTTCATCTTCCAGTGCTTCACTAGCTACCTCTTCATCAAAACTAATCTGAGGAAGAACACTCTTCTTGACCTTCTTTGGTGGCTCTTCTTCAATCATAATGACCTTTCCTTTATCTGCCCTTTGCCTTCTATCATACACAGGCCTACCAGTACTAATCCCTGCACCAGCAATACCAGCAGTCCTAACTTGTTGATCAATATCAGCTATCTTCCTTCCCTAATTGGAAGAATCATCTATGTTATCATCTGAATCATCATCATCCATGATATCATCTGAATCACCATCATCTAAGCTTGTAGAGTACTCCACAATATTTGCCTTTCTCTTTGCATTAAGTGACTTGACTTTAGACTGCAATTTATTCACTTTTTCAATGAGCTTCTTGTAAGCATGATGCGTTCCACCAGGTTTTAAATTTATAATACAAGAATTACCGGTTAACTAGGAACACATACGAGCAAGTATACTCGTCTGTGTGTAGCAAGAGGGTTGGTAAGTCAAGGTCGTCCCATGAGACTTGGTTGTACTCAAATGTTGTTTGATTGTTTAAGCAAGTAACAAGTTGATGGATTTGATTGTCATGGATCAAACCACCAAGAAAAGCTATTATAAAAGCATGATTTAAGCACACAAACACTTGTTTAGGAATAGTAACCAATCGTGGTGGAATGTTGAACATGTTTTGGTGAAATAAAGAAGGTACATATCAATTTTCACAAGGTTTTCTAGTCAATGGGTAATATCAAGAAAATCCATGTTTCTACTAGTTTCACGGGTGAGTCCTTTCGGCCTACACATCATCCCATTACGCTAGCTCTTTTTGTGATCAAATGTATGAAAAAGATGATTAGTAACATTAATTCTTACGAGTCCTTTCGACCCAATCTCGTGACTAAATATTCCCGAATTCATTTAGAAACTTGCATACTTAATAGTTGTCAATTATCAAATACCAATCCATTTTGGCCATCAACTTCTTGGAATTAAACAATAATAGAAATCCTTTCGACCTTTAAATCCAACAATGTTTAATCAACAAGTTTTAGAACTCGAATTATATTTAAACAAACTTATGAGAACAATCACTTTTTCTAACCAACTAATCATTCAATCATTCACACGAAAGTCTACATAATTCCCAAGCAAGTATAAAGAGATAATAGTAATCGAACAAGTAACACAACACACAAAGGAATTCTCATGATCACATAAGCAAAGACATTAATATGATTGAATTTAAATAGAAACAATACCAAACATTAGAGTCAAGGCATCGAGTGCTACAATTCCAACCATGTGATTCCAACCAAAAGAAACTACCAAAATACAAATCATCCATCCCTAAACCTTCCTGGAAATCGACCTCATGTTGTGAGTATATGACTTAGGGGTGTTTGGTAATAAGGATTGTTGGTGATATATGTGGTGTTTAATTGGTGTGAACTATAATCAAACCTTATGGTGTAGGGATGATCAAGCCATATGTCTTGCAAATGTAGACCAAACCAACTCCCCAACACCTTTAGAAATGGGTGGGGAGTGGTAGGAGAGAATCCTCCAAGTGTGGAGAGAATTGGTTTAGATGGTATAGATTATGGTAGGAGAAAGTTAATAAGGTTGTCAAAACACTTAACCAATCACTCCTATTTGTAGTTGAATAATCCTTGGTCACCAAGCATATTTCTTGGGCACAAAGGGTCATAAAGTGGCTGAAATATTAGTTATGAGAAGTATATGATCGGACTTTGGAGTAATGGCACTTAATTCCTCACTTAAATGCAACTTTAGAAGACTATAAATGCATGAACCCGTAGTTTATATTTGAACCTTGGCGGTTGGGACACTCTGACCACTTCAACCCACGGTCTGGACCTTGAACCTGCGGTTTGGCATGTCTACTGAACCTCAGGTTGAGCTTTGAACCTTCGGTTTGGAAATGACTGCTCAACCTCAGGTTGAGATATGAACCTTGGGTTTGAATTTCAGCTTCAACCTTGGGTTGAGAATTATGAACCTTGGGTTGAGATTGATTCTTACACATAAATTTTAACCATGAGTTAGCATATAACTTCATCCTTTAACACTCTTTTTGGCACTTAATCTTGACTCTATTTTCACATCTTTCTCTCGAACATCGGAATTAATCGTAGCACGATTCAATATCTTTGAAGACGATCTTTTTCTTGAATATTTACTTGATTTCATAGCTTTTCGTCGTCTTTTTCTTTATTTCCTTCGACATAGTTGTACCTGAACCTGAATACATCTTTTATACCTTTTAAGCGTAAAATATTCACAAATACAACCAAATAACATGCAAAAACATACGAATAACGCTAATAAAATATGTACAAAATGAGCGTTATCATATACCCCAACACTTAAATGACAAAATGAAAGAAAAAAAAAAAATTAAAAATTTATGAAAAATTAGAAAATATCGAAAAAATATTTTTGGTTTTTTTTTTTTTTTTTTTTTTTTTTTTTTTTTTTTTTTTTTTTTTAATTTATAAATAAGCGAAAATTGAGCGCACACTCCCCCACACTTAAGGGTTTGCTTGCCCTCAAGCAAATCTAGCAATTAAGAAAGATAGATAGATCCCATATGGTGTTTGAAAAGTGATTATCAAAAATATGATGCAAATCTACCAAGTACAAGTACTAGATACGATTCATTGTTTTAAGCTTTAGTGGTGAAAAACCGAGATGTTTGACAATACCTTATGGATTCTCTTGCTTGATAACATGGCTAAGTACCTCACGAAAAGGAATAAAAGTATAATTCACTCAACACTCATATATTTTTGGTGGTCGAGTATATAAGAAAATCACTCATATTGCTCAGTCATGATCCGTTTATTACCATAGGCTTGTACAAGAAACAAAACTCTACCAACGTGGCGTAAGCACCAAGTGTAAACATCTAAAGAGGTCTTTTATTCGGGTTGAAGGGTGTAAGGGTTATATCAGACTTATGTGCAACTATCTTGTGCAAAACATAATAGCTTGCTAACAACGAATTCTTGCATCACCAAATAACGGATGGTCACTAGATCGTACCTTGGTTCGCTAACAACGTTACTTGCATAACGGATGGTCACCAAAACACGCCTTAGCTCGCGAGCAACGTTACCTAATTCCTCAAGAAATCGGATGATCACTACATGTCAATACACTTGATAATTTCACAAAGTCAAAAGGGTAAGGATAAGGCATGGGAATTTTCATGAAATTGGTTTTAAAAGAAAAATAAAGTCAAGTCTAATACCCATTGTTGCTAGTTACCGAACAAACCACGAACCCGTAAATGATTATAGTTACAATCTTCTCCTCTTCACATATCAATCACCAAATACATATATATATATATATATATATATATATATATATATATATATATATATATATATATATATATATATATATATATATCACGTCATAGCTTATTGGCTAATCGATATCTCAAACATACTTCATCTTCCTTCATCTTCATAATAATAATATAGCACATTGGCTATAATTGTCATCACACACACACATACACACACACACACACACACACACACACACACACACACATATATATATATATATATATATATATATATATATATATATATATATATATATTTTATGACTTTTTCACAATTTTTTTTTCAACATCTTTCTCCTTCATACATCACATCTCTCCCACACTTCGCATAAGCACACCAAAAAAATACAAAGTAAGAAGTATGCATCCTTCATCTTTGTCGGAATGGCACACACAAATGACAAAATGTGGCTAACTAATAATCATCAAAAAACAATCCAACAATCAAGCAACTAGCAACCAACCGTTTAGACTTTGACAAGGGGTAGGCTAAGGTTTAAAGTGTAAAATCTTTTTGTATTTTTTTTTCTGGATGTAACAAAAATGAAAAGATTGGCTCAGAGGGTGTACTAAGGGTATCTAGCACTAAAAATGAGCGCTGAAAAATGGGTCCATATGGGTGGTTAACTAACCGATGTGACTACCTAATATATCATTAGATGCAAAATAGAAGGCCATTTGGTTTAATTCCTAAGGGTGCCTCTTTGTCATACGAATACACTTATATCACACGAATGTGATCTCACTGCGGTCTGGTAATGATTTGCATGCACAAGTTCTAGAATAAATAAAATCACCGGCACACTCATAGCAAAAAGATTCAAGCATAAAAGATGTATGCTATATGAAATAGGCTCAAATCCTCACATATTTAGTGGAATAGGTTATAATTGCGCTAGCAAATTTTATCGATCCTAGAAATGGATTGCAATGTCAATCTGGACACATCTCGAATTTTTCAAAATTTACCGATTTCACCAGTGGGATGATCTAGTTATTCTAATAGATTAACCTATATGTGTGAAAACAACTAGAAGTTAAGGGCAAACAAGTATACAAAATTTTTAAAATTGGTCCAAAAATATGAAAATTTAAAACTAGTTTCGTTTTTCCTATTTTAGTTCCCCCCCCCCCCCCAACTTAAGTTAAGCATTATACTCAATATGAAAAATAAACTTCAAAGCATGAAAAAGTAGGGAAAACTAAGATAAGAAAAGACAGAGAGAAACGAAACTTCACGGGCTTAAGAAATCGCGATCGAATCTCCATATGATAAGATGTTAAGTATGCGAGATCAATCGATTTCTCTTCCAACCAAACATGTCCAATCAAGAGAATAATACCACAATCATCGAATCTCCTAGAGCTTATTAAATCTGCAAAAAGAAACTAAACTACAAAAAAGACGTAAAATTCTAAAACTCACTTTCGTAGGCATCACGGTTGCATTTAGCGTATGCAACAAGCCTTTTAAACCCCTTGGTGGCCCGAGTGGACGAGTTAAGTCTCGTGAGGGTTTCCAGTGAACATACCCACAAAGTTTGAAAACATTTTTATTTATAAATACAAGTACTTATTTATTTACGACGTACTAAAATTAACAAAAAGTTAAAATGAAAAACACAAGTTTAAGTAGAAAGAGAGAATAAAACATTGAAACTTATTAAAGAAAAACTAAATGAATTAAAACTTAACCAAATAAAAAAAAATTAAATTTTTTATTATTATTATTTTTTATTTTTAGTATTATTATTATTATTTATTATTTATTATTTATTATTATTATTATTATTATTATTATTATTATTATTATTATTATTATTATTATTATTATTATTATTATTATTATTATTATTATTATTATTTATTATTTTTTTTTATTTTATAATTTTTTTTATAAATAGTAAATGGATTTTTTTTATGAACAGTAAACCGAAAAAAATAAAGTAAACAATTTTTTTTTTTTTTTTGACGAAAAACAATTTTTTTCTTTTTTTTTTAACATTTTTTTTTGTGAACAGTAATCGGAAAATAAATAAACAGATTTTTTTTTTTTTTTTTAAATTTTGCTACAGTAATGGCGGTTCAAGTGTGAACCGTTGGTTTGGATGGTTCAAAATTTACCGAGGGGTTCAACCGCCGCGGTTCAACTTTGATCCGGCGGTTGGCAATTGACTGGGTTTACCGAGTGTTTGAACCGGGCAGTTCGGATTTTGAACAGTCGGTTTGAACTGTCTTTAATTTTAACGAGAGTTGAACCGGTCCAGTTGAGATTTGAACCGTCGATTTATTTATTTATTTATTTATTTGGACTTTCGCTACAGTAATAGAAACAAGCCAAAACACAATTTGTATTTTTATGTTTTGACAACTGATCGCAACGTTGTTTTGGACTTGTTATTGGATTGTAGCATTTTTTTCTTCAAGACAAACTTTTTTTTTCCTGCTTATTTTATATTATTTATAGACAAGTTTAAACTTTTAAACTTTTATTAAACTTAAAAATAAAGTTAAATACAAAAGAGCAAATGAAAATTAAGACAAACACAATTGGTGGGGTTTTTTTTTCACAAGCAATTCGAGCACAATTTTTGAAAGCAAACATTTGAAATGATCATATTTAGAAGACATAAAAGAAAATCCCAACATCAAAAACTTTATTTTGATGCCAAGATCATTAAGCAAATGATGAGAATTAAGAGATTTTTGAAACAAAACGCAATTTCTTTGCTTTAAGTGACTTGACTTTAGACTGCAATTTCTTCACTTTTTCAATGAGCTTCTTGTAAGCATGATGCGTTCCACCAGGTTTTAAATTTATAATACAAGAATTACCATTTAACTAGGAACACATACGAGCAAGTATACTCGTCCGTGTGTAGCAAGAGAGTTGGTAAGTTAAGGTCGTCCCATGAGACTTGGTTGTACTCAAATGTTGTTTGATTGTTTAAGCAAGTAACAAGTTGATGGATTTGATTGTCATGGATCAAACCATCAAGAAAAGCTATTATAAAAGCATGATTTAAGCACACAAACACTTGTTTAGGAATAGTAACCAATCGTGGTGGAATGTTGAACATGATTTGGTGAAACATAGAAGGCACATATCAATTTTTACAAGGTTTTCTAGTCAATGGGTAATATCAAGAAAATCCATGTTTCTACTAGTTTCATGGGTGAGTCCTTTTGGCCTACACATCATCCCATTACGCTAGCTCTTTTTGTGATCAAATGTATGAAAAAGATGATTAGTAACATTAGTTCTTACGAGTCCTTTCGACCCAATCTCGTGATTAAATATTCCCGAATTCATTTAAAAACTTTCATACTTAATAGTTGTCAATTATCAAATACCAATCCATTTTGGCCATCAACTTCTTGGAATTAAACAATATTAGAAATCCTTTCGACCTTTAAATCCAACAATGTTTAATCAACAAGTTTTAGAACTCGAATTATATTTAAACAAACTTATGAGAACAATCACTTTTTCTAACCAACTAATCATTCAATCATTCACACGAAAGTCTACATAATTCCCAAGCAAGTATAAAGAGATAATAGTAATCGAACAAGTAACATAACACACAAAGGAATTCTCATGATCACATAAGCAAAGACATTAATATGATTGAATTTAAATAGAAACAATACCAAACATTAGAGTCAAGGCATCGAGTGCTACAATTCCAACCATGTGATTCCAACCAAAAGAAACTACCAAAATACAAATCATCCATCCCTAAACCTTCCTGGGAATCGACCTCATGTTGTGAGTATATGACTTAGGGGTGTTTGGTAATAAGGATTTTTGGTGATATATGTGGTGTTTAATTGGTGTGAACTATAATCAAACCTTATGGTGTAGGGATGATCAAGCCATATGTCTTGCAAATGTAGACCAAACCAACTCCCCAACACCTTTAGAAATGGGTGTGGGTGGTTGGAGAGAATCCTCCAAGTCTGGAGAGAATTGGTTTAGACGTTATAGATTATGGTAGGAGAAAGTTAATAAGGTTATCAAAACACTTAACCAAGCACTCCTATTTGTAGTTGAATAATCCTTGGTCACCAAGCATAGTTCTTGGGCACAAAGGGTCATAAAGTGGCTGAAATATTAGTTATGAGAAGTATATGATCGAACTTTGGAGTAATGGAACTTAATTCATCACTTAAATGCAACTTTGGAAGACTATAAATGCATGAACCCTCGGTTCAGATTTGAACCTTGGCGGTTGGGACACTCTGACCACTTCAACCCATGGTCTAGACCTTGAACCTGCGGTTTGGGATGTCTGCTGAACCTCAGGTTGAGCTTTGAACCTTTGGTTTGGAAATGACTGCTCAACCTCAGGTTGAGATATAAACCTTGGATTTGAATTTCAGCTTCAACCTTGGGTTGAGAATTATGAACCTTGGGTTGAGATTGATTCTTGCACATAAATTTTAACCATGAGTTAGCATATAACTTCATCCTTTAACACTCTTTTTGGCACTTAATCTTGACTCTATTTTCACATCTTTCTCTTGAACATCGGAATTAATCGTAGCACGATTCAATATCTTTGAAGACGAGCTTTTTCTCATTAGCATACAGTCAACTCTTCACAAATTATATCATTCACGACATTCTGATATCGAACCAAGATCAAGCAGTACCAACCGAACAAGCTTAACAGTACTAAATTAATACGGGCAGTACAAACTCGCTTGAGAGCAGTACTAAGTCGTGCGATAGCAGTACTAACATAGGTCTTTCTTGGGCAGTACTAAGTGAGAAGGCGCGAGCAGTACAAACATCTATGGCAGTACAAACCTAACCAAATTCCTCCATAGCAATACAAACCAAGAAACGTGTTTACTAAAGCAGTACAAACACCAGTAAGGATTAGACAAACCCTAACAGCCATGGTGATTCCTGAACATCGATCACCTTTCTTTCATGGAACATATTGAGATCAAGCTTCGGAGGACAACGTATCACAAGAATCAGTTACCATAAAACAAATAGTCGACCACAAAGAACATTAGTTGCTGCTGCCATAAAATCACATATGTAAATAGGGTTTTAATATGTCACTTCAGATTCTGAAGTGTTCGCGATCAGTATCACAATAAGATAAACCCTAAACATCAGCACCTTGCACCCCATGATCAGGAACGACAACAGTTTAGTAACAGGAATATGATTAGGGTTGTCTCCAAAAGAAACCCTAAACAAATTGATGTGAATAAACCAAGGCTTCGTTTCTTCCATGTATAATGAACACCGAGTAACATAGAAACAACTTACATAATGAATCAATAAAAATAAGCACGAATTTTGGAAGTTCAATATGCCAAAAACCCTAAAAATTCAAAAATTATGAACACCTTTGCAGCAGTTTTCAAAAATTAAGACCTGATGATCTAGAGCTTAGATCGAAGATCCCTCTAGTGAAACGCTTCTTTGATGTATGAAGAATCTCCAGTAAAATTTTTAGCCCGATCCAACGGTTAACGAAGGAGTTATCGTCGTTCAAAAACAGCTCTGCAGTGAGTTACGAAAATACAAACTAGTTACGAATTTTTTTGTTTTCTTCGATCCTCGACAAACAAAACCTTGTTGAATCCCACGATCACGAGCCCCTAGGCTCTGATACCAATTGTGAAGATCGTTTAGCACGAGATTGGTTAGATCTCATCTAGGGATAACAATAACAACAGGCGGAATATTCAATTAAAGAATCAATTGTTATTGATACAAGGTTTCTTCTTCATCATCTCTACTACTAACAACAATACAAAACCTAGTCATCTACACTAAGACTTAACGCCTAGACACACGAACACCTTTTCCTAGAGTTACATCCTGACTCCCGTGTCTTAAACCTAATGCCCCTATCCTCTTTATATAATAGAGGATTAGGGTTACAAAGACTTTAAATAATACATATTAGGTCCTTCATCTTGGTCTTCCTAATAATCCTTCATCTTTCATATTTTGTCAATATCAAATCAAATTAAATTCCCAACAACTATTCGAGACATGCTACCCGTATACTAACATATTTGGATTTATTGGACTATTCATTTGGTTATTGTTTGAGTTACGGATTGGTTTAGCGTTTAGGGTTTTGGGTTTAGGGTTTAGGGTTCATATAAATACTCGTTATATTATAAATTACTCGGGAAATTGATTTTCAATAAAGTCTTTTGACTTGGAAACGTTTGATAAATGAAAGAGTCAAGGCGAAATTTTGTTATTTCCAAAGATTAATTTTGTTGTAAGTCCAAGCTTGTTTTAAATCAAAAAACGAGTACACATTGTACTAACAAATGGGATTATGGGAAAATACCGACAATTACCAATCGACTCATCTTATTTGATATGTTTGTTGTTAGTTATCTCTTAGACTTGTTTTCATTATCTCGTCTGGACTCGAGTTATCGTCAATACTCTTCTCGACTATTCGGATATTTGTTTTTTTGGAGTGAGTACTCGTGAGTCCGTGTTCTCTACCGTTATACGAATGATGATACCAAACTCTTTTTAAAGGCTAAAACGAGATTATTTTTGGAAATGAGAATGATTAACTTTTGAAAACTCTCGCGCATTTGATTTTTTGGTGAATATCGTGCCGAGTACGTTGCATTGCAATACGTTGCGTTAAATCATTTGATACGATATTAATTTTCTTTAACTTTTAAAAAATTTGAATATATTAGAGTATTTTCTTTTGGTTTGTCGGTGGATTTTAGTGTGACTTAATCTTAATACCCCCAATTTTGTCCATATAGTATTCAATTATGGATAACCGCGAGATACCGGCGGGGATACCTGAAAAACTGATAGATAATATTAATCGGGTATCTGGTGGGATATGGGGCGGGTACGGGTATATTATAAATGGGTTCGGGTATGGGTACACTAAAACCCACCCCGAACCCAAACCGTTGTCATCCCTAGTTATCGGATATAGCTGGTTTTCACCGCCACGTCAGCACCATTAGACTTTTTTTTTCCTTCTCTTTTTTTACAACTCTTGCCACGTCAGTTATAGCTAAACCAAACCACAACCTCAATAGTCAACCGACAATTAATCCCTTTGACCAATCATTTGTAAACACACACAATAATCAATAAACCCTAATCAAAACGCACATTCTTCTGGCACACACAAACACGCAAACAATGAATCCAAATAACAACAAAGGTATGTTTTTTAATGTTTTCACATATTAGTTGATGATTTATTGTACAATAATTAGTAACAGGCTTTTGATCTATAAATGGTGATGTTTGGGGTTGTCACAGATTCTAATGTAAAATGGGGTTGTTTTGCATTTTATTATGGATGTTATGCTATGTCTAATGTATGCTTTGTTTGTGATGTTTTCCATACTCTGATTTTCGTATACATAATCAGAGTAAACTTGAATTTATTGTTGAATGTAAAGCTATGTGAATTTTTAATTTATTCAAGTTTATGCTTTAACAGGTTCAAAGGCAAAAATCCCTAGGTCCAAATTCAAAATCATTTCAAACAAGGTATACTAAAGTTGTTATGTGTTTGTGGCTAAAGTTGTATACCTTTATACCATAAATTTTTTTGAAACACATGGTATGTTGAACTATTAGGAGATATGGGAAAACGCAGATTAGAAGAGAAAGAGCCCTTTCTGTTTCTCTAGCGATGAAGAATCTGGTGATGCTGACACAAAAGGGGTAATAATGGTCCATTTAATAAGTGTTGGTTCGCTACTTTTATGACATTCTCCAGACTTAATCTATTATACTCGTTCAACTTGTAGGTAAATGAAAAGCTAAATCCTCTCAAGCTACTTCCAAAACTCAATCCTCTCAAATACCAGTTGAAAAGGCACACAAAAAGAAATTTACTCAGGATATTGTCTTGGAGCACCTTCTAGCAGCCACGAGAAAGGTAAGAGGAAGATGATTTAGGGGTTTAGGATATCCATTAACAGCTTTTGTGTTTTGTAAATGGTATTTGGTACTTTAATATGGTAATAGTAGTTCTGACATTTAATTTGGATAAATGTAATTATTAATGGTATAATAACTGGTAATTAGTAGTTTAACTGTATCTATTTTATAACTGTAATGATAGTATTTTGGTTTGTTAAATGGTAGCAATTTGTGTTCTTGATGTGATGATTGCACAGTTAGATTTAATGGTAGCAGTTGTTGATTTGATGATTGCACATATTTATTTACTGGTAGCAGTTTGTGTTCCTGATTTCATGTTGGTTTATGATTTAATAGTAGCAGTTTGTTTTAAATGGTATCAGTTTGTGTTCATGATCTTTGTGTAATTATGTAAATTTGAGTTCTTTATTTGATATGCAGTTTGTGTTCATGATCATGGTTCTAGATCTTGGTTCATGATTTGCGATTAAGATAATGATATATAACCTGTGGAGCCAAAATTTTGATTTATTCAAGTTTATGCTTTTATTAACAGGTTCAAAGGCAAAAAATTTAAATAATTCAATTGTTAATTTCAAATTAGAATTTGGAGCCAAAATTGTGATCCAAAATTTTTAAATCACCTAATTACAAGCAGTTACCAAGAATAACGTACGATTCATATTCTTCCTATACCCTCTTTTCTCTCCTAAAACAAAAGACTGCAAAGAAAACACAAAAATCAGATCTTCTATCACCATTACTCTCCAAGCCAAAATTATTTTCTTTTACCCATTGTTGCTCAAGAGTCATGGAAATTCAACCCATTGTTGATAATCATCTTTTGCTTCCTGCTGATAATGAACCTGATGATAACAACTTAGAATATGAATCCGAAAAGTATTCTGATGATGAAGATCTAGATGCCCCTGGAACCAACCAATCAGATCGGATACTAGCTAAGAGGGGCATAACCAGGCTATTTAAGTTTCGCATGCAATATGACAACCCTGGTGGAATAAAGCTCAAGGTAACCTTCGATGTATTGAATAGGGTATCAGGGTTACACAGAGCACTTTTTTTGAGTTTTTTAGGAGATCTGGTTCATGAGCACATAGGTTTGAAGATTCTTTCCTGGAAGAAGTTGAATAAAGAATCAAGAGATAAACTATGGGCTGAAATCACGGTACATATATACTATTTTTTAACCCAGTACTACATAAGTTTATCTATGGAGTGACATTATGTGCAACTAATCAACAACATTGTGTTAATCTTTGCAGCGATATTTTGATGTTGACGTGACATTCAGAAAATTGGTAATGACTCGTCTTGGTCAACTCCTAAGGAATTTCAGAATGAAGCACAGAGAAAAATATATTTTGCCCAACCTAAATACACCTTCAAAACTGAATGAAGTCCCGGCCAAGTATAGTGCATTTGTGAAATTAGAAGACTGGGTCGAGTTTGTAAACTACACAACCACCGATGCATACAAGGTTTTAATTAGTCATCTTTATTTAGGTCTATATGTCATTTCATAATTTTCAGTTTGCAGCATTACTGTTGGGAATTAAATATAATTGTACAAACTGCAAGGGTTATAAGTTAGTACTGCTGAAGAATCATTGAAGACAGTACAAACTGCAAGGGTTATAATTTTCAGTTTGCCGCATTACTGTTGGGAATTAAATATAATAGTACAAACTGCAAGGGTTATAAGTTAGTACTGCTGAAGAATCATTGAAGACAACACTGACAGTACTAAGTCAGTAAGTACTGCCAACATTAGAAGTTAGTACTGCTTATAATTTTTGTAAACGTGTAATAGATAATTATAGAAAGGATTTTGTGTATATCCTAGTTATATAGAATTATAGTTATCTTGTACAGGAATCCTTGGTCTATAAAAGGATATCTTAGGTTAAGGTTTAGATATACATTAATATATCTTAGTCGTACGAATAGATTCAAGGTTGTAAACCCTAGTGATAGGAGATCACTCATATTATTGAGATAATAATATTGAATCGTTTGAAGTTAAACAATTGTTTCTTTTTCATACACTGTTTCATTCAATTACTCAAATATTCATCTAAGTATAACAAAGTAGATTCCGCCTACTTGTTATATCAACTCAAAGTATCACATACACATTAACAGGACTAACATCCTGTAACAACCGTTATTTTAGCAGGTTAGTCTAACTATTAGTTTCGATCAATTTAATTTTTGCTTGGTGTGACTTAAGTGTTTTGTGTGGCATATGTGTGATAAATGTGTGCTTTGGAACTAACTCCCTTGTGTGACTCTATTGGTGTGTCTTGAGTAGTGTTGTTTTGAATAAGTTCATTTTGTTCACTTTGGTGACGTGGAAATGACTTGTATGGTTTTGTTTTCAGGGTTTTTGCGTAATGAGTTGTGTTCGAGTTTGTGAGCGTTGGTAAGTTAAGTGGTGATCGGTTTTATGGGTTATATTGATAATGAGTGTGAAATTCTATTTTTGGAAACTTTGATTTGAAAATTATAATTATTCGTGTTGTCGTAAAATGAAGAATTGCCGTGTAAGATGTTAGGTTTCGGTATAGGCTTTTATAAAATAACGAAAATGCAAGGTTTTAAGTGTAATAATTAATATATATATATATATATATATATATATATATATATATATATATATATATATATATATATATATATATATATATATATATATATATATATATATATATATATATATATATATATATATATATATAAGGGGGGGGGGGGGGGCCGGCCGGATTTTGGGTTTAGGGGGAAAAAGGAAACAAATTTTAGTCTAATTATAATTACTAATTAAAAGGGTTATCTAGAATGATCATAGGGTAGTATAAATACAAAACCAAAACACCCCAACCCTCTCTTTTGTAAATTTCGGTCGAAAAAGGGAGAAGCAAGAAGAAAAAAATTAGGGTTTTATTATTGAAGCCTAAAAATCAAGATCAAGGTATAATTTTCAGTACTTGTGTTCAATTAATTATTATAATTCATGTAACAAGAATATGATGGATTAGGGTTTATGTTTACTTCTATAAATTATTAATATAAAACATGTTGGAATCATTAATTAGTAATGTTATGATGATTGGTGAAGAGATTAGGGTATAAAACATGTTAGTTATTGAGTTAGGGTTTGGACAAATTCATAAGGCTGTAAAGATACGAAGATATTTAATAGATGAAAATGAGTTAATTGATGATTCTTGAGTCTAAATTATAGTTCAGAGAACGTGCTTTCCAAAAAGTCCGGCCACGAGTGATTTCGAGGTCCAGAAGTCAGTCTAATGATTTTCGTAAGTAAAGGTGTCAAAACAGTTAAACCGGGACAGATTTAGGTTAAAAGTATTGAGGTCAAAAGTGGTTTTAAAAGTGTAATTTCGGTTAGCCCTTATGGATAAATTGAATTCTATATTCCTTTTGACTTCCACGCGAAGGGTGTGCGTTAATAAGTTGTGCAAATATGTTTGTTAGGTCAAAACATTTTGGTGTGCGTTCAGATCCGAATCTGGATAGTTTTCATGTTTGATTTTTCAAACAGCACTTGTATGTGTGTTTAGTAAATGAACTTCTGGGAGAAGCTTGTATGCTCATGAAGGACCATGGTGAATTTTTGGTGTGAGTTTTAGAGCTTATTTTGTTGTGATTTCATGTGGGTAAAAGTACCCCAAAAATCTGCGTATTCTAAAAAAGTTTATGCAAGGGATTTAGTGAGTGTAAGTGTTTGGTAGTGGTTAGTATGGAGTCTAGGTGATCCATGGTGGTCTACATGAACCTTAGACATACATCGTATGTGTGTTACATGGACTATAGCTTTTATCTTGGTCGCGTGTAATGTGATCTCATTTTTGTTGTATAGATTTGTGATTGATAATTTGGAAGCTGCAAAGTTTGAGGTGAGTTTCATAGTCCCATTTTTACTTTATTTAACTTGGGATGGGAATGATGCTTGTGTTGAAATATTTTTGAGTTACTGTGATTATGTGGTCGTAAATGCATGGACTTGTAAGTGTTATTATACGTGTATTGCATGTTATGAGATTATTGTGTGGTGATTCTGTGTGGTCCATTTGGAGGGTAGCTATGCTCCCATTATCCAATTAGTAGTAGCTCTACTCACTATTATTCTGTGTGGTCTGATCAGAGGGTATGGTTTACCCATTATTGTAAACTTGGATCGTGGGCGCGTTCTGTCCCAATTGATGTTGGATATTGCTATTTGGATCGTGGGCACGTTCCGTCTCTTATGTCCCTTAAGTGGTATGTTGGTTGAATGACTGAGATTGCATGCTATCTAGTATAATGACTAGTCTTACTGTCCTACTATGTTTTATAATCACAGTGAACTGGTTGCCTGAGATATATTGTGTGTCTTAAACCTATGAACCTCACCAACATTATGTTGAATTTTTTAAGCATCATTTTCAGGTGAGCATTCTAAGGCTAAGGTAGAGGGAAGCGACTAGACGAGACTTAGTTGCATTTGAGAACGATTTATCTTTATGTTTTGATTTGAATATGTTTGATTTTGATTGTGATACTTTAATGTCTTTCGACTAGTACTTTATGTTCTATTGAAGATACCTTTGGAGATTTGTTTTGGTTATTTTCTTTTGGGGTATCGTTATGACACTTTGTGTCTGTACTTTGCTCTATTTATGTGCATGTAGTAATTCTCTATTTCCGCCTTGGCGAGGTGTGACGGATTGGTATCAGAGCCTTGGTTATAGAGAAGTAGGTGGTTGAACCTAGACTGTAACCTAGGAGTCCCTCATATAGTTGCATTTAGGGCTTATGTATAAGTATGGTATTTTATATGTCTATTTTTTTTTAAGTTTATGAGAGGTTTTGTCGAGTTTTGGACGCCTATTGAACCCCTATACTTAGTATTATATATGTCACTTTTAGCATGGCACCTCTCGCGCGTAGCAAGTTTCGTTGGACTATCGTTGTCGCTACTGGTTGCAAGAGGATTGGTAGCTTGAAACAGGCTAACAAGAGGATCTTAGTTCCTGCTAGCATGTGCCCATGTAAGATCGAGGTGAAGATGACTTTAGTGAACGTGGGTGGAAAGGAGATAGAAAGGTACGAGACAAAGGTGACCAATAAAGACGGCTACATTATTAGGTACCCTGGAAAGTGTCCCAAATTCGAAGAAGATGGAGGAGAGGTTTGGGCTGAGCCTCATAATCTGTATGGGTTTGTGGACCGTATAGAGGAGGAAGAAAGGAACCTCAGGAGTGGTTTTGCCATTCGTCCACTACCACAGAACGAGGGAAACCGGAATGGATGGATAAGTGAAGAGGAAGAGTATGAAGTGGATTCAGATCTAGAGTCTACGGCAAGTAGTAGATTTAATCCGAGTTGAATGAGAGGGGAAAGCGTTAGGGTGGAGCTCGAGCCGTGTGCGATTCTGTTTGGTTTAGTGTTATGTTTTGGGATGTCTTCTGTTGACTTTTGATGTTTGGTGTTATGTTGGATCGCGAATTCCTTTGAATTCTGGGATTTTACCCAAGTAATTAATAATAAGGCTTGAGTGAGTTTGAATATTTTATGTGTGTGATATGTGATTAATGGGTGTATTATATTAATTTTTGAGTTTGTGTATCTATAATTGTGAGGTGTTATTATTGTTAGGCGTGGTATTGGAAGCGAGTACACATGTGGAAGGATACATCTATAATTATGGGTGGCCAACATAATTATAAATGTATCACGACACATGTGGACTTATGGCCAATGCTACGTTGACCAATGATGACATGCTTACGTGTAGTAGGATTGAGTTTAACCTTGATATTTGTGTAAATGTCCCATTTGATGGAATATTGTGTAAGTATGAATGTGTATCGTGAACTTCGTGAACGGCGCTAATGGTATCAACGTTCGTGTGTCCAGGAATGCACCTAAAAGACCGAGACGCCTTTTTACTAAGTCACCAATGATGGAGCTATCGGACGCGAAGAAGCGAAAGCAGATGCCCACTATTGGGATAGTAACCCATCTTCAGCAAATAATTGATCAACACTAGAAATCACTGCCAGAGATTGTTAGCCATGTGAGCGCACAGATGGTTAGGTGCTCAACCTAATGGTGCTGGAATGGTGGGGGTGGCAACAAACAGGATGCTCTACAAGCAGTTTATGCTTGTAAGCCAAAGAGTACGAGGTAAGGGTTGTGCATAGCGCTCACTCGATGGATAGAGGAATGCTGGAAGCAGTATGGGATATTAGTGGCTACGAAGCCCAAAAAGTTAATATGCAGCAAGTTCTCTGATCAATAGAGTTTGACTGGTGGACATGGCAAGTCCAAGCTAGGGGTAAGGAAGTTGTGCGATTGAGAATAACTGGGAAGAATTCAAAGCTTGTGAGTTGGGAGGAGTTTTGCCCAAGAAATGAGATGCAGAAATTAGAGGAAGAATTTTGGAACCATGCAATGGTTGGAGCTAATCACGCGGGATATACTGACAGGTTCCTTGAGTTAGCTAAGTTGGTCCCTCACTTGGTAACTCCTGAGCCGAAACGTATCGATAAATATATTTGTGGGTTGGTTCCACAGATTTGTAGCATGGTTAGGGCTACAGAACCCATGACACTACAGAGTGCTATTCAGAAGGCTAGGGCACTAACAGATAAAGCGGTTAGGAGTGGGGCACTCGCGAAGACAAGTGAGAAGAGGAAGGAGAAGACTAAAGCAGGTAAGCAGGTTAGTTCTGGTGCTGACAATAAGAGAAGAAGGAATGGGAGAGGGTTCGTAGCGGTGAATCCTATGGTGGCAGCGAGTCCTGCGATGGCAGCTACTCCGGCTATGACAGGAAACACAGACAGAAGGGGGTACACTAGTTCTGCTCCCAAATGTGTTAAATGAAATGGTTATCATCATGAGCAGGCTGCGTGTCGTACGTGCTTCAGGTGTAACAAAGCTGGGAACTTTGCTAGAGAATGTCGTACGGTGATTACTCAAGCGAATCCAATCGACTCGGTTGGCGCAAGGTATAATCGCAGGGCGTGTTATGAGTGTGGAAGTACGGATCATCTCTGAAATGTGTGTCCCAAGCTGAACAGAGCACCTGATCAGGCGGGAAACAGGTTGTCCATTGAAGGAGGCCAAGGGCAAGGGTACAACAAGAATGCAGCTAGAGGAAAGGCGTTCACCATAAATGCAAACGAGGCGCGTCAAGACCCGCACGTCGTTACTGGTACTTTCTCTCTAAATGGTCATTATGCTACTACTTTATTTGATACGGGTGCGGATTACTGCTTTGTGTCCACTGAATTTGCTGAATTATTGAATATTGAACCTAGTGAACTTAGGTCTAGTATTGTGATTGAGATAGCTAGCGGTAGGGAGGTAGAGGTTGACAAGGTTATTCGTGGGTGTACTATAGTGTTAGAAGGCATTCCGTTTATGATTGACTTGATACCTTTTGGACATGGGAGTTTTGATGTGGTGATAGGGATGAACTGGTTGTCTAAACATAAATCCGAGGTTGTATGCCATGAAAAGGTAGTTCGTATTCCTTTAGAGAGTGGTGCTATACTTCAGATACGATTTGAAATCCCTTAAGAATGCGAAATCCAAAGAACTTAAAATAGAAGAGATTCCTGTGGTGTGTGAATTTCCTGGCGTCTTTCCTGAAGACTTGTATGGGTTGCCTCCAATCCATCAAGTTGAATTCCGTATTGAATTGATTCCTGGAGCGGCACCTGTGGCGAAATCCCCATATCGTTTAGCACCCTCTGAGATGCAGGAGTTGTCCAAGTAATTGCAAGAACTTCAGGATAAGGGGTTTATCCGACCCAGTCACTCTCCGTGGGGAGCACCTGTGTTGTTTGTTAAGAAGAAGGATGGTTCGTTCCGGATGTGTATTGACTATCGGGAATTGAACAAGTTAACTATTAAGAATCGATATCCTCTTCCTAGAATCGATGATCTCCTTGACCAGCTGCAAGGTTCTCGATTCTTTTCAAAGATAGATCTACGTTATGGTAATCATCAGTTAAGAGTGTATGAGAAGGATATTCCAAAGACTGCTTTTAGGACTCGTTATGGACACTTTGAGTTTACGGTTATGCCATTTGGGTTGACAATTGCACCTGCGGTATTCATGGATCGAATGAATCGCATTTGTAAGCCTTATTTGGATAAATTTATGATAGTGTTCATCGATGATATATTAGTCTACTCTAAGACTGAGAAGGAGCATGAAGAGCATTTGAAGTTGGTCCTTAAATTTCTGGAGAAGGAGAAGTTGTACGCTAAGTTTTCAAAATGCGAGTTTTTGCTTAGAGAGGTACATTTTCTTGGTCATGTAATTAATAGTGAAGGTATACATGTAGACCCTGGAAAGGTCGAAGCGGTCAAGAATTGGAAGGCTCCTACGACGCCGTCAGAGATACGCTCCTTTTTAGGATTGGCAGGGTATTACAGACGATTTATCGAAAAAATTTCGAGGATTGCCAAACCCCTCACATTGTTGACCCAGAAGAATAAGAAGTATGTCTGGGGAGAGGGACAAGAGAGGGATTTTCAAACATTAAAGGATAATTTGTGCAATGCACCTATTCTGGTGCTTCCAGATGGACCAGATGACTTTGTGGTGTATTGTGATGCGTCAAAACAAGGTTTTGGATGTGTATTAATGTAGAGAGGGAAAGGGATAGCCTATGCATCACGACAACTCAAGATTCATGAGATGAATTACACCACTCATGATTTAGAGCTTGGTGCGGTAGTGTTCGCCCTCAAGAATTGGAGACATTATCTGTATGGCACAAAGAGTGTTGTTTATACGGATCATAAGAGTCTTCAGCATATCTTCAGTCAAAAGGAGCTGAATATGTGACAGAGAAGATGGATTGAATTGTTTAGTGATTATGATTGTGAGATTCGCTATCATCCTGGAAAGGCGAATGTGGTGGCTAATGTGTTGAGTAGAAAGGAAAGGATTAAGCCTAAGCGTGTGCGAGCTATGTGCATGACCTTGCAATCGGGAATCAAGAGGAAGATATTGGCAGCACAAGAGGAAGCCCTCAAGGATGAAAACGCAACAGCTGAGATGCTGCGTGGGTTGGATCAACAAATGGAGAAAAAGGAGGATGGTGGATTATATTTCTTGGATCGGATATGGGTTCCGATGGTGAGGATTATAAGATGGAGAAGTTGGCAAGAATTTATATCAATGAGATTGTGGCACGACATGGTGTGCCAGTGTCTATTATATCTGATCGCGACAGTAGGTTTACCTCGCGGTTCTGGCAGTCGCTACAGAAGGCTTTGGATACACGTTTGGATATGAGTACAGCTTATCATCCACAGACGGATGGGCAAAGTGAACGAACAATTCATACTTTAGAAGATTTACTTAGAGCATGTGCTATCAATTTTGGAGGAAGTTGGGATACTCATTTACCTTTAGCTGAGTTCTCCTATAATAACAGCTATCATTCCAGTATTAGGTGTGCGCCATTTGAAATGTTGTATGGGAGGAAATGTAGATCACCTGTTTTGTGGGCAGAGGTTGGGACTAGCCAACTAATTGGTGCTGAACTAGTGCAAGAGACTACGGATAAGGTTTTTCAGATTAAGGAAAGACTTAAGGCAGCAAGGGATCGCCAAGAGAGTTATGCGGATAATCGCCGTAAGCCTTTAGAGTTTAGTGTTGGTGATCTTGTAATGCTGAAAGTGTCCCCTTGGAAGGGTGTTGTGCGTTTCGGTAAGAAAGGCAAATTAGCACCGAGATACGTAGGACCGTTTGAGATTACGAAAAGGATTGGACTTGTGGCATATCGACTGAAATTACCTCAGGAGCTAAGTGGTGTACATGATACGTTTCACGTATCTAATTTAAAGAAATGTTTGGCGGATGCTAGTCTGCATGTGCCATTAGATGAGATTAAGGTTGACAAGACCCTTCGTTTTGTCGAGGAACCTGTTGAGATTATGAACCGAGAGGTCAAGAGTTTGAAGCGTGGTAAGATAGCTTTAGTAAAGGTGCGTTGGAATTCGAAGTGTGGTCCTGACTTTACTTGGGAACGCGAGGATCAGATGAGGTCTAAGTACCCAAATTTGTTTTCTGATGTGGTTGGTGAAACAAGTAGCTAAATCTCGGGATGAGATTTACCTAAGTGGGGGATGATGTAATGTCACTAGGTATTCCCGGAGGGAAATTACTATTCATGGGCATCATTCATCATTTCATAAACTAGGTTTACGAGTATTCAAATGCGCGTAACCAGTTAGGTTTAGCTGCGTATTCATGCATCATCAGTAAAGGCACATCATACGGACTAGGGTAGTCTGAATATTATCAGTAACATTATTTCCATATCAGTTCATGCATGTGTTTATGTGATTTTCATTAACGTATGCTTAATTGTTTACAACTTCGTCGTATCTCATTTCACCTCGTCACGAGTTATTTCTAGTTAACTCGGTACCCGATAACACTCAGTGTATACACTAAACTAGCCAACTTCTAATTAAATGGGGACAGGTATCTTAATTAGCTATCATATCTCTTCCAATAACCCCATGTGTGCCGCCCCCTACCCCCTCCCCCCCACCATTTAGCTTAGCATACTTCCAAATGCAATTAATGAATTACTTGGATTTAATTTCATAACCCACTAACACAAACACATACACCATAATATTTAGCTAACAAGAAAGATCAAAACTCTCTCCTTCTTCATCTCCATGCTCGGCCAAACCAAGAACCACACCCAAAATCCATAGATTTTTCAAGAACAATTCATAAACATACTCCATTTACATTCCTAGTTATGATTTTGTGATCAAACCTCAAGTTTAGTGCTCATTTCTTATCAAAACTCATCCAATCATCAAGTAAGTTCCAATAACATGTTTTGATCATTTATTACTTTCATTTGATATATATATTCATGTATTTTCAAGTATTATTAATCATCCATGCAAGATACTTATGTTTTACATACCACATTTGAACATAAACTCTTTAAATCACTAGATCTATAGGTTTCACTAATGATCTCATGAAATCCACCAAGGTTGGTGATGTTTAGGACCCCATGACACCCTAAGAAGGTGTATGGTAGGATTTGAGTATTTGTGGAGTTGTTTGGAAGGAGTTTGATCAAGTTTTGAACCTTAGAAATGAGTTTTTAACAAGTATATAAGGGGTCTGTCCAAAAACGTGAAAACTGGAAAAATAAGAAAATGTTGAACTATTTTGGCCTTCATAGTTAGAAATTTCTTTCAAAAATGAGACGGTGGCCACAAGAATCACTAAAAACCGACTTATAACGAAGGAGATATGATCGTTCGAAGTTAGACGACAAAAACTAATTTTCTGAAAATTTAGTTGCTGATCGCCGAGATTCAAAGGACAAAACGAGGCGTTAGACGTGATCTAGACGACCCGACCCATTGAGATTATGTTAGTTCATGTTTATACGAAGCCGTGGATGTCAAGAACGTTGAAAACGAGCTTGTAACGGCCGAGTTATTCACGTTTAAAGCCGACGAACTCTAGTTTATTTTGACAGCCACTATTAGAAAGTGTTTTAAATATTAAAACTAATGTTTTTGCGAAACATAACGTTGTTAGCCGATTTTCTAATTGATCGAGACGTGTACAACCGGAAGTTAAATGAAACGACATTTACATGGTTACAAGATTTTCAAAACGTTGAGTTTGATTAACTAACACGTGACGTGCAATATTTCACGACTAGTTTCACGAAGCCGTGTTGGACATATTTTCACAAGTTATGAAAAGTGTTGTTTTACGACGAAAACATTATATTTGCTAATAGAACACCAAACAAGGATCGTGGAGTACCGTTTCAACATGTTTACGCTAAAAGTAGTTTATAACTTAACGAGACGTCAAAAGTGTATTTTTCATCGATAAAAGTTATTTTCAAAATTAACAAGTGGTATCGTTGACATACGTATTTGCATGTGTTGCATTGTATCATTGCTTACATTGGATCACATCATTCATAATAGGTCGTGGTTAGAGACCGAGCTTTGTTTCATCATATCCATTGTGATCATTGTTGCTATACCATATCAGGTGAGTTTTCATAGCCCCGTTTTCAATTGTTTATTTGATTTCTAAACTCTTGGGGGAGAATACATTGCACCATTTTTATATGCGGACCAAAGTATACAAACTCATTTACATTGCTTAAGTTACATCATTGCCAATTTAAAGTCCCCTTTTATTTATCATGGACCGTTAATTGTGAGCAAGCGAAGGTGAGTGGATAGATCTATTGACGGTGACGCCTCCGTTCGGGTTGGTAGCACCAACTGGTCAAACGAACGCATTTCATTTCATACATTCAGAGTGTTTGGCAAAGCACTCCCTTTTGGGGCATTTATATCAGTCTAGCTTCGGGGTCGTGAGCTTAGAGCTAATGTATCATTTTTATGTGGCATGGATTTGTCATACACTTTATACTTGTGGTTACCGTACAATCATTCATTTACATAAACCTATGAACTCACCAACATTTTTGTTAACCATTTTTAGCAATGTATTTTCAGGTAAGTAAGGTATCGCATGTTGGCTTGCATATGGATACATCATGGAGTCGCGGAGTCGACGCGTCTCACTTTATATTTTTATGCACTTATCCATCGTTTGAATTGTATGAACTTGTTTTTCTGAAAACTTGTTTCACCTCTTGGGACCTAGCTTCATAACTCTGAATGTTTTTAAATAATCTAATGATGTATTTTCTAAACGACACTTTAGGTCGTTCAATATAACTACAACTTTTGTGCTATGACCAGTCGTGCCCCTGAATGACTTATTCCGCTGCAAGTCACGAAATTTGGGGGTGTGAAATGTAACAACCGTGATTTTAGCAGGTTAGTCTAACTATTAGTTTCGATCAATTTAATTTTTGCTTGGTGTGACCTAAGTGTTTTGTGTGGCATATGTGTGATAAATGTGTGCTTTGGCACTAAATCCCTTGTGTGACTCTATTGGTGTGTCTTGAGTAGTGTTGTTTTGAATAAGTTCAATTTGTTCACTTTGGTGACGTGGAAATGACTTGTATGGTTTTGTGTTCGGGTTTTTTGCGTAATGAGTTGTGTTCGAGTTTGTGAGCGTTGGTAAGTTAAGTGATGGTCGGTTTTATGGGTTATATTAATAATAAGTGTGAAATTCTATTTTTGGAAAATTTGATTTGAAAATGATAATTATTCGAGTTGTCGTAAAATGAAGGATTACCGTGTAAGATGTTAGGTTTCGGTATATATATATATATATATATATATATATATATATATATATATATATATATATATATATATATATATATATGTATATATATATATATATATATATATATATATATATATATATATATAAGGGGGGGGGGGGGGGGCGGTCGGATTTTGGGTTTAGGGGGAAAAGGGAAACAAATTTTAGTCTAATTATAATTACTAATTAAAAGGGTTATCTAGAATGATCATAGGGTAGTATAAATACAAAACCAAAACACCCCAACCCTCTCTTTTGTAAATTTTGGTTGACCAAGGGAGAAGCAAGAAGAAAAAAAATAGGGTTTTATTATTGAAGCCTAAAAATCAAGATCAAGGTATAATTTTCAATACTTGTGTTCAATTAATTATTTTAATTCATGTAACAAGAATATGATGGATTAGGGTTTACGTTTACTTCTGTAAATTATTAATATAAAACATGTTGGAATCATTAATTAGTAATGTTATGATGATTGGTGAAGAGATTAGGGTATAAAACATGTTAGTTATTGAGTTAGGGTTTGGACAGATTCATAAGGCTGTAAAGATACAAAGATATTTAATAGATGGAGATGAGTTAATTGATGATTCTTGAGTCTAAATTATAGTTCAGAGAACGTGCTTTCCAAAAAGTCCAGCCACGAGCGATTTCGAGGTCCAGAAGTCAGTCTAATGATTTTCGCAAGTAAAGGTGTCAAAACAGTTAAACCGGGACAGATTTAGGTTAAAAGTATTCTGGTCAAAAGTGGTTTTAAAAGTGTAATTTCGGTTATCCCTTATGGATAAATTGAATTCTATGTTCCTTTTGACTTTCACGCGAAGGGTATTCATTAATAAGTTGTGCAAATATGTTTGTTAGGTCAAAACATTTTGGTGTGCGTTCAGATCCGAATCTGGATAGTTTTCATGTTTGATTTTTCAAACAGCACTTGTGTGTGTGTTTAGTGCATCACCTTCTGGGAGAAGCTTGTATGCTCATGAAGGACCATGGTGAATTTTTGGTGTGAGTTTTAGAGCTTATTTTGTTGTGATTTCATGTGGGTAAAAGTACCCCAAAAATCTGCGTATTCTGAAAAAGTGTATGCAAGGGATTTAGTGAGTGTAAGTGTTTGGTAGTGGTTAGTATGGAGTCTAGGTGATCCATGGTGGTTTACATGAACCTTATAAATCTATAGTACATGTGTTACATGGAATATAGCTTTTAGCTTGGTCGCGTGTAATGTGATCTTATTTTTGTTGTATAGATTTGTGATTGATAATTTGGAAGCTGCAAAGTTTGAGATGAGTTTCATTGTCCCATTTTTACTTTGTTTTAACTTGGGATGGGAATGATGCTTGTGTTGAAATATTTTTGAGTTACTGTGATTATGTGGTCTTAAATGCATGGACTTGTAAGTGTTATTATACGTGTATTGCATGTTATGAGATTATTGTGTGGTGATTATGTGTGGTCCATTTGAAGGGTAGCTATGCTCCCATTATCCAATTGGAGAGTAGTAGCTCTACTCACTATTATTCTGTGTGGTCTGATCAGAGGGTATGGTTTACCCATTATTGTGAACTTGGATCGTGGGCGCGTTCCGTCCCAATTGATGTTGGATATTGCTATTTGGATCGTGGGCACGTTCTGTCTCTTATGTCCCTTAAGTGGTATGTTGGTTGAATGACTGAGATTGCATGCTATCTAGTATAATGACTAGTCTTACTGTCCTGCTATGTTTTATAATCACAGTGAACTGGTTGCCTGAGATATATTGTGTGTCTTAAACCTATGAACCTCACCAACATTATGTTGACGTTTTTAAGCATCATTTTCAGGTGAGCATTCTTAGGCTAAGGTAGAGGGAAGCGACTAGACGAGACTTAGTTGCATTTGAGAACGATTTATCTTTATGTTTTGATTTGAATATGTTTGATTTTGATTGTGATACTTTAATGTCTTTCGACTAGTACTTTATGTTCTATTGAAGATACCTTTGGAGGTTTGTTTTGATTATTTTCTTTTGGGGTATCGTTATGACACTTTGTGTCTGTACTTTACTCTATTTATGTGCATGTAGTAATTCTCTATTTAGACAAAATGTGTTGTGATGATATCCATGAAGTTACACTCGTGTTTTCGCCTTGGCAAGGTGTGACACATCCTAAGTGTATAATCAATCCGGTCAAGTGGTATCAAAGCGAGGTTGATAATTTTGATTTAGAAGAAGAGATGGACATGGAGACATCTACAACCAATGTTGCTGCTAAGTTACCAATGCTCAAGCCTAATGAATTCGATATGTGGAGATTAAGAATTGAGCAATTCTTCCAGGTGTAGGATTATGCACTCTGTGAAATCATAGAAGTATGGAATTCTTTCAAACCCACAACCACTAAAACTATAGTTGAGGGTAAGACTGAAACAACAGTGTAGAAAAAGCCATTGACTGCAGAGGAAAAGATCCAGATGAAGAATGATCTTAAGGCAAGAAGCATGCTACTGATGACAATACCTAATGATCAATTATTGAACTTCAGCAAGGTCAAGTGTGCAAAGACCTTGTTTGAAGCCATTGTTGCAAGATATGGTGGGAATGAAGCCACCAAGAAAACTCAGAAGACCCTACTCAAGCAACAATTTGAGAACTTCTCAGCTACAAGCAATGAATCACTAGATCATACGTTCAACAGGCTATAGAAACTAGTGTGTCAGCTTGCTATTCTTGGAATTGAGATACCTCAGGAAGATCTCAACTCCAAATTTCTGAGGAGTCTACCATCAGAATGGGCTTTGCATGTGGTTATATGGAAGAACAAGCCTGATATAGATTCCATGAGCTTAATGGATCTATATAGTATCTTAAACATTGTGGAGCAAGATATGAAGAAGGTTGATGGATCAAGCTCAAGCTCTGGGAATTTGGCCTTTGTGTCAACTCCCAGTACCTTATGTTCCGAAGAAGAAGTCCAAATTGCTGGAGCAGTTGGTACTGTTAGTTTAAATATTGGTACTGCTAGTACCTCAAGCAGTACTAATGGACTTTTGGATGAGAATACTTATTGTGCTTTCCTGACTACTCAGCACAATGGAAGTATGTTGACTCATGGAGACCTTCAAGAGATTGATGAAGATGACATTGAAGAGATGGACATCAAGTGGTAGCTCTCTCTTCTTAGCATGAGGGTTAAGAGATTTTTGAAGAAAACAGGCAAGAAGATATTCATAAACAGCAATGATGTTGTTGGATATGACAAGTCAAAGATTGAATGTTATAAATGCCATAAGAAGGGTCACTATTCAAGGGAGTGCAGATTGCGAAGACAACAAGATGGCAAGAGCAGAGGCTTTGTGTTAGGAAATTAAGCTTTAGCAGTTAGAACTGTTGAAGATAACAGTTAGGACTGTTGAAGATGGAAGTTAGTACTGCTGAAGAGTTTTGAAGACATAAGCAGTTAGGACTGCTGAGTGAAGAAGTTTGTACTGTTTATGATTTATGTAATAGATAATTATGGAAAATATATTGTGTATATCGTATAAGATTAGAATGATAGTTATCTTGTAAAGGAATCCTTAGTCTATAAAAGGATTGCCTAGGTTAAGGTTTACACATATAGACGTATTATAGAGATTCAAGGTTGTAAACCGTAGTGATAGGAGATCACTCGTATTATTATTCTAATAATATTGAATCGTTGAAGTTCATTATTATGTGTTCATTCATTGTTACATTCAAACCATACGAAACAAAAACACATAAAGTGTTCTAAGTGCTAGCTAGTAAATTCCGCGTGCTAGACTACGTATAATTCTTAGTATCACATCTAACACAAGGAGTGTGTGTAGATTCGGTCACTTTGGAAGCAAGAAAAGGGTTGTGGAGGTCACAGACTCTAGCTTAAAGGCTATGGTTGCCTGATGAAGCGAAAAGTGTACCGCTTTTAAGGGGTCATTTAAGCCCTAAATCGTATTTATTTGATCAAATATTGCCCTAAATCGTTCCTTTTGTCATTTTAGGTACTTTGGAGAAGAAATCTGGAAAAGGAAGCATTTTGGACGTTTTTGGAGCATAAAAGTGAAGAAAACGACAAAGACTCAAAATTATGCTGGAAAGTACCTTTGACGGTGTCAGGAATTGGTCCAGACGGCGTCATGGCTTGGCAAAAGTGATGGATGTGAAAATTACTCATGATAAGCCAGAGAATTTTGCATGAAAAATCTGACGGCATCACCCTTTAATGTGATCAAGGTCGTCACGGCTTAAATTAAAGAGGGACGGCGTCAAGCCATAATCTGACGGCGTCAAGCTTTGATAAGCCAGAACGGATTTTGGAGGTCTAAAGAGGGACGGCGTCAGGAAGGCCATCCGGGAACCCTAAAAGCGGCGAGGTGACGGCGTCAGGATCTACAACGTGACGCCGTCAGCCCTTAATCTCTATATATAGTTTTGCAATTTTTTGTCATTAGTGTGGAACTTATTGTGTGTAATTTTGGAGGAGAAACCCTAGACGAATTTCTGCCATTTTTAAGGGTTTTCATACCCTTGGATCTCCCATGTTTAATTGAAGATAAGTTATTATTTAATCATTCAATATGTCTATGTGTTGTTTGATTACATCTTGTTCTTGTCTTTTAATTAACATGCTAGGCTAGATTTATCTTGTGTTTGCTTAGATCTAATGAAACCTAGCTATTGATTATTGGTTATTAGTGTGTTATTAATTGTATTGGATGATTGTTCATCGATGTTAGGCTTAAGAAAACTGGCTAACTTCCTATTCGGTAACTTGCTTGAACGTCTTAAGAAACATGAACCAATGCGTACTAAGGTTTTTATGGTTGTATTTAATGCATTAGCGAATTCTAGTGATCCCATGTTAGGAGCTTCCTAGCCGGCTCGACATAGGAGTGAAGTAGGAGTTCATAGAGTTGGGGAAGTACGTACGCCACCCCACGATTGGTATTAAGGAATACACCCGTCATCCACGCAATTAATACACACTAATCAACCGGTAAAAGATAGTTAGGGAGTAAGGAAATCTAAGTAAACACATTTCTCTCCATATAAGTTTCATCAACCTTTTCATTTTCAGTTATTTTATTTTATTTGCATTCGTAGTTATTTGGGTTAGTTGACTAGCAACTAATTCCGCCCACTCTTTTAAACCCGAGATTTTACTTGCTTTCATAAAATTATAAAAACACAAAAAGAATCTTCTCTCACCCTTAGACCTATTAGAGTAGTTTTTTCAATCCTAACGACACTATTCCCTGTGGAGAATGATCAATCCCCCGTACTTACCACTACATTATACTACATCGGTCAGGTACACTGCCTGGTGGGGTTGTAAGCCTCTTGAGATCCCTCGAGAGGTAAAACCTGTTGTAAGGTTGCAAAACCACGCATCAAGTTTTTGGCGCCGCTGCCGGGGAATAGTTATTGTTTAGGTTGAATTTTTATTTTATAGGTCTACTCACTAGATTCCTTTCTAGTGAGATTTTTATTTTATTTTTCTAGGTTTTCTTTAGTCTATCTATTTTCTTCGTGCTTTTGTTCGTATAAGATTTTCATTGACTATTCAGTTTGCCATTATGGAAAACGCGAATCCGCCCCTTACACCTGGCGAAGTAGCTTTGTTGCGTAGCCAACTTGAGAATGAGATTAGTGACCTCAGAGAGCTCAATAGAATGATTGATATAGAGCTTGATTATGCCTTGAACAACTTAGAGACCGCCATATACTCAGATAATTACTTAGAACGTAATAATCTTACGGTTGAGAAGTTGATTGAGAAAATTGATGAAGTGAAGGTAGATCCTAGGTTTGATGATTATTTCAATGAATACCCCACTAAAGAGGAGATTGCTTACTATAACAACCTAGTTGATAACCCTCGACCACCTTTTGTTAGAATTGACCCAAAGATTAAGAGGGGTGATCCCGGGAATGTGAAGATACCATGTATGATTGGGTACCAATACGTTGAGCATGCTTACATTGACTGTGAATCCCCAATCAACGTGATGTCCTCAGGCCTTTATAGCTAGATCATAAACACACCACTTGAGCCTAGGATGGACCCCAAGTGCCCAGGCGGAGTTTGCAACTTCGTTGGAAGGATTAAGGATATGCATATCCTTGTTGGGAATTTTACCTTTGTCACCAACTTCATGATCTTAGAAGATTTGGCAAGTGTTGTTGACTGCCGCCTATCTCGCGTGGTGTTAGGTAAGCCATTTATTGAAGCATCCAATTTAAGGTATGATCGTTTGAGAGGCACGGTTCAGTTTTCTAATCACATAGATAGGATAACATATAGGATGCCTTATCGGGTAAATGAATTTCGTTTTGTGCCTCGATTTGACAAGGACAACATTGGTGCGATGGAGGACATCAATGATGAGGATAAAGAGAAAGGCATGGACTATGTTTGGAATAAGAGAAGCCTTTATTATAAAGATTGCTTGAACCTTGGAACTAAATACAAAGTTGATATGGAGGTTGTTAGAATGATCAGAGGGGCAATTGAGAAGCAAAACGGAAAAACGTAGAGCCCCGGACTTTGAGTCTAGCTACAAGACTCGTTAATAAAGAAAAGCGCTTCTTGGGAGGCAACCCAAGCTTTATTTGCTTTGTGTGTTTATTTGTTTGTTTGACCTTATTTGCTTCCGTATGTATGTTTAATTTTTATTATTATTGATTCATGTTCAAAACTAATTTGTGAAAATGCTTTATCTTGTTTTTAACTTCGTCTTAACTACATATAAAGGTATTTTGCAAAAGATAAGTGTAAGGGAAGTCTAAATCGGTTTATTAGAACACATATGAACATGAATCGTAATAATAATAAATTAACATACATATTCGTATTTGTTTGAGTCAAATGCTTGTATCGAGTCATGATGATGTTTTGCAGGATTTCCAGGAAGTAAGGTATAGGTTTTTCCAGAAATTTTCCGGAAACTTAACATGAGAATTCTGTCAGATCATTTCTGACGGCGTCAGGATTTACAACTTGACGGCGTCAGGATTAATTTTTTTAAAAATTTTTGAAAGTTTTGTTTTTATAAAAGTTTTTATTAAAACTATAACTTATAATCTCCAGGAATCTGCAAAATTATCATTCCACAAGCATTATATCCTTATATATAGAATTTATCCCGCCGATGTTATGCAGGTTTTCGTGTTTGTTTTCTCAGGTTTAACAGGTTATTTTGGACAAGGAAATGTTTGTTGGATCAAGCTTTTGGCGATGCATTAGTAATGGAGCTTCAACATTCTCTTGGAAGAAGATCTAACCATGTTACCACATTATCCACCGAGCGAATCAGGGGAGTATTTGATTTCATTCTTTTACTTCATGCTTTTACATCTTGTTATTTGAACATTGGGGACAATGTTCATCTTAAGTGTAAGGGGGGGTAAAAGTACGATTAGAGAATGCTATTACGCTTGATTTTTGTTTGTTTAATAGTAGATGTGTAATAAAACTGAGATAAATACCTGTTAGGGTAATTTTAGTGCCAAATTTAAAATTTTTTACAACATTTAGGAGTGAAACTTTAATCTTAATGAGCGTCTCATTGATAGGAGTTATATGACTAGCACAAAAACCGTACCACTAAAAAATTTTCCACCCCCAAATATGTGAGGTTCGCCCCTAGAATTGGTAGGAAAAGCATTTATGCTATGATGTGTGTACCGGTAGCACTTAGATTCTAGAACTTGCGTTAGGACCATTCCGAGGCAACAAGTGAGACTACATTCGTGTAGTTAGATTTACTACATGATAAGAGGCATTAGGATTAACCCATTGTTTTACACCTGTGATTTTGTTATAATTACGTTGGCTACATTGGTCAAGTAATTCTCCCACACCCTTTGCGTTGTACTCATTTTTAGTACACGATACCCCTAGTACACCCCTCAGAGCCTATCTTTTCGTTTCGACCTTTAAGCATTTTACTTAAAGGAAGAATTTGTTACACCCCACTAAAATGTACACCCAAATCGCCTTAGCCTACCTTGTATGCACTCATTTTTAGTGCATTATTGTGACAACATTTGTTTAAACCCAAAGTTAATTATCTAGTTGATTACATGGTTGCTAAGTCGAGTCATATCCTTGTACATATTGTTTTGTGACGATTGGGACTCATGGGTAAAGTAGAAAAAACATACGGACTACCATCCCGTTTCATTTTATGTTTATTTTATGTTTTTAGCTTAAGATCGAGTCGAGTCTTGGCTTAGCAACATTGTATAGTACATGTAATTAATCAAGATCTTTAACTCGCCACCAGTAAAATATCCTTTATCCAACAAAACCGTGTTTATCATATCCCTACACCTAACGTTATAACCCATTTAAAAGCCCTCTTTGATAGTTTATCTTAGGTGCTTACGCCTAGTGGAGGAGGTTTTTGATCCTTTCCCAAGCCTATGGTAATCTATTTGCTATGACAGGTAGTGAGAGATATTATCCGTTTTCATTTATGAGATTTATTTTGATGACACTTGAGAGATGTGAGTATCTAAACACTACTTGTGAGGTGCTAGTTTGTAATCTCCGTTCTTATTATGATTAAAGTGGAACGACTATTTGTTGCAATTACTTTTATATTAGCGTTAAATGACCCCTAACTTGTATTTTGATTAGAATAAAAGCGCATTTGCTTGAGGACAAGTAAATCTCAAGTGTAAGGGTATTTGATGAAGCGAAAAGTGTACCGCTTTTAAGGGGTCATTTAAGCCCTAAATCGTATTTATTTGATCAAATATTGCCCTAAATCGTTCCTTTTGTCATTTTAGGTACTTTGGAGAAGAAATCTGGAAAAGGAAGCATTTTGGACGTTTTTGGAGCATAAAAGTGAAGAAAACGACAAAGTCTCAAAATTATGCTGGAAAGTACCTTTGACGGCGTCAGGAATTGGTCCAGACGGCGTCATGGATTGGCAAAAGTGATGGATGTGAAAATTACTCATGATAAGCCAGAGAATTTTGCATGAAAAATTTGACGGCGTCACCCTTTAATGTGATCAAGGTCATCACGGCTTAAATTAAAGAGGGACGGCGTCAAGCCATAATCTGACGGCGTCAAGCTTTGATAAGCCAGAACGGATTTTGGAGGTCTAAAGAGGGACGGCGTCAGGAAGGCCATCCGGGAACCCTAAAAGCGGCGAGGTGACGGCGTCAGGATCTACAACGTGACGCCGTCAGCCCTTAATCTCTATATATAGTTTTGCAATTTTTTGTCATTAGTGTGGAACTTATTGTGTGTAATTTTGGAGGAGAAACCCTAGACGAATTTCTGCCATTTTTAAGGGTTTTCATACCCTTGGATCTCCCATGTTTAATTGAAGATAAGTTATTATTTAATCATTCAATATGTCTATGTGTTGTTTGATTACATCTTGTTCTTGTCTTTTAATTAACATGCTAGGCTAGATTTATCTTGTGTTTGCTTAGATCTAATGAAACCTAGCTATTGATTATTGGTTATTAGTGTGTTATTAATTGTATTGGATGATTGTTCATCGATGTTAGGCTTAAGAAAACTGGCTAACTTCCTATTCGGTAACTTGCTTGAACGTCTTAAGAAACATGAACCAATGCGTACTAAGGTTTTTATGGTGGTATTTAATGCATGAGCGAATTCTAGTGATCCCATGTTAGGAGCTTCCTAGCCGGCTCGACATAGGAGTGAAGTAGGAGTTCATAGAGTTGGGGAAGTACGTACGCCACCCCACGATTGGTATTAAGGAATACACCCGTCATCCACGCAATTAATACACACTAATCAACCGGTAAAAGATAGTTAGGGAGTAAGGAAATCTAAGTAAACACATTTCTCTCCATATAAGTTTCATCAACCTTTTCATTTTCAGTTATTTTATTTTATTTGCATTCATAGTTATTTGGGTTAGTTGACTAGCAACTAATTCTGCCCACTCTTTCAAACCCGAGATTTTACTTGCTTTCATAAAATTATAAAAACACAAAAAGAATCTTCTCTCACCCTTAGACCTATTAGAGTAGTTTTTTCAATCCTAACGACACTATTCCCTGTGGAGAACGATCAATCCCCCGTACTTACCACTACACTATACTACATCGGTCAGGTACACTGCCTGGTGGGGTTGTAAGCCTCTTGAGATCCCTCAAGAGGTAAAACCTGTTGTAAGGTTGCAAAACCACGCATCATTGCCATTGATGGCTTAGGATTTGACTGGAGCTACATTGCAGAGGATGAAGTAGAAGCATCTAGAGAGATGGCTCTCATGGCTTTCTCAGATTCTGAGGTACAAGTTTCTAAGTGGTTTAAACATGTGATGCTTTAAAAGAATTAGAAACTCTTAGGAAACATTATGATGAACAGAGAATAGAGTTAAACCAGACTGCTTTTAATTTGGCAAATCATAAGAGAGGTTTAGCTGTTTTAGAGGAGCAAATTGTTCATTATAAAAGTAATGAGTCTACTTTTAGTGATACTGTAGTTGTGCTTAATAGAGATATATTTTTTAGAGATGCTGAAATTAGTGTGTTAAAACATGAGTTGGAAAAGTTGAAACAGGCTAAAGAAAACATTCAAATGAGTGTAGACACATTAGAGTTTGCATCTAAGGGTGTAACTAAGATCATTGAATGTTAAATGCTAAATAAGGCTAAGTCAGGTCTAGGGTATAAGTCAGTTCCACCTCCTTGTAGAGGAATTCCTACTCCCCCAGGCATAGACTTAGAACATACAGGTTTAGATGAATTTCAACTACCTAAGATGGAATATGGACCTAAACCTAAGGAGAATGAAGTTGTTGAAAAGCCTGTAGAAGTAAGTTTTGAGAGTGCAAGTGATAAATCACTTTATGATGACAAGGTGTCATCAGCTAGGAACTCAGATGCTCCAACAATAGAGGATTGTACTTTTGATGATGATGAGAGTGCTCAGGCTAAGGTTAAGCCTGTTAGTGTTAAGATTGAGGAACCAAAAGTTCCTAAGGTGGTCAAGAAAGATACTGTTAGGCCTAAAACCAATGCTAAACCATTTAGACCAACAGTTAAGTATGCTTAAATGTATAGAACCACAAACAAGCCCAGAGGTAACCAAAGGAATTGGAACAACCTCAAGTCTCACCAACTAGGTGACGATTTTGTCTGTTATAGGAAAGCTTGTTTTACATGTGGTAGCTTTGACCATCTTGCAGCTTATTGCAACAATAGGGTAACTAGGTATTCAAGTCATAGGGTGAACTCAGTTAGACTTCCCACTCACCCTACAAATGCTTGAATGATACCTAGAACAGTTCTTTTAAGGTCTGGACCAAAAGCAGTTCATACTGTTAGACCAGAAATTTATACTACTAGACCATTTAGACTTGTTTACCCAAGACCAACAGTTCAAGGTGCAAAAACAACTTATAAATCAGCACCAAAAACTGTTCAAAGGCCATTTCAAAACAATGCAGTGATTAACAAACAAGTTTGGAAGCCTAAAGTTGCAATTGCAAACCGAGCAGTTCATACTGCTAAGCAAGCAGTTAATACTGGAAGTTTTAAAAACACTGCTAAGGGAAATTTAGGCAATGATGTTAATGCATCTGCATCATGGGTTTGGAGACATCATCAATCAAATGGTACTCCAACTATGCTAAAAAGGTTTAATTATATTGATGCAAGAGGAAAACCTAAGTCAGTGATGGCTTGGGTACCACAAGGAAATTAATTTTCCTTTTTATGTGCAATGTTAGTCATATGTTTATGTATTATGAGACAAGTGCTTTACACTTTGTTTCCTTGTTTTTGGACTAACACTTGCAGGTATGGATGATAAGCACCAAGGAATTACAAGTGCTTTCTGTTTTGGACTGTATGGTGATTTGGAAGCTTAGTGTGTGATCTTTGCATACAAAAAATGGTTATTGGTTCACCATGTCTAACCCACATAAGAACCTACTAGTCCAGAGAAAACGGTTTTTGGTAAAGACTAATCAAATCCGTTTATGGTTGACAATTTACCAAAAATTGTATGGTTATCAACTCACCATATCTAACAGTGAAGAGTTGGCTAGTCCAAAGCAAATGGCTATTGGTAAAGACATATTAAATCTGTTGATAGCTGATAGTTTGATAAAAACTATGGGTGAGCAGTCTTATTTTTAAATCAATATTAAGTTTCTACTGCTCATTAAAACTTTTCTTGAAAATTAGTACTGCTAGTGCAAAGTTTGTAGTGCTAGTACAAAGTTTGTACTGCTGAACTAGCCGTTAGAACTATTGTGTCAGTAATTAATTTTTGTTTAGAAACTAGCCGTTGGAAGATAATTGAGATTTTTACTGACTTAGTTACGGTTTTTAAGGGATCCTCTTCTAGATATTTTAACTTTGATTCTATTATAATCTTATCCTAAAATAAAAAGTTAAAATATTCTCTAAGTCGGTCAATAGAAACCCTAATTCTCTCAATAATATCTCATCTCACTTTCATCTTCTACTTTCTAACCTAAATTTTCACTATTCACCACAATCAAATCAATTTTTACTGAGCATATTATGGCTAATTTGGATTTTATCAAGACGCACAACCAGGTCGCTTTTCTTGAGGAAACAAAGGAAGGGGATGGACCAAAATTTTATGAGATTGTGGATTTTCTCAACAACTCTCATATTAGGTATGCTTTAACCGTTTCCCCTACTCTTATTGTCTCTCATATCACACAGTTTTGGCAAACTGCCATTGTCAAAATTAGTGAAGAGGAAGACATAGAAATTCACTCCAACGTGGATGGCATATCTTTTGTTGTTATCGAATCTACTCTTAGGAGACATCTTAAGTTGCAAGATTCATATGGTATCAACAATATGCTAAACACTGAAATTTGGCAAGAAATTGCTAGAATGGGGTATGATACATCCAATCAAAAACTTACTTTTCAAAAGGGATGTTTCTCCCCACAATGTAGATTTTTGATCTATACTCTCTAACATTGTTTAAGTCCCAAAAGAACATCTTGGGAGCAATTTAGTAGCAATATTGCTATTGCTCTCATATGTCTGTCAACAAACAAGATTTTCAATTTTTCAAAATTTATATTTGAGAGTATGGTTGCCAATGTAAAAAGTAAAACAAAATTTATTATGTATCCAAGATTTGTTCAAATCTTTTTGAATAAGAAAAAGAATTTTCTTAAGCCACATAAAGAAATTTTTCCTACTCCTAGCCTGCAACCAAAAGTTTTTTCAAAATATGGCTATGGCAAGTAGATTGTTTAATGGGGTAGAAATACCTCTATTTCCTGAAATGCTTCAAGTTGTTCAGGGTGAAGGGTCAGTAAACCCAACTGATCCCCAACCAACACCCACAATGGTTCCTGAAATAACCCATACACCCCCAATTATCACAACTTATGGAGAAGGACCACAGCTAGACTAACTAGAGTGGAAACTGGATCCTTGCCCCATGACTCACCTCTCCTAGCAGGTAACATAGCTACAAGTGATGAGGGCAGTTCTAAACTTGATGAATTGATGGCTATTTGTACCAAGTTATCTGCAAAAGTAGAATCTCTGCAAGAAGATCTCAAAAGGCACAAGGATCACTTTGCCAAGGTATACACCAAGTTGACACTCAGGGTAAAGCAGTTGGAAGATCAACTAAAGAAGAAAAGAGCTAAGGTGGTGCTTGATGAAAATTCTTCAGGTGATGGTTTAGATGGTTCAGATGATGATGGTGATGATTCTCCTAAACAGGGGAGGAAATCTGAGAAAGAACAAGGGGATAAGAGATCTGGAACTCAGGGGAGGTATGAAGAAGGTACTAGTGGATTGTATGAAGAAGGTACTGCTAGTGATCATACTAATATGCGTGAGCAAGAGGAAAATCAAGGTACTGCTGAGAATGTTGAAGAAGCAATACAAACTGCTGAAATGCCAAAGGAAGCAGTACAAACTGCTAAGGACAAAGGGAAAGGTATTTTGGTTGAACAAGAAGAACCTCAGAAAAGAAAGATTAAGCCCAAGACACAAGCTCAAATAGATTATGATGCAGAGTTAGCAAAGAAAATGTCCGAAGATGATGTGATTGATTTTACGGAAGCAAAAAGATTAGAAAAGATGGCTTCAGATACATAGATTACTCAAGAAACTTAGGATGAACAACTACAATACTTGTTAGACTCAGATCCTATTGTGAAAGCACAAGCAGTTCAACTTATTAAAGATTAGAGTTTAAGTGAAGAAGAGAAGTCAGCAAAGCTTATTGAGCTCATTTTATCAAAGAATGAGGAAGTTGCTTAGAGTGATCTTATGCAGAAGATAAGAGATAGACAAAAGAAAGGATACAAGAAGAAGATGCCTACAAAGAAAGAACAGATCAGCTTCATGAAAAGTTTCTTGAAGAATCAGGCTTTTTGGAAGCAGAGTTACTTTAAAGGAAGATTAGATGCTGAGATAGAGGAAGCTTACTATGAGGCTTATGCTAGAATCATGAAGCCAATATCCAAGAATTTTACAATAGATATTGGGCATGGTAAAGGAAAGAAAAGGGAAGCAGAAGTGTTAGAATCAAATGAATCAATGAAGCCAAGGGCTGAAACTGAGAGCTTAACAGATGAGCAAATCAAGAACATGATTGTGGTAGTTCCTGAATCCACAAACATCAAGCCAACACAAGCAAAACACCCTATTATTGATTGGGAAGTATTTACTGAAGGAAGAATGAAAGGGTGGAAGATCATGAGAATTGGTGGAATAACTGAGAGATACAGATTATTTGAAGATTTGCTTAAGGGATTTGATGGGGAATATCTTAATCAGTTGTGGAATTTAGTGCAAGAAAGATTCAGAGTTGTAGATCCTATTGAAGATAAAGATAAGGAATTATGGGTTCAATTAAAGTGGCTTTATGAACCAGATGGAGGAGAAGCAATTTGGAGGTTTCAAGCTGCAATAAAAGATGTTTCATGGAAGCTGTTTGATACATGTGGAGTGCATAGAATTTCTACTAAAGATGGCTTAGAAATATACATGTTAGTTGAGAAAGACTATCTACTAAGAACAGCTGTGTTCGTTACTTTGGTATGTTCAAGAATTGAAGTTGAAGCAGAATCAGACATGGCAGATGTGTTAGTCAGAAGAATGTTTGATCTTACAGAATAAAGAAAAGCCTAAACAAAGAGATTGACATGGTAGGTGTTTGGAAGAATCCCCCCATCCTCAGGAGTAAAGTTTAATTCGAAGAAACTTAGTGATTTGAAGAAAAATCGTAAATTTAGGGGAGGATTGTTGGGAATTAAACATAACAGTACAAACTGCAAGGGTTATAAGTTAGTACTACTGAAGAATCATTGAAGACAACACTGACAGTACTAAGTCAGTTAGTATTGCCACCATTAGAAGTTAGTACTGCTTATAAGTTTCGTAAACGTGTAATAGATAATTATAGAAAGGATTTTGTGTATATCTTACTTATATAGAATTATAGTTATCTTGTACAGGAATCCTTGGTCTATAAAAGGATATCCTAGGTTAAGGTTTAGATATACATTAATATATCTTAGTCGTACGAATAGATTCAAGGTTGTAAACCCTAGTGATAGGAGATCACTCGTATTATTGAGATAATAATATTGAATCTTTTGAAGTTAAACAATTATTTCTTGTTCATACACTGTTTCATTCAGTTACTCAAATATTCTTCTAAGTATAACAAAGTAGATTCCGCATACTTGTTATATCAACTCAAAGTATAACATACACATTAACAGGACCAACATCCTAAGCGTATAATCAATCCGGTCAATTACCGCATCTAAACGCTTTATGATTTAGTGTTTTTAGGAGAAATCAGATAAAGCTAAAATGGCGCGTTCCAAAAATATTTATCAGCATAAAATGGGACGAGGTGTATATGTTCATGTCCAAGAGAAAATGGTAAGATTACATAATGTTTGTTTTACAAATTAAGAGACGATCTGTTTGAGAAATGAATCTGTCTACATTGCACAATTTGCACATTCGCATTTAATACCCTCATATTTTCGATTATCTTGGTTTAACTTTACATGTGTATGCATCCTCATATTTTCGTTTATCTTGGTTTAACTTTACATGTGTATGCATTTGATGTTTATTAGATCGGAAAAAAAAAAAGAAATTGAAGCAGATGAAGAACTCCCGCGTGGTATAATACGGTTGAAAGGAAGGGTAAACAAAGACGAGGAATATTCAGATGATGAGATTAGATCAGTGGGAGATAAACTTGTAAGTTTGACTGCAAATTCTATTATTATGCTTATATACCAGCAGCATTAACTGTGTACTAGCAGTAGTAACTTGTATACCAGCAGTATTAATTGCATGCTAACAGCAGTAACTGTGTACTATCAGTAGTAAACATTTGGAATATTTTTCATTAAAGTTCATGAGCAGCACTAACTCCAGCTGAGCAGCATTGACACAAATATGAGCAGCAGTTACTCTAACAGCATCAAGAAGACTTTTAATCCCAACATTTCCCATATTTTTTGTGCAAAAAGAAGCTGATTACCAGATTAAGGAAGGAACCTTGAGTCTTGATAATGGCACTGATGCCATGACAGTTGTGTTTGGTAAGGAAAAGGGAGGTTATGCAAGAGGAGTGGGATGTGGAGTTACATACAAGAGGTATTTTGGTCTTCCTCGAAGCAGACAAGAAACTGATGAAATAATTGAGTTACTTCAAACTCAACTTGATAATGAGAGACGCGAGCATCAACAAAAAGATTTATTGGTCAAGAAATTGTCCACCAAGATGACCGAAAAAGATGTATTGGTCAAGAAATTGTCCAATGAGATGACAGAAACAAAGGGAATACTTACTGAACTGATGGCACGGTTGAGTAAACAAGGGGTGCAGTTAAATTTGTCATCTGAATTGCTAGTAGCCTCAGATGTAAGCCATTTATTTTATTGTTAACCATTTCATTTTCTAATGCTAATACCACTGATGCTAATGATAGCAGGCATTGAACATAAACTGATGAGTCAATGTATTTCTTAATTTATACTGTAGGTGACTCCAATGGCCATTGATAATATAGATAGCAGCGCTTATGAGGTGGACGGAACTCGGTCAAGTGATGTTGTACGTACTGAAGATGCGAGAATTCAGGAGTAAAACATCTGTAAAGACTAATGGCCTTGTAGAATCGAATACCTTTATCACACAAACTAACTACTATATAAACATGACACTCAACAAAGATAGAAATATAGATGAGAGAAAGAGTGAATTGTATGGAAATATGGTCGAATGATATTAGCTTCAAAAGAAAGAAACAAATACAAACCTTAAGAGAACACACACACTCTCGCCTATACTACTCTATGAGGCACACTAAATCTTGAGGTGAGAGTGGCTATATACAGGAAGAAAGTGACACCATAATGTCCTTTGCTTGGGCTTTGGTGGGCTTGTGTTGGACTTGGACATTTCTAAGCAATACATGGTCCTTAACAAATACAATTCTAGCTTAGTCCAATACAAGGCCCTTTTTCTACTATTATTTTGTACCAAGTTGACACACATATAAAGTTTACATATTACAAATGACCATCACTTTCTTAAATTAATGCTAACAATCTCCCCCTAAGGGATGGTCATTTCAATGATGCTCCTGGTGATAGGTCTTTTGTCTTCAACGTCTTGAACTTTTTGTGTGTCAATGTAGAATAGTCTTCGTACTTTGTTCCTTCATGCAATGTGATCTTCAAAGTATTGTCTTTTGTGGTTGTCCTTGCCTTGATTAGCATCTTCGTGTGGTTATGCGTCATGTCCTCTAACATTCTCATACATCTTGGGCTTTATACTTATGCTAACAACCTCCCCTTATTCTTTCCTTAATTGATATATGAACTTGTTCTTGACATCTTGATTAGCTTTTTGACTTTGTTGTTACACTTTGTCTTTAACTTGATCCTTTTGTCTTGAACTTTTACATTTGAGCTTTGTTGACGATGATCTTCATAATTATGAGTATGTTGATGTGAAGATGTTGAGACATATGATGATGGTTGATGGACTTTTGTCAGTACCAGCCTAAAACAGTTAGCCATAAATCGTCCAGCAATTACAGGTTCAGATTTCAAGATTGTTAACAACATAATGTGAGAACTTTCTCTAATATGTACCAAGGCCGTTCTGAATCGGATACCCCTGAAAGGGCTTACTCAGACACACCGAAGTGCACCCATGATTCAGTGAGTCGCTGGAGATCACCCCACGACTGTAGACCATTTGAAGCATAGTAACCATCATGATATAAATTGTCAAGATCCTAAGATCTCATTAAGACTCTTGTACACCTTGTGTCCTTTTTGGTGAACACAAGGGTATTCTTGTGGAAAGTGTTCCTAAGAGATTTTTGATGAATCTCATGGCTCTAGACTCAATAATGTGCATTTTGGTTTTTAGTAGACGGAGGCATGGAGCAGAGTGCAACCTTTTCAATATCAACACATCTCGGAGTGAGAGGCCGATAGATTATGCAGTGTTCTCCGTGAGAAATGAAACAAATATCTTTTAAGAGATATCTGAGTGGCTAGGAGGGGTGGTGCAGCGCGTCACTGGGTCCATGACGTCTTGTCTTCAATATCAGTATCACCTAGTTAATACCGATAGTAGACGTATTGACCCGGTTTATACCCTAAGTTTTCATGGAGGGCTATTTCTTTTCACCCTTTCATTAAACTTTTCTTTTTAATTCTTCAACCCCTTCATTCCCTTTCTCATTTACTCCTTTTTTTAATCTTTCCTAAGGACTTCTAATTCTAATCTATTGGAATTGTCCTTGGGTAGATCCCTCCGGCTCTGGCGGATCATTGGACATAAACTAACCATAATCACCTTATTACTCCATGATCATCCTAGATTTGTTGATCACTTGCCATAAAACCTTTTTGTGAAAATCTCTCAAAGTGTTTAAGAATAAAACACATTTTAGATAACACTTCGAGAGTTTTGCATTTTCTGAAATACTCCCCCTTCACATGTGCTCTTGCATTTTTAAGATAAATTTTGCACACGTTGGGTAGAGTTTGCACATTTGGAATTATTACCCGTCCCGGTCATATCAAAAGATTATCTCTCAAATTGGTACATTCTACTCAGACAAGTCTTTTGCGAGACACGTTTACATCAGTAGTTAGACTAGCTTGAAATTATTACCTGTCCCAGACAAGTCTTTTCGATTTCTGACTTTTAATTTTCCGTCAATTCAAGGGTAAATTCTTGTGTCGAGCTCTTTTAAGATTCAATCCACGATCTTTAAACATTTTTGATCACATTTTAATCATGTCTTCTCCCCCTCAAAAATAGCATGTAGTGATATTTTTTATATCAACTGATTAAAATGAGAGATTTTTTGAGAGATAGACGGATCATTTTAGCATGATTTGGAATATTTCATTTTTCTTTTTATACTACCCCTTAAATAAAGCATTTTTTTTTAAACATTTGAGTTTAAAATCAATTTAAGGGTATAGAGGGAGTTTTCTTTTTGATGAATCTTGAGCACAGAATTTGGAGAAAGATTTTGAAAAATCTTTTTGAAAAATCTTGATCATGTGCTCAAGGATTCTTTGATTTCTTTTGCCCTTAACAATGCGAGTCCTGATATGAAATAATCAGAAGTCATCATTGTAGCGCAGGTTTCGTACTGAAGTATATGAAATCCGTTGTGAAGAAATTTTGAGAAACGACATATTTTAGAAAAATTTTAAATGAACTCTCGCTCAAGCATCTGTACATGTCCGTATCATTGTTGAATGATATTTCTAGATACGTACAGAATATCGATTATACGAGAGACATGTCGTGAGAAGAATATTTTTGGATTTTTGATTTTCTATTGTTTTTGTATTTTTGAAATTTTCTATTTTTGTAATTTGTTTTTGTGGGTTTTTCAAATTTTGTATTTTCTTTTTGTTTGTTTTTCAAATTTTGTATTTTGTTTTGTCAAAAATATTTACAGCGAAGCTTTTTGAGATAAAATTTCAAGAAGTTTCGAGAAGACTTTCTAACTCTTCGGGAGTTAGGCTTCGCATGCCAATTCGTCGAACTAAGTTATCCAACCTCTCTTTTGGAAGGGCTTTAGTAAATAGATCGACGAGTTTGTATTCAGTCTTCACGAAGAATAATTCAACAGTACCCTCTTCTACGTGTTCCTTTATGAAGTGATAGCGGACTCTAATATGCTTGGTCTTCGAGTGTTGCACGGGATTGCACGAGATGGCTATGGCACTTTTCGATTTACAATAAAGGGAATGCGGTCGAAAGAGTAGCCATAATCTGTGAGTTGTGTCCTCATCTATAGAACTTGGGCATAACACGAAGATAGAGGCACATACTCGGCTTCTGAAGTTGATAATGCCGTACAATCTTGTTTCCTTGATGACCAGCCTACTAGCTTTTCTCCCAAAAGTTGTGCTCCCCTGGATGTACTTTTTGCGGTAACTTGGCAAACAGCATGGTCAGCATCTGAAAAGGCTGTTAGTGTAAACTCCGAATCCTTCGGATACCTAAGTCCTATATTTATGGTTCTTCGTAGGTATCGGAAGATCCGTTTAACCTTTTGGAGGTGAAGTACGGTAGGCCTTGCCTGAAACCGTGCTAATAAACAGACAGCAAAATGTATATCGGGTCGACTAGCAGTTAGATACATGAGAGAACCAATAATGCTCCAATATTTCTTCGGATCCATGGGTTTCCCATATAAATCAGCGCCTATTTTGGGTGAAGTGACCATTGGAGTACCAACAGAGTCACAATTTTCCATTCCATGTTTCTTTAAAATCTCAATTGTATATTTAGCCAGATTAATGAAAAAGCCACGATGGGATTGATGGATTTGAAGTTCAAGAAAGAATTTCAATTCCCCCATCATTGACATTTCAAATTTACTTTTCATGAGATTTTCAAAATGTTTTGAATGTTTTGGATTGGTGGACCTAAAGATTATGTCGTCCACGTAAATCTGAACAATCAAAATGTCATCTTTGAATTTTTTAGTAAACAACGTCGGGTCAATTGTTCCTTTGGTGAAATTATTTTGAAGAAGGAAAGAAGATAACTCGTCATACCACGCCCTTGGGGCTTGTTTCAAACCATAGATAGCTTTCTTTAGTTTGTAGACGTAGTCGGGATGATCTTTTCCAACGAATCCATCTGGCTGACTCACGTACACCTTTTTTTTCAGAGTTTCGTTCAAGAATGTTGTCTTGATATCCATCTGATAGACTGTGATGTTTTTATGAGCTGCATATGCTAAGAAAATCCTGACTGCCTCAAGCCTTGCTACTGGCGTGAATGACTCTTCAAAATTTATCCTCTTTTCCTGTCTGAATCCCTTGGCCACTAGACGAGCTTTGTTGCGAATTACAGTAATCTCTTCATCCTTTTTGTTTTTCCATAACCACTTAAGATCAATGACAAGTTTGTCGATTGGTCTTGGCACTAAATCCAAAGTGTCATGTAATTGATATTGGAGAAGTTCTTCTTGCATTGCTTCAATCCAAGCATTGTCTACCATCACCTCCCGAATGTTCTTTGGTTCTTTTAAACTGACTGAGCAGACATAGATGCACATATCAGAATCGGTGGCAAGCTGTTTTCTCGTCTGTACTGGCCGTGAAGGTTCACCAATGATTTAATCTATTGGATGATCTTTTATCCAGTGTAATGTTGAAAGGTACCTTGGATTTGACGAATGCTTGTTAGATGGTTCATGTAACCTTGAAGAAGATTCAGCAGATTCCGTTGCAAATGGGTTTTCGAATGGTTCTTCTTCTAACACAACATCGTTTTGTTGTTGTTCTTCTTGAATTGTTGTGGTTTGGTTTTGCTCATCAACTCTTGGTTAAACAATCTCAATTACTGGAGTTGTTGGAGTAGATGTTGATGATGTTGAGGGAGTTGGTGCGTCAGCTTTGATTATGGTAGATGCATCTTGCGGTGGTGGTGGTGGTGTTTGATGTTGATGAGCGGGTGCAGCGGAACGTTGTTGTGATGCATTTGTCGAAGCTCCACCATAGTATTCATCATACATAAACTCGAAGAAAGTGTCCAGTTTTTGAGTTGTTGGTTTGTCAATATTAGTTGACTAAGCTCCTTGGGGAATGAGTCCTGAACTAATATGTCCAGAAGTTTGACTGTTTGGTGCGGGTCCTAATCTGGTATGATTAGAAGCCGTCGGGTTAAGCGCGGGTTCTAGAGCGAGTCTCTCAGAAGCCATTTGTGAAATCTCATCAAACTTCACATTCATCGTCTCCATTATCCTTTTAGTTCGACGATTATACACCCTGAATGCCCTCGAGTTTTCTGAATAACCAATGAAGATTCCAATATCACCCTTAGCTTTCAGTTTCCCCAGATCCTCTCTGTCGTTCGTCGGATAGCACAAAGCGCCAAATACATGAAGGTAAGAGATGTCGGGTTTTCTGTTGTTCACTAATTCATATGGGGTTTTATTGAATCTTGGATGGATAAGGAAGCGGTTATGAGTAAAATAAGCAGTGGCAACAGCATCAGCCCATAAGAATAACGGTGCACTAAAATAAATTAGCATCGTGCGAGCAGCTTCCACAAGAGTTCGATTTCTTCTTTCAACTACCCCGTTCTGCTGTGGAGTTCTAACAACTGATGTCTGGTGAGTGATTCCAGTATCTTCAAAGTAGGCTCTTAACTCCTGATTAGTGAATTCTATGCCATTATCTGTTCTTACGACCCTTACTGGAGCTTGAAGTAAGACTTGAATGCGCTTCAGAAAGGTGATGATGATGCCTGGTGCTTCGTCTTTAGATCTCATAAATTTTACCCATGTATATCTTGAATAGTCATCGACGATAACAAGAATATACTTCTTCCCATTGATACTTTCAACTCTCATTGGGCCACATAAGTCTATGTGCAACAAATGTAACTTATCGACCGAACTGGGTACGATTTTAGGTTTATGAGTTGCTCGTTTGCTTTTGCCTTGCTCACAGGATGGACATAGGTGATCTTTGGTGTACTTGAACTTTGGGAGACCGGTGACGATGTTTTCTTTGGCTAGCTTTGTTAAGGTGTCGAATTTGAGATGGGATAAACGTCTGTGCCATAACCAGAACTTTGTTTCACAAGCTCTTGTCATGAGACAAATTGGTGATGAAGAGGCCATTTGGTTTATGTCTATAGCATAGAGATTGGTGCCACGATTTTCGGTTAAGAGATCATCTCCAATCAAATTCCTAACGAAGCAAGTGTTTCTCCTAAATGCAACCTCTAAATCTGCATCGCAAAACTGTCTGACTGAAAATAGATTGTGTCCCAACCCTTCTACATAATAAACCCGAGTGATTAAGAAATTTCCAAACTGAAGATCTCCATAACCCAGAATAGCTGCTACATGTCCATTTCCAAACCGAACAATTCCCATGAATTTCCATACGAAGTTGATCTGCAGCTTTAGATTCCCGGTCATATGCTTGGAGCAACCCGAGTCGACGATCCAAAGACATATTTCGATAACCTGCCAATAACAGAAGATTGTGCATTTGGAAACCGTTTATCATTTGGTTCCATGGGGTTAAGGGTAATAGATGAATCACATTCATTTATGTTTTTTACTGGTTCTTTTGGAGCCTTTAATTTACCATTTACTAAAGTGAATTCTCTACCCGTTGGTATCCACATGCATAATTTAAGATAGTTCCTAGGCAATATTCGACTAGTGGTTGTCCTAGATTTTGCAATAACTCTTTGAATATATCTAGTCTTAGCACTAGTTCCTAAAGGAACATCTTTTAGTTCAGGCTTATCATTCACATGCACATTATTAGAAACAATATCATCACAAACATTTTCAGGAAAAGATTTCTTGTACATTAAAGAAACAGAGTCATTACATGCACTCGAAACAGTACTCTTAACATTACATCCAAATGACATATGTTCTTATTCGAATGCGATAAATTCCTAGGGTGTTCTTCTACATCTTTCGTTTTATTCTTGCTTTCACTCTTAGAGGTAGGCGAGACTCTATTGTTCATTGTATTGCTCCTAGGCTTTAGTCCACTGCTCCTAGAGTTACTTTCTACTCCTGTAGAAGGTAAGACACACACATTAGGATTTATCTTGTTGTCTTTTGAATTAGTATTTGCATTCCTAGTCTTTTTTGGATTATTGTGCACACTTTTGTCAATTGCCCTATATGTTTTAGATGTAGAGGTAGATGCAGTAGTGGTACTAATCCTATAAAGTCCAGGTGCTATCACATTCGGAGTTTCGACAACTGCTTTCCCTTTATCAACACTTATTGATTTTTCATTTTGCTTAGGCAAGGGTGTTGGAACACATTGAGAAATTGGCATTTTTGTTTTTGCAATATCAGTTTCCTCACCCTTCCTATATTGACTTTCAAGCTGAGACTTCAAATGATCATTTTGCTCTTTCATGTTTTTGTAAGAACGCTCATATGACAATTTGTCATACTTACATTCTTCCTTTTTTCGATCAAGTTGTTTAAAATATGTTACATTTTCCTTTGAAAGCGCATTTTCATATTTTGAAACAATTTTAGAAGTCTCAGCTCTCAGTCTTTCATCATCTTCAACAGAATATGTTTGGTAAATAATGGACATAATATTAGTCGACAGAGCAACTTCGAAGAGAGTGTCATTATGTTTTTCCAAAACTTAGATGTGTTCAATGTTTTCATTAGCTTCCTTTACCAGGGATTTGTGGTCCTTGACAAAGTCGGTTGTTTCTTTTAAAATTGCATTTTCAACATGGATTACTCTTGCATGAATTACAGTTAGTGTAGGAGTAATTTCTGTTTCAAACATCTTTTTCTGTTCTGTATGAAAACTTGAATACCAGTCGTTGAATTTAAGATTTTTTTTGGATGCCACTATCATTTGAAGCGTTTCAACTCTCTTTTTAAGATCATCCAAATATCGTATAGCGTCACTTGTGTTAAAAGTGTTATTAGAGGACATTTGTTCGATGTTAGAAAGATGTTTTGAAACAACTTTTCGTTTTGAGACAACAACTGGTTTTTTGAAAAACATTGGTGACTCTTTTTGAACAAGATGTACTACAGAAATTGTGTTAAGCTTGGTATAATCAATTGGTTTAATTTCTGGGTACATTTGTCTCATTTTGATTCTACTCTCTTCGGCAAGCTCAATCGTTTCAAAAGAATCCCGAACTTCTGGAGTATCATGTTTATCATTTAGCACGCAACCATTATATAACACATTCTGTTCTTGCTGAGCATTCTTGAGATTATAAGGGTTTTCACAACCGATAGCCATTTTCTTCATTGTATGTAAAAGCGGGTTTGGATCGTTAATTAGCATATTAATTGTTTGTGTAGAATGACCCGTTTTTACAAGCTGATTTTCCAACTTTTTAATGGTTTCTTGTTTATCAATGATTTCTTCAAGAAGATCATTTTCTCATTTTGAAAACCTTACATTCAATTCTTTCTTTTCTTTTTCATGATCCGAACAAGTTGATTTTTGTTTAGAAAGTTGGTTGGTTAATTCAGAAATTTCTGTTTTTAAGGATTTAATTTTCATGTTCAAATTAACATCGAGTGTGTCATATTTGATTTGCAAATGTTTTTCTCTTAAAACAGAATCTCTATAACCAATTTCTAGTTCAGACTGTCATTTGCTATTAAATTCAAAAGCTTGTTCATTCACCTTATATCTCTCAAGCTCAGCGGCCAATTTTTCATTCGTGACCTTAACATCGCGATTGTTCTGTTTGACCTTTTCAATTTCAATACTACAATTTTGCAATGATGATTCAAATAAAGCACGTGTTTCCTCTTCATTCTCCGTATGCTGTGACTCGAAGCCTCCATTAGGATCTGTTGGGAATTAAATATTCAAGAAGATTAATATCGGATTCTATTCTAAGAAATACTCCAAGTGTGATTCTGCTGCTAGTGCATTTGGTTCCTGCTGCTAATGTTTGTTCCTATAGCTAGAACATTTGATCCGGCTACTAGCGATAAATGATTCTTCTGCTAGGCTTAGCATTCTGCTGCTGTTGATCCTGCTGCTATTATACTTGTTCTTGCTGCTAGCGATAAACTCATTGCTGCTGCTAGTGAACATTCTGCTGCTAAGTGGATAAGTATGAAAAGATATTATTTGTATTTTGGTCAACAATATATGGTAGATAATATCTTACCCCATGTGCTTAGTTAACAAGTTGTGTAAACATATACATGTTGTATCTTATGTACTGACACACTCAAGATAAGTTAACAAGTAAGTCGGCTAGACTTTAAGCAATATGTAAAGATCTTCTTGGACTATAAAAGAAGATCTTAGTCTCGATATTATGTGTGTTCAGTAGTGCATAAAAATAGATAAGTTCATAACTGTTAAGACATAGAACAAACACAAATATATCACAAGTTGTAAAAACTTAAGATTCAAGGTCTTTGTAACCCTAGTGATAGAAAGATCACTCGTATTTTTATCATTAATAATATTGAATCGTTTTGGTGAAAAGCTTTCATTGTTCATTGTCTTAGAACAAACATAACCATTCCATTTCCATAACATAAATCACCTTCTAAGTGTGATTAAGTAGATTCCGCATACTTAATCATATTAACTCAATATATCATTACACACAAAGAACAAAAGGTTTCACCACCTTAACCGTGTGTCCAATCCTAACAAGTGGTATCAGAGTTAAGGTTGATATTATTGATTTAGAAGAAGAAGCTGAAGAAATGGATGTTGAATCTATTCAGACAAATGTTGCTGCAAAGATTCCCATGCTCAAACAGAATGAGTTTGAGATGTGGAGGCTGAGGATAGAGCAATATTTCCAAGTGCAAGATTATGCACTTTGGGAAATCATAGAAGATGGAAACTCTTACCAGCCTACCACCACTACATCAACAGTGGATGGCAAAGCGGTTTCAACTCTGCAGACAAAGCCATCATCTGCAGAAGATAGAATAAAGAAGAAAAATGACTTGAAGGCAAGAAGCATGCTGATGATGACCATTCCCAATGATCAACTTCTAAACTTCAGCAAGTTCAAGGATGCCAAGTCATTATTTGAAGCTATTATTGCCAGGTATGGTGGAAATGAAGCCACCAAGAAAACCCACAAGACACTGCTCAAGTAGCAGTTTGAAAACTTCTCCTCTACATACAATGAACCTCTTGACCACATGTTTAATAGGCTTCAGAATATTGTGAGCCAACTTGCTATTCTTGGGATTGAAATGCCTCGAGAAGATTTGAACTCAAAATTTCTGAGAAGCTTACCAGAAGAGTGGGCTATGCATGTTGTTGTCTGGAAGAACAAGCCAGACTTAGACATCATGGAACTGATGGACTTGTATAGCAACTTCAAGATTGTGAAGCAAGATTTGAAGAAGAATGGAGGTACTAGTTCTAATACTGGGAACAAGGCTTTTATGTCAACTCCTAGTACCTCAAAATCAAGTAACGAGGTGAAAGTTGTTGATGATGTTGGTGCTGCTAGTTCATCAAGTAGTACCATAAGTATTTTGGTTGAAAAGACTTGTTGTGCCTTTCTTACAAGTCAGAATAATGGGTCCATGCTCTCCTATGAAGACCTCTAAGAGATCCATGAAGATGATCTGGAGGAAATGGATCTAAAATGGCAAATTTCTCTTCTTACCATGAGAGCCAAGAAGTTCTATCACAAGACGGGGAAGAAGCTCATAATCAGCAACACTGATGCTGCTGGTTTTGATAAGTCCAAGATAGAGTGCTATAACTGCCACATGATGGGTCATTTCTCAAGAGAGTGCAGAAGACCAAGGCAGCAAGATAGCAAGAATAGAGGTTTTGGAAGCAAATCCAAAACAGAGGAAGTTATTGAGCCAAAAGCTATGGTAGCTATTGATGGCTTAGGTTTTGATTGGAGCTTCATGGCAGATGAAGAAGAAACTCCTGCTCAGATGGCACTTATGGCTTTTTCTGCTACTGAGGTACAAAATCATAAAGCTTGTTCAAATACTTGCAATGCTCTTAATGCTCTACAGGTTTTAATGAAACAATTTGATGATCAAAAGATAGAGCTAAGCAAGACTTTTCAAAACTTTATAAACTATAAGTGTGGATTAGAAAAGGTAGAGAAACAAATCACACACTATAAGGAAAATGAATTAGCTTTTTTTGATGACAAAGCTCTCCTAAGATAGGACATATTCTTTAGAGATGCTGAAATTAAGCTTTTGAGAGAAGCTTTTGATAGGGTCAAAAAGGAAAATGAAAACATTCACTTGACTACTGAGGCACTAGAACATGCTTCTAAAAGTGTGCACAACATAGTAGAATGTCAGGTGATTAATAGAGCTAAGTCAGGAGTAGGATATAAGAGTGTCCCAACTCCTTATAGAGGCATCCCTAAACCCCCAGGGATTGACCTAGGAAATTCAGGTTTACCTGAGTTTCAAGAAACAATAATGGAATATGGTTCTAAGGCTAGTAAGAGCCTTAAGGTAGGAAAAGTAAGTAAAAGTTTAGATAAAACTTTACTTTATCAGGACAAGGTGTCCTTTGCTAAGAACTTAGATGCTATAGTTGTTGAAGATTGTACAACTGATAGTGATGATGAAGAAGAACAGGTTATGTCTAAACCTGAAGTGGTTAAGAAAGTAGGAACAAGTGTTCCTAAGATAGTCAAACACAATACTGATAGGCCTAAATCAAACATTAAGCATGTTAGGCAACCAGTTAGATATTGTGAGCAATATAGAACCACCAACAAGCCCAGAGGTAACCAAAGGAATTGGAACAACCTCAAGTCTAACCAATTAGGTGATGACTTTCTTTTTATAATAAAGCTTGTTACACATGTGGTAGTTTTGACCATCTTGCAGCTTTCTGCAACCATGGGGTAACTGGGTATGAAAATCATAGAGTGAACCACAAAAGGCAAACACCTAAATCTCACTTTCACTCTCACTCTAGTTCCAAGAGAACAAACCCCAGAGTAGTCAAAAACAAGTCTGGCTCAAACTCAGATCCTGCTGCTAGACTAATGGTTCCTGCTGCTAGACAATTTGTTCCTGCTGCTCAACCATTTATGACTATTAACCCAAAATCAACAGCTAAGGGTGCAAAAACACTTTTCAAACATGCACCAAAGACTGTTCTAAGGCCCATTCAAACAAAAGCAGTGGTCCAAAAACAAGTTTGGAAACCAAAGGGTAGAACTGAAAAGTTAGCAGTTCCTGCTGCTAAGTTATCAGTTCCTGCTGCTAAGGGAAACAGGGCAAATGCTGTTAAGGCCTCAACATGTTGGATTCTAAAATCCAATGTTGCATCAACTGTCCTTAAAAGATTGAATTATATTGATGCAAGAGGCAGATCCAAGTCAGTAATGGCTTGAGTCCCCAAAAGAAACTAACACTCTTATTTATGTGCAGGAACATTCAAATGATCAGGAAGAGGATCAAGGATACTCAGATAGTGGATGTTCAAGGCACATGATAGGCAACAAGTCTTATCTCTCAGATTTCCAATCAATAGATGGAGGCTATGTTACCTTTGGAGGAGGTGTTGGTGGCAAAATTTCTGGTAAAGGTACAATCAAAACCGGAAATTTAGATTTTGAAGATGTGTTCTATGTAAAAGAGCTAAATTATAATCTTTTTAGTGTCTCACAAATGTGTGACAAAAAGAATAATGTTCTTTTCTATGAAACTGAATGTCTTGTACTTTCTCCTGATTTTAAGATGCCTGATGAAAGTCAAGTACTTCTTAGAATTCCTAGAAAGGGCAATATGTGCAGTGTAGACATGAAGAACATTATTCCTAAAAAGAATTTAACTTGTCTTGTTGCAAAGGCCACATTGGATGAATCAATGAAATGGCATAGAAGGCTTGGTCATATTAATTTCAAAACCATAAATAAAATTGTTAAGAATGGTTTGGTAAGAGGTTTACCTCATAAAAAATTTGAAAATGATCAAACATGCATTACTTGTCTAAAAAGTAAACAACACAAAGCCACTTGTAAGCCCAAGATTTTTAACTCTATCAATCAATCATTGTTTATGCTGCATATGGACTTATTTGGACATGTTTCAGTAAGTAGTATAATGCATAAGAGATATTGTCTTGTTATAATTGATGACTATACTAGATTTACATGGGTTTTCTTTCTATCTACTAAGGATGAGACTACAAGCATCCTTAAGACATTCATTACACAGATAGAAAATCAAGTAGACAAGAAAGTGAAGGTCATTAGATGTGATAATGGGACAGAGTTTAAGAATAGAGTTATGGATGACTTCTGCAAAGAAAAAGGTATTAAGAGAGAATTTAGTGTTGCTAGAACACCACAACAGAATGGTGTAGTTGAGAGAAAGAATAGAACACTAATTGAAGCTGCTAGAACAATGTTAGCTGATTCAAAGCTACCAATAACCTTTTGGGCTGAAGCAGTCAACACTGCTTGCTATGTCCAAAATAGAGTTTTAGTTATGTAGCCTCACAATAAGATATCATATGAACTTTTTAGAGGTAGAACTCCTGCAATAGGATATCTTAGACCTTTTGGATGTCATGTGACCATTCTCAATACCTTAATCCATTTAGGAAAATTCGATGGTAAAGCAGATGAAGGTTTCTTTGTTGGATATACTCTTAATAGCAAAGCATTTAGAGTATACAACACAAGAACTAAGATTGTAGAAGAAAATCTACATGTGGAATTTTTAGAAGATAAATCCAATGTAGAAGGTCAAGGACCAAAAAGGCTATTTGATCTTGAGTATCTAACCAAATCAATGAATTATGTGCCTGTTGTTGCAGAAACTAATGAATTTTCAGGTTCACAAGCAACAGATGAGGCAAGGTTAGAAAAGGAGACAAACCACGATCATGTGTGGATGCCAATATGGTCAAGTACAATTGTGGAACCAACTTCAACAAGTGATGAATCTTCTTCTGGAAAGGATAAAGAAGGTGTTGAAGATGAAAGAAAAGAAGATGAGACTCAGGAACAACAAAATGTTTCTGCTGGTAGCATTTCTGTTGCTGCTAGTAGTGTATCTGTTTCTGCTGGTGATTCTGCTGCTAAGCTTACTGATTTTGTTGTTCGGCCAAATGACTCTGCTGCTGGCCCTTCAGAAACAAAAGAAGCAGAATTCTCAGATAATGAGGTAGATTTCAACAATCTTCCATCAAATTATCAAGTTCCTTCTACACCACAAACAAGAATTCACAAAGTCCACTCCCTGGAACATGTGATTGGAGATGTACAATATGGTGTGAAGACAAGACATCAATTGATGACTTCAGACCAACAAGGGCTTCTTGATGCCCTTTATGCTTCAAAACAGCATGAGCTATCAAACTCTTGCTTGTTTTTATGTTTTCTCTCACAAGCTGAACCAAAGAACATTCTGAAAGCCCTAGATGATTCAAGTTGGTTAGAATCTATGCAAGAAGAGCTTCTTCAGTTCAAGATTCAGAAGGTATGGGTGCTAGTTGATTTACCTACAGGTGTGAAGGTAATTAGCACTAGATGGGTTTTTAAAAACAAAAGGGATGAAAGGGGAATAGTGATTAAGAATAAGGCTAGATTAGTAGCCCAAGGGTACACACAAGAAGAAGGAATAGACTATGATGAGGTTTATGCTCCTGTAGCAAGGATTGAGGCAATTAGGCTTTTCTTAGCTTATGCTTCATTTTTAGGCTTCACAGTCTACCAAATGGATGTCAAGAGTGCATTTTTATATGGAACAATTGAAGAAGAGGTGTATGTTTCACAACCTCTAGGCTTCATTGACCCATTACATCCAAACAAAGTGTACAGAGTAGTGAAAGCTCTATATGGCCTTCATCAGGCACCAAGAGCTTGGTATGCAACACTAGCTTCCTACTTATTAGAAAATGGATTTCAAAGAGGAAAGATTGATCAGACACTTTTCATCAAACAGCACAAGAAGGATCTTCTGTTAGTGCAGGTGTATGTGGATGACATTATCTTTGGATCTACTAGGAAAGAGATGTGTTTAGAATTTGAGAAGCTTATGAAAGATAAGTTTCAGATGAGTTCCATGGGGGAACTTACATTCTTTTTGGGTTTGCAAGTTAAGCAATCATCTGAAGGTATATTTATTAGTCAAGACAAATATATTGTAGAGATACTTAGAAAATTTCAATTTGCTGATTCAAAAATAGCAAGCACACCAATGGACTCTGAGAATCACCTTCTGAAAGATGAAGACGTAGAGAGTGTGGATGTACACACTTACAGATCAATGATAGGCTCTTTGATGTACCTTACATCATCTAGACCTGATATCATGTTCCCTGTTTGTGTTTGTGCAAGATTTCAAGTTACTCCAAAGGTTTCTCATTTAACTGCAGTCAAGAGAATTTTTAGATATCTCAAAGGTCAACCAAGGTTGGGTATATGGTATTATAGGGAACCTCCTTTTGACTTGGTAGCATATTTGGATAGTGATTATGCTGGTGCTAGCTTGGACAGAAAGTCAACAACTGGAGGATGTCAATTCCTTAGGTGTAGACTTGTCTCATGGCAGTGTAAGAAGCAAACAAGTGTGGCAAATTCACCAACTAAAGCTGAATATATAGCTGCTGCAAGTTGCTCTAGTTAAGTTCTATGGCTTCAAAAACAACTTCTTGATTATGGGTACAATTTCTTAAACACTGTTATTCATATTGATAATAGTAGTACAATTTGTATTATTAAAAATCTAGTGCAACATTCTAAAACAAAACACATTGAAATTAGACATCACTTTATAAGAGACTGCAATGAGAAAAAGTTAATTCAAGTTCTTAAAGTTGCTTCAGAACACAACTTTGCAGATCTGCTAACAAAAGCTTTTGATGTTTCAAGGTTTCAGTACTTGGTAGCAAGTATTGGAATGCTTAATCTTTAAATTTTCAATCTAATGTGTTTATGTAAATAAATTTTTGTTTCTGCTGCTGGCTTTATATAATACTGCTGTTATTACAAAAAGTTTGTGCTGTTACTACAAATTTAAAATGTGTTATTCATACAGTTGGTCTTATGATTATTCTAATGCAAGACAAGTACTTTGTACATTGTTCTTTTGGTTTTAGACTAACAATTTTAGGTATGAATATGTGAACACAAAGGAAATTTCAAGTGAAATGGAAAGAAACAAAATGCTGATATTGGCTGCTGCCATAATAGGTTTTTGATGGACTGAGTTTGGGAATTTAAAACTCCTTAAAACTACTTTCTTGAAACCTAGTTGTGATATTTCACATTGAATTGATGACTTAGTTGATCAGATAGTAACTGATGCAACTCACTTTCTATCATTTTATACTTTTAAGTATAATGTGCAAGTCTAAGGACATCTGATAGAAAGAACAGCTAGTAAAAGTGAATCTAACACTTGTGTTAGAGGTTCCAATTACTATGAGCTGGAAACCCTGTCAAGAAAGCTTTTTGAATAGGTTTATCTTTACACAGGCAGTTATTTATAACTGAAAAACATTGGTTCTCACACAACCAGAGGTTACTTTAAACCGAAATTTTGATTAAGTGTCTGTTATACACTTAATCCCTTCAAAATGGTTGAAAGCAGTATGATTTTTCAATTCTAAAATCATGAACATACTGCTAAGTCAAATAATTTCTTAAACAAGGATTTTCAGGAGATTCATAAAAACCATCCATTGATGGACCATGAATCAAATGTCCAATGAATTACCTCTCATAGGAGTTAACACACCAAGAAGTGATGAGGGCAGTAACTTAAACTCTTAAGGAATTGATGGCTTCATGTACAATATTGTCTGACAACAAGTTCTAAATGCTGGATCAGATGATAAAAGAAGATATATATTGGTACATAGTGAGATCTTCCAAACAAGGGGAGGAAACAAAAGTTATTTGTATCTCAGGGGAGGTAACAATCTCAGGGGAGGAAATAATAGCCCAGAAAAGGAAGATAATCCAATAAAAGGAAGGAGAAGACAAGAGCATACAAGATGATGACATAAAGGTTGAAAATGACAAGAACATTCCAAAGGAGAAAGTTCTATCTAGGTCAAACGAAGAAAAGTTTGAATTTCAATTTACCACGTTTGTTCATCACTTACAAAGACATGCTGATAGATGATTTCACTTGTTGAAACAAGCATCCAAGATACACAGCATCATTGCCTCTTATAATTCCTCCATCCAAGGAAATTGCACCATCTTTTAGTCCAAGATTGGAGCAATGTGTTGATATTGTTAAAGTCAAAGAACAAAGCAGATGAATTACTAAGAAGATATTCAATCTTGAAGAACAGAAGTGTTTGAAAGATCTTCACAATCCATAATTTAATTCAGAAACATGTTGAAATGGATTCACATGTTTAGGGGAGGATTGTTGGGAATTAAATATTCAAGAAGATTAATATTGGATTCTATTCTAAGAAATACTCCAAGTGTGATTCTGCTGCTAGTGCATTTGGTTCCTGCTGCTAATGTTTGTTCCTGCTGCTAGAACATTTGATCCTGCTACTAGCGATAAATGATTCTGCTGCTAGGCTTAGCATTCTGCTGCTGTTGATCCTGCTGCTATTATACTTGTTCCTGCTGCTAGCGATAAACTCATTGCTGCTGCTAGTGAACATTCTGCTGCTAAGTGGATAAGTATGAAAAGATATTATTTGTATTTTGGTCAACAATATACGGTAGATAATATCTTACCCCATGTGCTTAGTTAACAAGTTGTGTACACAGATACATGTTGTATCTTATGTACTGACACACTCAAGATAAGTTAACAAGTAAGTCGACTAGACTTTAAGCAATATGTAAAGATCTTCTTGGACTATAAAAGAAGATCTTAGTCTCGATATTATGTGTGTTCAGTAGTGCATAAAAATAGATAAGTTCATAACTGTTAAGACATAGAACAAACACAAATAAATCACAAGTTGTAAAAACTTAAGATTCAAGGTCTTTGTAACCCTAGTGATAGAAAGATCACTCGTATTATTATCATTAATAATATTGAATCATTTTGGTGAAAAGCTTTCATTGTTCATTTTCTTAGAACAAACATAACCATTCCATTTCCATAACATAAATCACCTTCTAAGTGTGATTAAGTAGATTCCGCATACTTAATCATATTAACTCAATATATCATTACACACAAAGAAGAAAAGGTTTAACCACCTTAACCGTGTGTCCAATCCTAACAGGATCCATATATGGAGTTGCCAAATTAATATTGCTACAACTTGGCATGTCCATGTATGTATCGTAAGTAGTTGCAGGAGTCGCAGGATGCTGTTCACTCTGAGGTGACATATCAAATGTTTCATTATTGTGACATGTAGCATATGGTGATACCTCAGAGATTCCATTGACATCATAAGCAGGAGGTGCATCAGAATCTGTGTCATACATAGCCTCCTGAAGATTTGCCATGAAAATGCAGTTGGCATCAATGTCTTCAAGGTCTTCCATATCATCAATAAGAGCCATAAAGTCATGTTCTTCTGCATTTAACTGTAACCCTGCCTTTTCCTTTTGAGCTAACAGAACTGCCTTCTGCAGATACTCTAGATCCTTCTTCTTTGGCTTGGTGGGACAGTTCCTTGCCATGTGACCAATTCTTTGACAGTTGAAACACTTTAGCAGATTCCCTTGATTCATATTTCCAACATTCCAAGCAACTGGAGCAGCAACATTCCCAAACTGATTCCCAACATTCTGACCCCTTTGATTTCCAACAACTTGACCCATCCGATTCCCTGCATACTGACCCAGTTGATTGCTTGCATACTGCCCTTGATTACCCGTCTGAAACCTTGTAGCATATCCTTGCTGATTCCCATAGACTCCAACCATTTGTCCTTGATGACCCATGTTGAAACTCGGCTGTGCAATCTGCCTGTTACGAGTATTCAAAGAAATCCTTTGGTTGTTGTTGGTAGGTGTAGAATAGTGTCCTTGCAATGCTTTTGACATCAAAGCAAATGCATGTGTCATAGCAGCAATAGCTTCATCCTGGTCATTGAATTCTGATTCTTGGAATGGTGGATACTGTTGTTGTGGAATGACTTCTTGTTGTTGTGGTTTGAATGGTTGTTGTGGTATGACAGTAGTTTATGGAGTGAATTGTTGTTGCATGTAGTTCTGAGTGGAAGATGATGATGATTGTTGTGTATTCGCTGTTACAGGTGTTGGTGTCGGAGCAATGAGTGCAAGAGGATCATGTTGTTTGGCTAACTTTTCTTTCCTTACTTCATCTGCCTCTTTCTGGTTTTGCTTTAGGAAATCATAGAGCTGATCATAGTTTACCTCATGAAGGTTCTTTGTTTGGTTAACAATTGTGACATACCGTCCCCATTCTTCTGGTAAATTGTTGATGAACTTGATGTTTCGAACAATTGGTTTTGGTGTCAACTTGTTCCTGATCTGCTCATTCATTAGAGCGCAAAACCTTGTGTAGTAAGATTCAATTGGTTCAGATGGAGTGGATGCGAACTTCTCCCATTCAGTTAGAAGCTTGTTTTCAATATCTTGTTGTCCAATTTATGTTCCATGACAAAGCCTGCGAACTCGTTCCCACATATCATAATCAGTTTCACAACTATCAACAGCAGCAAAGATCTCTTGTGGTAAACCAAGTTGAATCAAGTGCATTGCTAAGTCATCAGCTTCAATTTGTTTCCAATCCTCTGCTGTGTATTCCACTTCTTTTTTATCACGAAAGGACGGTGGAATGGGGGGTGTTGCATTTGGATCACCAGCTACTTGAATCTGACGAGGCTTTAATGGTTCTTTCTGAATAGAGTTGAGGAGAAGTCTACCTTGACCATTAGGTTTGGTTTTGACATATCGAATCATACGACTCGTCCATGGAAGATAACTACCTTTTTCAAGCATTGGAGGACGGTTTTCTGCACCGGCTGCATGGATGTCTTGTTGAGTTGCCATTGATGATGTTGTATGATAAAATTGATTCAGGATCGTTGCAACGAAATAGGAGTTGTGGTTGTTGAAGGTTAAACTTAGTTGTTGTTGAGAAGTCTTGGTCCTTAGCTGAAGATCGTTCGAAGGCTTGCAATTTAGATAAACGTAGCAAATTAAATAAAGTTACTAAATTAGACAAGACAATAATTTAGACAAAATCAAAAGTTCACAAATTCGACAAAGTTATGTAAATTACAATTTAGATAAAATGACAATTTCTATAGAAATTTCAATTTAGATCAAAATTTATACAAATTATGGCAAAATTTCAATTTATATAGAATTATGCAATTTATATAAACGATCTAACTAATTTATACAAACTAGTAGATATTCCGTTGTCGAAGTATTCGTCACACTTATACAAGTACGAGAATACCGAGTTCACTTTCGATGTTGTAGAAATTATGTTCAAATCGAATTTATAAAAGTTATTTAAGTTGCGGCTATTTATAAGAATTGCGATAGAAAATTCAATTGACAATTGCGAAAGGTTCCTAAAGAGAATTGCGATAAAAGTCACTTGACAGAATTGCGATAAAATTACAAGGACAATTACGATAAGTATCTTGAGTGACAATTGCGATAAGATTCCTTTAGTGACAATTGTGATAGGAATCTTGAGTGACAATTGCGATAAGATTCCTTTGGCCAGAATTGCGACAGACTACCAGGACCAGAATTGCGATAAGCTTTGCCAGACCACAATTGCGATAAAACGCCTTCACAGAATTGCGATAAGGAGAACTGATTCCACAATTGCAATAAAACGCTTACTACCACAATTTCTTTAGATTTCACAATTCCTATAAACCCTTTTCTATCTAAATTCTTGTACAAGAAAATAGATATTTTTGAAGTCGATGGAGCCCACTTTTTATCAAAGTTCTTGATGACGTATAGTCCGCATTCGGGTCACGAACCCGACCCATACTTAAGTCCATCACGAATGGACCCATACCCACCACGAATGGGCTATTATGATAACGGTTTGGGCTCACGATAGCCCAAGCCCGAAGTTATTTATGACTTTGATATAAGATATCTCTTATTTATGGGATATATATCAAGTAGCCGACTTAGGCGGGATACGCGAAGGGTAAGGAACATGAAACCAACTAGGGTTTCGTGTTTATATAAAGAGTCCTTCGACTCTCATTAAAGGTACGACTTATAAAACCCTAACCCTTCTACCAACCCTAAAACCGATTACTTACTCTCACGCCGGAGGATAATCGTGGGAGACAATCCCACGATAAGCCTAACGGTGTTTTTTTGTTTTCTTAGTGCACAGGTCTCAAGCATTAAGATCTGATTGGTACGGAATCAAGGAACGCCCAACTTTTGTATCAACAAGTGACGCCATCCGTGGGACCCTACACTAAGAGCTTTGATAAGAACTAGAATGACGAAGCACGGAAATCAGCGGACTCCGCATGCGAAGAAAATGCATGACGATCTACTAGGGAAGAAACAGCAAACTGATGCCGCCTCAAAGCAGACCTCTGGAACAACCAGTGCGCCTAGAAACTTAGGGTCGTACTCAGATCTGCTCTTTACTCCATTAGAACCGCTCACTATGACTACCAATGCTACTACAACAAGTACTAGCGCGGTAGACATACAGCGCACTCCTCTCACCATGCCAGAAGTAAACTTCACCGAGCCACCAAATGCGCCAATCCGAAACAAGGATCTTGTTTTGGAAACAGACTCCCTCGCACTTGAAGGAGTCATGCCTGAACTAGCGCCAAGTGATTTCGTATCTCAAAACTACGAAGCCTTGGCTGCGCTCATGCGAGATGAGGCAAAAAAGAGGTCAAGCCAAAGTCTGCACGCCAGGCTCAACTTTGACCCTGAGTATGAAGCATCCCCACCGCGCTACCGAAAGGAAAGACGCGAGAGGAATAGCCAAAAACACCCAGTGTTTACCAGGATTGGAAGGAAGGTTGTGGATGATGAAGCAGCCGACTTTCAGCATTTGGAGGAGCATGAAGATGGGGAACGGCGCGCCAATGTCCACGCTAGGCTTGGCAGTCGCAGGGTTCAGGATAGGCTTGGGCGACGGTGCTCCCCAAGTGAAAGCCCTTCAAGCTCTGATTCCGAGGATATTCGGCGCAAGCGCCGTAGAGGAGCAAGCTCAAATTCCGATGATAGTCGGCGCAAGCGTCGCAAAAGAGTAAGCTCATCCTCAAGTGATTCCTCGGACAACGAGGACAAAGAAACTGGACACTGGAAATCAAGAGGAAAATACCGCGACCAGGAAGACGAAGACATGTCTCTTCCCTGGCGTCGCCAAAAAGTTGATGCGTTTACTCGGCGCATCAGCGATTTCTAGTAAAATAAGAAAAGGCGCATGCCTGCTAATGTCAAAACATACGATGGGACAGGTGATCCTGATGATCACCTAAAAATTTTCGAATCAGCAGCCACTATCAAAAATTGGCCACAACCTGTGTGGTGCCATATGTTTAATTCTACATTAGTAGGGAATGCGCGCAATTGGTTCAGTAAGCTTCCACGCAGAAGCATTGGTGGGTTTGAAGAGTTGCGAAAGGCGTTTCGTTTAAACTTTACTCAAAGGAAGAAGTGCTCCAAAAACCCTGTCGAACTCGCTAGGGTTAAACAGCGACAAGGGGAATCCATAAGCGCTTTCATGGAGCGCTTTAAGGACGAGTGCATGCAAGTCAAGGCGTGCCCAGAGATACTAAAAATATCGGGTTTTATGAATGCAATCAATAACCCAGATTTGATAAAAAAGTTAAACGATAGGGTTCCCCAAACCTTGACGAACTCATGAAGCGCACGAGGTCCTTCGTCCAAGGAGAAGCAGCCGCGGCGGATAGCAAGAAAGGCTACTCGAACCATAGGTCACAAGAAGAGTCAAGGAGACAATCCAATGACCAGGGTGGCAATCGTAACAAAAGTTATCGCACCCAAGGGGGCGGAAGGGGAAACGACAAGTACACCCCATTAACAAAAACTCCAAAGGAGATATTCACGAAGGAAGGTGCGAACTTTCCAAGACCCCCACCTATGCGCACCCCTGAAGATCGGCGCGTAGGGAATGGATACTGCGAGTATCACGCACAGAAGGGTCACACCACTAATGAGTGTGTCCAGTTACGCCAACTAATTGAGAAACTAGTGAAAGAAGGCAGATTGGACCACCTCGTTAAAAATATTAAGGAGGGGAAAGACAAACAGAGAACCGGAGGCAAGAAAGAAGCGCCTAAGGAAAAAGCTGATACTATCTACATGATACAATCATGGCAGCGAAAGACTGGGCAAAAGGTGAGCCAGAAATTCTCTCATGGAAGCGAAATCTCCTTCCCCACCTTGACTGCGGACAACGCAGTGGCAGAACCACTTACCATTGAAATAAATGCGGGGGGTCACGATATCCACCGCATGTATGTCGATGGGGGCGCATCAGCGGATATAATGTATGAACATTGCTTCAAGAGATTGCGTCCTGAGATACAAAGACAGTTAAGTCCAGCCACGACTGCGCTTACTGGCTTTATAGGAGAAAAAATATGGCCTATGGGGCAACTGCGCCTACTAGTCGCTGTTGGTAATAAGGAACACTCCACGACAGCCTGGATGAACTTTATGGTGATCAAATCTCCTTCACCATACAATGACATTATTGGAAGGTCAGGCATCTCGGCAATGCGCGCGGTACCATCCACAGCGCATGGGATGCTCAAATTCCCAGTAGAAGGCGGCATTGTCACCATCTACAACAACGCTGCGCCACCAGAAGAATGTAACGCGATTACATGTGAAACGACACATATACCAGAAAAGAGCGCAGCTAAAGTACCAAACCTAAAAGTTGTGATTCACCCTGAATACCCAAAGCAAGAAGTGTCGATTGGAGGATCGTTGTCCGACAAAGGCAGAGCAGCCGTGTGCGCGCTATTACAACGGAATCTGGATATCTTCGCATGGGAACCAAAGCACATGACTGGTGTGCCACGTTCGATTGCAGAACACAAGTTACAAATCCGACAAGGATATTCCCCAGTAAGGCAGAAAAAGCGTGGCCAGGCTCCAAAGCGCGCAAAAGCCATACTGGAAGAAGTACACAAACTTGTGGACGCTGGCATCATGCGGGAAGTCTATTACCACGATTGGCTCTCCAACCCAGTGATGGTCAAAAAGAGCGATGGCAGTTGGCGGATGTGTGTGGACTTCACTGACCTTAATAAAGCATGTCCACAGGATTGCTACCCACTACCAGAGATAGACTGGAAAGTGGAATCTTTGTGCGGATATCCCTTTAAGTGTTTCTTGGACGCATACAAAGGGTACCACCAAATCCAAATGGCTAAGGAGGACGAGGAAAAAACAGCCTTCCACACAAGCCAAGGCGTTTTTTGTTATACAAAGATGCCTTTTGGCCTGAAAAATGCGGGCGCCACCTACCAGCGACTGGTAGATAATGCGTTTGAGAAGCAAGTGGGACGCAACCTAGAGGTCTATGTAGATGACCTTGTCATAAAAAGCCATACTGAAGATGAAGTGGTGCGCGACATTGAAGAAACATTCACAACACGACGAAAGATCAACATGAAGTTGAATCCTAAGAAATGCACTTTTGGCGCTACAGAAGGCATGTTCCTAGGATATTTGATAGAACCAGATGGCATTAAGCCATGCCCAGAAAAGACAGAAGCTGTCATCCAACTTCCTTCACCGCGCACGTTGAAAGAAGTTCAATCTCTAAATGGAAAGCTAGCCGGTTTGAACAGATTCCTGTCCAAATCAGCGGATAGGTCACTTCCTTTATTTAAAACACTCAAGAAGTGTACAAAAAAGGGAGACTTTCGTTGGACTGCGGAAGCGGAAGAAGCTTTCACACAGCTTAAGCAACATATAGCTGCGCTTCCTAAGCTAGTTGCACCCCGACCAGGGGAGGAGTTAATCGTCTACCTATCTGCGACCCATGGAGCGATCAGCGCAGTGCTATTGACGGATAGGAATTCCGTACAAACACCGGTGTACTTTGTAAGCAAAGCACTCAAGAAAACAGAGATTAATTATAGCTCAATGGAGAAGTTGGTCCTGGCGTTAGTATTTGCTGCCAAAAGACTGCGTAGATACTTTCAAGCGCACCCAATAGCAGTGATTACCGACCAACCTATCAAACAAGTTATCTCTAAACCTGACGCATCGGGGCGATTACAAAAATGGAGTGTGCTACTAGGCGAGTATAACATCTCTTACAGACCACGCACTGCGGTTAAAGGGCAAATACTAGCAGACTTCATCATCGAAAAACCAGATACCGATGACGCACCCCCACCGAGCAAGGTAGAATTACAAGAACCATGGGTCTTGTTCACAGATGGATCTTCATGCGTGGATGGATCGGGCGTTGGCTTTATCCTCACTAATCCAGAAGGAATGGAATTCACTTACGCACTGTGTTTTGAATTCACAGCCACGAACAACGAGGCAGAATATGAAGCCCTGATCGCTGGATTACGCATTGCAAATCGAATGGGTGTACGTAACCTAGAAGCAAATGTGGACTCCCGATTGGTAGCCAACCATGTGTTGGGCGAGTATGTGGCTAAAGAGGATAACATGGTCCAATACCTAGACAAAACCAAATCACTAATACAAAGTTTTGATAGGTTTACCATCAAAAAAGTTCCTAGAGGGGAAAACAAAAAAGCAGATGCACTGAGCAAGATTGCATCTACAAGCTTTGCGCACCTGTCAAAACAAGTATTGGTGGAGATTCTGAAGAACAAGTCCATCTCGGAGATGGAGATATCTACGGTGATAGAAGAACAGGATCCTACATGGATGACCCCTATTATCGACTTTATAAGAAAGGGCAAATTGCGCTCAGGATACTACTGGCCTACTATGCACCGTGATGCGCGCGATGTGATAAGGAAATGCAACGACTGCCAAGTTCATAGACCCATCCCGCGCAGACCACAACAAGAGCTAACACCCATTACTTCTCCATGGCCATTCTATAAATGGGGCATTGACATTGCGGGTCCCTTCCCTGTCGCAGCAGGAGGACTGAAATTCCTTATTGTGGCAATAGATTACTTTACTAAGTGGATTGAGGCAAAAGCAGTTGCGACAATCACAGGTAACCAAGTAAAACGATTTGTTTGGGAAAATATTGTATGCCGCTTTGGATTACCTGGGGAAATCGTTTCGGACAACGGAAAACAATTCCGTGATAACCCGTTCAAAGACTGGTGCGCAGAGTTACATATCATACAACACTTCGCATCAGTAAAACACCCACAAACCAAAGGTTTAGTTGAGCGCGCAAATCGCAGTCTAGGCGAAGGAATTAAAGCGCGCCTGGACAAACACAAAGGAAGATGGGTGGACGAATTGTCGCATGTCTTATGGGCGCACCGCACGACAATCAAGGTTAGCAATGGAGACACTCCTTTTTCCCTTGTCTACGGGACAGAAGCTGTTATACCAGCTGAAATTGGGATGCCAACTATCCGCACCGCGGAAGTTAATGTCGCGACCAATGACGACGAACGACGGATAGATTTGGACCTACTGGAGGAAAGGCGCGAGCGCGCAGCTATACGAGAGGCAAAAACCAAGTCAAAGATGAAGGGATACTACGATGCTAAAGTTCGAAGCACCTCATTCAGACCTGGCGACTTTGTGTACCGCGCTAATGATGCAAGCCACGCAGAAGACACAGGTAAACTTGGACCAAAGTGGGAAGGACCCTATGAGGTCATTGAAGCACTAGGACAAGGCGCGTACAAGCTGCGTGACATGGAAGGCCGTGAACTACAACGCACATGGAATATCTGCAATCTCAAGAGATGCTATCTTTAGGAAAGGTTACGACCCAATGCATGGACACCTACGCACTTTAGTAAGTGCCAAATAAATATCCGTGTATTTACATTTTTGTTTCATTTAGACAAATGTTTTTATCTTTTTACAAAAACTTGCAAGTATTAATAAAATGTTGTGGTTTCTAGCTAACTCCGTGATACACTTTACTTTATTGCTTACATATAATTTATGTCTCAATATTGTTTGTTATATTATCTTTTGCCTACATGGCGTGCATGCACTAATTAAAAACCCACGATGGTAAAACGATGAGTAAACCTAATAAATGACTCGTTGAGTAAGAGGGTTGCAAACCCATCAACACCGGAACACGCATCCTTGTTAAACACCTTATTCTTAAGACGTTGGAGTAAGTTCCATGCGTACCCTACGACGGATACACATCAATGCACACTGTGCGCGTTTAACACATTAGGAGTTAAGACAATTATCCCCTTAACATGGTATTCGCAGTACGCTGCAATCCATACACTTGTGCATCCCACGATGGATACACAGCAACTTGTGCATTTCATATACAATTACATTATACACGATCATGCCATACACGACTATGTCATAAATTTATACACGCTTATGTCACGAATCTCATACACGATTATGATACAAGTGATTATAAATTCTTTAATTGTGTTAATATAAACGGTTGGATTCTTAGACATCTTTCACGCAAAGACAAAATAAACTAAGCACAAACATTATAACCACAATCAAATTTGGTACAATATGCGTACAATCGTATATTTCAAAACCAAGACTTTATTATGGATTACGAATTCATACAAAGGATAGACTTAACATGCACATGGGCAACAAAAATGTTAATCTATTACAAAAAGTAACCAAGACAAAAATCTAAAGGCTACGGGTACGCCTGAGCCTAGATCTGCTAACCACTCACGATTTACGATAAAGATACGGATGTACTTGGACTAGATTAATTATATTGTGCTTTGGGCGGGAAACATTTGCAACTTCCCCGCTACGCATTGAGGAATATTTTTCGCTAGAATTGTTAGTCTAGTATCCGCAATCACGCATTGCGCACACTAGACTGGGGGGACATGATGACGTATAGTCCGCATTCGGGTCATGAACCCGACCCACACTTAAGTCCATCACGAATGGAACCATACCCACCACGAATAGGCCATTATGATAACGGTTTGGGCTTACGATAGCCCAAGCCCGAAGTTATTTATGACTTTGATATAAGATATCTCTTATTTATGGGATATATATCAAGTAGCCGACTTAGGCGGGATACGCGAAGGGTAAGGAACACGAAACCAACTAGGGTTTCGTGTGTATATAAAGAGTCCTTCGACTCTCATTAAAGGTACGACTTATAAAACCCTAACTCTTCTACAAACCCTAAAACCGATTACTTAATCTCATGCCGGAGGATAATCGTGGGAGAAAATCCCACGATAAGCCTAACGGTGTCTTTTTGTTTTCTTAGTGCGCAGGTCTCAAGCATTAAGATCTGATTGGTACGGAATCAAGGAACGCCCAACTTTTGTATCAACAGTTCTTATACAAGAAGATTCGAACCGCAATTTGTAGCACTTTTCTCGATCAAAAGCTTCAAAGTTCTCGTACAAACCAATAAAGCTACAACCTTTTGTTGCCTTTATAATATAGAACCATTTTTTTGACACTAAGATAAAATAACTCGTAAAAACTAAGAAAGCTACAAACTTTATCTTTAAATCTTGCTTAAAACTCAAAAATTACACGTTTTTATAAGAAAAAGACGCAACTTTTGTATTTCTTTATAAAAGTCGAACACAACTAGATCCTATTTCCTTGTTTGGCGCTTTGATACCACTTGTAAAGACTAGAATCGACTACCTTTATCACACAAACTAACTACTATATAAACGTGACACTCAACAAAGATAGAAATATAGATGAGAGAAAGAGTGGATTGTATGGAAATACGGTCGAATGATATTAACTTCAAAAGAAAGAAACAAATACAAACCTTAAGAGAACACACACACTCTCACCTATACAGTCTATGAGGCACTCTAAATCTTGAGGTGAGAGTGGCTATATATAGGACAAAAGTGACGCCCTAATGTCCTTTGCTTGGGTTTTGGTGGGCTTGTGTTGGACTTGGACATTTCTAAGCAATACATGGTCCTTAACAAATACAATTCTAGCTTAGTCCAACATAAGGCCCTTTGTCTACTATTCTTTTATACCAAGTCGACACACATATAAAGTTTACATATTACAAATGACTATCACTTTCTTAAATTAATGCTAACAACATCTCCCTTTGATTTTTGAATTTTACCTACACGATTAATGTACCGTGTTTTATATATACGTATAGGAACCTGCTAAAACTGTCAGACCTAAGAAAACGCCTATGTCACGACGAAACGAGTCTACAAATTCCCAATCGCAAGGAAATGTGTCTCCAAGAAAAGGACTACCAACAGTATGTATTTCAACATGTTTCTTGTTATTCTTTTGTTTAAATAATGTAACGTGTTTTATATATACATATAGGAACCTGCTAAAACTGTCGGACCTAAGAAAATGCCTAAGTCACGATAAAACGGGTATCCAGATTCCTAATCGCAACAAAATGTGTCTCCAACACAAGCACTGCCAACAGTATGTATTTCAACATGTTTCTTGTTATTCTTTTTTTAAATAATTTCTGATATATACATGCAAAAGTTCTTTTTTTTAGACATTTTAGTGCAAACTGTGGCACTTAAAGAAATCAAATATTGTTGCTTTGGGTACCGTATACAAGTCTCATGGAAAACAAATGTTGCATAACCAAGCACTCCCAAATGAGTGCTACAGAGTGTCAATTGATTCATCGTTAGTGGATGCAGCATGCATATACCGGACGTAGCAAATAATGGGTTAAAAACAGTTAAGGAAGGCGTAGGTGGTTTCGTTGCATGGCCAAAGGATCAAGTTATTTTTGAAGAAGAGGTACATACATGTGTTTTTTCAACCTACATATATATAATTCTTCATATTTAATTCAATGTTTGATACAAGCGACTTTTGTTACTACAGGTTACACCACCAACTATGATGCAAAAGATTAGTGACAACAAATGTGGACCAAAAGTACCATCGAAGCGCAAAAATTATGTCTCTATTGAAGCCATACAAAGGCAATTGAAGAGTCAAAAGGCTTTAAATTATGGTACTTGAGAATTTGATTATGTAAGACATTACAATTGTATATTCTGTTCAGTTGTATACATTCGAGTTTTATTCAATTTGATATTTCTTTTTGTTTTTAATTCTATAATATATATATATATATATATATATATATATATATATATATATATATATATATTCATTCCAACAACAATAACAAAGTACTAGCAGTAGTAACTCTGTTTCAGTAGGACTAACTTAGTACTAGCAGTAGTAACTCTGCTCCAGCAGTACTAACTTAGTATTAGCAGTAGTAACCCTATGACTAAAAGATGCACTCACATAATATGGTCACGCTTATCAACATTATTGGTTACTCTTTGTTTAATTCGATGTGTGACTAAATATTACAAAATGCCACACAAACTAAAAATTCATGTGACCATTGGATGAACAATAGTCACGTAAAATACACATTTCTTCACTTTAAACAGCATATGGTCACACTTATTAACACTTTTGGCCACTTTCTACTTAATTGTATGTGACTAAATACCCAAAACAAACATGGTTTGTGTGACTAAATATTACAAAAGGCCACACAAACATAAAATTCAAGTGGCCATTGGATGAACAATAGTCACACAAAATACACATTTCTTCACTTTAAATAGCATATGGTCACACTTATTAACACTTTTGGCCATTTTATGCTTTTTTGTATGTGACTAAATACCAAAAACAAACATGCTTTGTGTGACTAAATATTACAAAAGGCCACACAAAAATAACATTCATGTGGCCATTGGATGATCAATAGTCCCACAAAATACACATTTGTTCACTTTAAACAGCATATGGTCACACATATTAACACTTTTGGCCACTTTTTGCTTAATTGTTTGTAACTAAATACCCAAAACAAACATGCGTTGTGTGACTAAATATTACAAAAGCCACACAAACATAAAATTCAAGTGGCCATTGGATGAACAATAGTCACACAAAATACACATTTCTTAACTTTAAACAGCATATGGTCACACTTATTAACACTTTTGGCCACTTTCTTCTTTTTTGTATGTGACTAAATACCCAAAACAAACATGCTTTGTGTGGCTAAATATTACAAAAGGCCACACAAACATAAAATTCAAGTGGCCATTGGATGAACAATAGTCACACATAATACACATTTCTTCACTTTAAACAGCATATGGTGACACTTATTAACACTTTTGGCTACTGTTTTTTAAATTGTATGTGACTAACTCCAAAAAAACAACTTACGTTGTGTGACTAAATCATCACAAATGTCACGTTTATTTTATATTCATGTTGACACATGACGGGAAATAGTCACACAAAATACACATTTACTTGAATAAATCATCTCAAATGTCACATATATTATATATTAATGTGGTCAAAGGACGAACAATAGTTACTCTCAAAATATATTTGTGTGACTATAAAGTGTTTATGGTCACTGATACTGATTAATCCTACAAAACTTGTGCTTAATTTGTCACACATATTCGGGTTTTGGTCACTCTTTTTAAATGAAAACATCCACAAACTAAACAATGTCACCATATGCCACCTACGGTGGCGCGACCTTTGGTGACACACACACAAAAAAACGTGTGTGACTATATGTATATCGTCACACATTTTTGGAGTGACCAATACCCATATCTGTACCAGTGCCCTGAAATGAATTTCCTAATCCAAACAGCCTCCATTGCAGCTTCTGAAGAAGCTATGTATTCGGCCTCTGTCGCACACATCGCAATTGTACTCTGCTTCTTGCTTCTCTAGTCTACTGCTCCTTCGTTGATAACAAAGACATAACCAGTCTAAGACTTCGCATCATCTTTGTCACATTGCCAGGACGCATCACAGTAACCTGTTACATCAAGTTCTATAGCTGGATTTCCACCATACACAAGAAACATATTTTTCGTATGCCTAAGATACATTAGAATATGTTTAACAACAATCCAGTGTTTTTCACCTGGATTATGTTGAAATTGAGTGGTGATATTGATTTGTTGTTTTTCAACCAACTAGTATTTTTTATTTTTCCAAAGGAATTAAAACGAATGTATTTCCCCGAGTCGTAGTCCCAACGAAGGTTGAAGTCGAGTTGTTGTAACGGTGTCGAATTGTGTGGTGAATGGTGAAAAAGAGTGATGTTTGGGGTTTTTACACTACGAAAATGAAATAAAAAGTAAAAACAAGTACTTAAGCTAAGGGTACAAGTATTCTAAGCATAAGATATCTAAAACGTAATTTAAACTTAAAAACGTACGTTACGATTTTAAAAACATATTTAAAAAGTGAAATTCTAAATTATAAGTCCTAGAAATGTAAAATTAATTTTCCTAAATACTAAATATTAAAATAGAATTTAAAAAAAAGAAATATGTATTTTATTTTATTTTATTTTTTTATGAATTTAAATCTAAAAGAAACTAATTAAAAGATTTAAAAATAGTAAACTGATTTGGAAAAATATGTAACTTTGCAGAAAAATCTTAAATGATATTTAGAAACTATTAAAAATGAAATTTGGATCTTATCTAAACCCTAATAAGCTGTTTGGGAGAATACTGATGCAGCAGCTAGGTGTTATTGCACTCAATTCTCCCAAAGCTCCATGAAATAATACTAAACTCTGGATTCACACTTAAACTACTAAAAGGAACACTAAAATGCTAAAAGAGATGACCTAAACAAGCTCAGCTTAATAGAAGCTTATTATGGCAGTTGAGTACCTAAGAATGCACCTATCATTAAAATACCTCAAAATAGTTCAAAATCTCTTAAGTGCTACTGAAATCTGCTTAAACAACCTATATTAAGCTAGATCAAAACTGATCAAACAGCAAATGAACAGTTATGACTATTTTGACCCATATTAGAAATTTGACCCAAACAGCCCTATAAGTAAACCATTTTGAGAATTAAACTACTGAGATCCAATTAAGGCTAAGAGATTTAAACATAAGTGATTAGTTAACCTGAAGAAACCTAAATTAACAATTAAAAGCTAGAATATATCACTCAAATAAGCTGAAAAAGCAGTTGACTATCTTTTGACTATAGACTATTTTAAATGAAAATCAGAATTTAGTGAAAAACAATAGACAACTATTATCAAATTTCAAAGAACAAGATCTAATAAGCAAATATTACCAGAATAAGCACTAAACATAATCCAATAAGCAGTTTGACCAAAAGTGTTGACTTCTGTTAAAAGAACTTGAAATTTAGTACAAAGTTTGAAAGCTGATTACAATGATTTGAGAACTAAAAGCACTGAATAAAAAAAATTACAAATAAGCTAAAACTACATTACCCTATTCTACTCTTATTCCTAATGCCTAACAGCTCCAAATCGTCTGTGAAGAGAACTATTTATAGCCAGCTGGGGAAGAGGGAGCTTAGGGTTTGGAAGGACCCAGAACCTCTAATCTCGGCCATCCATTCATCGTCTTGTCACTATCTTCAATTTCAACCCTTGGATCAAACTTCCACGTATCTTCGACCAATCAAATGCTTGGAATTTTACTTGGATTGCTGATATGTCATTCCTGACATGTCAGACTCCTTCTAGAACTCATGAGAAGTACCAATTTTGCCCTTAATCTCGGTTAATTTAAGGGCGGGTAAATTAGGGTTCATGAATAGTGAATATTGGGGAAAATTAGGGGTGAGGGATAAGGCGGGTAAGTTGGGTGAGTAATTTTTATTTCTTTGACCAGTTTGACTGGTGCTTATGGGTTGACCGGGTATTGGGGATCCGGGTTTGGGGTTTATCTAATGTAGGGAGTGGGCCGAATTAATTTAAGTGGTGGGCTGGGGTTAATTTTGTTGGGCTTGAAGGTTTTGGATTGGATTTAATTAAATCCGGTTATGTAGTAGTGGTAAAGGTTTTAGTGTTTGTTTTGGTTTTTGGTTTAGAAATAAAGTATAAGGACTAATGTTGTAATTTCTGAAATTCCAAGGACCTTTTCTGCCATACTTTAAAAATGTGATCCAAGGGCTTGTCTTGACAAATGACGATTCTTGAGGGCTGACTTTGACCATTCTGAGCATAAATGTCTTTCCCGGCTTCGGCTCTTTAATTCTCTTCCCAAATCCCGTGCTCGTGTTTTCCAGGTTTTTCTTGATTTTTGTCCTTTTTTGAGATATCCGCACCTGCACATAAACAAACACAAAAACACAAATATCTTTGGCATTTTGGTTAGTTTTTGGTCGTTTTGGTCTTAATTTATTCAAGAAAAGGTATGTGTTTAAGCACATACCAAAATTTCCCCAGACTAAGATATTGCAGTGTCCTCACGCAATGTTATAAAAACACGTTTTTAAATCCAAAAAATTCCAATCTCTTTTTACTAACTTTGAGAAGTAGCAAAATTTTCAAAAGAGATTAAAAAATATTAAGTTCTAAAAACTCCCCGATTTTCATTTTTATTCTATTTTTGTATTTTTCACATTATCATGTGATGGTTTTGTTGACAATCATTATCTATCAATAACTTTTAGGGTCTTCGAGTAGAAAACACGACTTATCAAGAAGTGACCATATGGATAAAATTCATCGTCCCTGATTTTTCACGAGTCCCCAAACTAAGCTTAAAAACGAAATCATTGTCTATTTACAAGTTAGATGCCAACACTACCCATGGAAGTTATTTGTGTAATTACCTCTTGCTCCCATTTTCCTAATTTGCCTCTATTTATTTTATTTTTGGTGAGAAATGAATTTCTTCATATTTTCTCATTTTGATAATTTTTAGTCCGATAAAGATACTAAATTAAGACGCTAAGTAGTTTTCAATCTTCTCTCGAGAACCATTGCTTTGAAAATGAGGTCCACATCAAGGTTTTTATTATTTATATTTTTGAATTTTACATTTTTTTTTTATCATTAACTTTTTCACTTGCGTACCCTAAACGACGGAGCTTCACGGTTTTGGTCCAAGACCTTACACCTTCCGGAATAAAGGATCCAAGGGCCGTTACAACGGAGTGTTCCAAGACTCTAGACATTCCTGAAATGAGGATCCAAGGTGGTTAGACCAAGACCTCACACATTTCTGAACTAGAGGTCCAAGGGCCGGTGCAAGAGGGTAGCCAAGACCTAAATGCCTTCCGGAAATAAGGATCCAAGGCCCGATCTCGAATCTGTAGCTTAGAGCACTTAACTTATTATTATTAAACTTATTTATTAAGTAACCTTGATGTGTACCCAATTTTTAAAACAAGGATTCTTTTAAGAAGACCAAGAACTAATCATCGGCAAAACCTAACATCTTTAATTATTCTTACAATTCTATATAGTGAAACAATTTTGTGGGAGCAAAAGGCCACAAGTAACTTCGATGAGGTCTAAAGAGAACCAACTACTCCACGCTTAGCAATCTAACTTATAAATGACTTTATCATTTCTCGTTCTTCGCAAATTTAAAATCTTAAATAATAAGATCCGCGAATGCTTAGCCAAGAAAGGTTAAGGGGACAAGCTAGGGCTCAACACGCTCGGTCAAGTCAGAATTTTATTCCTACCCTCACCAGCGGAAAGTCAACAAAATGTCAAAATTTATTATATTTTTGCAAAAAAATTTTAAATTTTTCTCATTTTTTGGATTTTTCAGTTTTATAGGAAAAACGGGGTTGTGAGAGTTCACGGCAAAAAATGCAAGGCAAAAATCAGATCGAAAGATCACCCCCCAGACTAAAATGAGACATTGTCCTCAATGTCTTAAAGGTAAGGGTTCTCCTACATAAATCTAAGGCCGTTTATTAATTATGCCAAAGATAAACGTTAAACGATAAGATTTAGGATATCGGATAAGCAACGAATGATGAAACTCGAGTGGAGAGAAGCAAACCACGAGCATGAGAGTCTTCATTATTCGGAAAATCCTGGACACATCACAAACAACCACAAAACATGAGAAATGGAAGAGGTAGCCCTCCTCACTTTTATTAAGAAAATAGAAAGAAGATAGATGGATAAGCATGGGGTGCCTCCCACGTAGCGCTTGTTTTTTATCGAGTCGGATAGCTTAAACTCGCCCCGAATTCATTTGTTCTTGGGGAAGCATGTGGAAAAGATAATCTCCATCAAACTTTCGTTCAAGATGTTTGGATAAACATTGAAGCATACGAAAGTTCCACTCCGATGAGATACCCACGGCTTAAAAGAATGAGAGAGGCCGGGGTCAAAGATGGTGTCCTCACTCCCGAAGGAGTGAAAGAGAGGAGAAGTCACCGGATAGGAGAAGAAAAGGAGAAAGATCATGATCAGAATGGGAATCCATTCTTCATCCTTAAAGTTCTTACAAACCTCGGGAGGGAGGGTCGGATTGATATCATCAACAAGCAAACTCTTATGATAGAGTACATCTCCCCCCGGGTCATGATCTTCCTCAAAAGCAAAGTAATCATACTCCGGAAGAGGTATGATATGAGTGAGTCAACCGGATAACTCCTCATGAAGAGATTCAAGCATACGAGGAGAATCTGTGAGTCCCGGTTCCGTCACGGACTCATCAAGATTAGAAACAATAGAGTCCTCGCCCTCAACGTTCTCTAACACCCCATCAAAAAGAGGATTAACGGCACTAAAAGTGTACTCGTCATTATATTCAAAAAGGGGTTTAGAGAAAATCCCGGAAGTAACCTCGGAAACGTCAAGAGAATCTCCACAAGATTGCAAATCACATTCACCGTCAAATATTTCCTCAGACTCACTTGGGATTGGGACGAGGTTCTCAGCACTAGACTTTATTAGTGCTAAGATGCTCGTCCCCCATTTTTAGAGAGTCCTCGAGTACTACGGGAGGAAAGACGGGTGCTATTTGAGGGAAAACGTTAAACGGAACAAGTCTCTCCTCGTCATCATCGGAATCATCGTCATAGTAAATTAAGGTCTTTCGAAATTTAGCCGCTCTTTCCTCGGCAAGTAATTCTTCCATAGACTTCCCGGGAGTATAAGTATTAAGATTAGCCAAACATTGATTAACCGCTCGCTCTCGATTACGAACCTCTTTGACAACGGATCCCAAAAGTTTTGCAATTTCGAGCATTCCATCTTGATTTTGATAATTGATAGGATTTTGTGGGGGTTGGTCAAAACCATGAGAATTGTAACACAAATTCGGCTCATAATGAAAATTTTCAAACGATCCCCCACAATTTTCAAAATTTGTTGTAGTTTGGAAGGATGTATTATTGAAATACGGTTCTTGCTCATAATAGTTTTGAGGAGGGTGATTGAAATTGTTTTGAGGATAGTCAGAAATGTTCGGATTAAAATCATAAGTGTATGAATTTTCAACTTCTGAAGCACAAAACGAACAAAATCCATTGATAATATTTCTTCCACACCTCTCGCAAGTACACCGTTGACAATAAGTCGATGTCGGATCTAACAGATTTCCACACCCATCGCAATAACGTTGATCGAACGAAGATAAATCGGGCTGTGGTGGGTAGTCGGAAAAATTTGAAGAGTCGTTGAACGAATTCGGATTTGGATCATAAGCAAATGAATTCCTCGAACCACAAAACAAACAACTTCCGTCCCGAATATCATTACCACACCGTTCACATGTACACCATTGACACGGTAAACCGAAAAGCGGCTCTCCACAACCGACGCAAGGGATAAACGTTTTAAACATAGAGAGGATTAAGAAGATAAAGAAAAAGAATTAAACGAACAGAGGGTGAGAGATAAAGAATCAAACGTATAAGAGGATTAAGAAGAATATTTTTGGATTTTTTTTTTTAAACATGGAAAATCACAAAAGAAAAATGAAAAATAAATTTGAAAAGAAAATATTTTTGGATTTTTATTTTAAGGAAAAATTAAAATTATTATCTTTTTGGTGATCGTTCGATCAACCGTACTTGTTTCTGTCAAAACAACGCGCAGCGTGGCGAAAGAGAAGAATGGATTTCTTTTCGGTCTGCAATTTAATGTCAAGACCTCCTTAAACCCCGTGTATAGGTTGTAGCAAAGAAATAATCCGAGTAACGTTTAACTTAACGATCTCTTTTGTTGTTTATTTGGAATGGTTTACAACACTTTCAGAAAAGTGAGGTTATATTATTTTTGTATTTTTGAAAACACTTTAGGAAAAGTGTTTTATTTATTTTCTTTATGTATTTTTCTTTTTATAAAAACAAAGAACTTCCGAGGAAGGGTCTTCAAAACACGATTCAACGAACGAAATTCAAACTCTTCTCAAGCCTTCCCCGGCAGCGGCGCCATTTGATTTGTTGTTTTTCAACCAATTAGTATTTTTTATTTTTCCAAAGGAATTACAACGAATGTATTTCCCCGGGTCGTAGTCCCAACGAAGGTTGAAGTCGAGTTGTCGTAACGGTGTCGAATTGTGTGGTGAATGGTGAAAAAGAGTGATGTTTGGGGTTTTTACACTACGAAAATGAAATAACATGTAAAAACAAGTACTTAAGCTAAGGGTACAAGTATTCTAAGCATAAGATATCTAAAACGTAATTTAAACTTAAAAACGTACGTTACGATTTTAAAAACGTATTTAAAAAGTGAAATTCTAAATTATAAGTCCTAGAAATGTAAAATTAGTTTTCCTAAATACTAAATATTAAAATAGAATTAAAAAAAAAGAAATATATATTTTATTTTATTTTATTTTTTTATGAATTTAAATCTAAAAGAAACTAATTAAAAGATTTAAAAATAGTAAACTGATTTGGAAAAATATGTACCTTTGCAGAAATATCTTAAATGATATTTAGAAACTATGAAAAATAAAATTTGGATCTTATCTAAACCCTAATAAGCTGTTTGGGAGAATAAGCAGTTTCTAAAAATCTCTAAAATAAGCTAAACAGCACCAAAAATTACCAAATGCTCAAAATCAGATAAACACACTAATTCAATCGGATGAATAACCTTGATTATCCTACAAGAATAGAAACTAAGGATAAAAATAAATAAGAATTTTGAGGATTACCTATAAAAACAAACCCTTACTCCCAAATCTTGTCGACTCCGATAGCAAAGACCACAATAGGCAAAATGATTGCTAGAATGTAAACTAGGAATGCATGATCTTCGTTGGGTACGTAAGCCAAATAGGAAACCAAAAGGACCACGTAAACGATCGCTAAGAATGTAACAAGGTGCGGCATTTTTGAGGTTTTAGGAGAAAATTTGGTGGTGAAAGAATGAGGATTAGAAATGACGTATTTATAGGTGGAAAAACTAGCCGTTATTCGACCGTTATTTCGACCGTTGGAATCACTATTCATCGAACTTTAAGAATCTGACCATTGCACAGTGATTTATTAGGTGGCAAAACATTCAAATTTAGTTTATCCAGTAGAGATAAGACTGACCAAACCTCGATCCCTTAGGTATCAAACGGAAAATCAAGGATTAGCAGTGAAACGACATTATTGGAGTTATAGTACCTAAGAATGAGATAATATTTTAGATAATGTTATTTTTTTTAACTTGAGGCATTTTAAGCATATCAAACTCTCATCCCAAACCAAATCGTTTTACGATTTTCCTTCATCGCGTTCTCTACTTGAATAGGTTAGAAATCTGAACCTAACTATCTCTATACTTCATTTTTCTCAACTTTCCAACCAACACAGGCCGAATCTCGGGACGAGATTCCCTTCAATGGGGGGATACTGTAACCACTCGTAAAATTTCTCATTTAAACCAATTACTTTACAGAATCATTATCCTTTTTCCACGTATAATTTTTTTTATTTGATTGTATCTCCTATCTTATGTGACGTAACTCACATCCCTGATAAACGTGCTCCCACACAGACAAACCTAATAAACCTAATGATTATTTCATAAACATAACTGTATGAAAATGTTACAAAATACCATTTACCACTTTACGTTAATTCCTTAACGAACGTACCAACAAAACATTCACTATCTAAATAGAGTTTCTAGGAAACCCTAAATCCATCACAACACCAAATATGAATATCAAAACCCTAGAACATAAAAGTACAACTCATCTGAGCTAATGTACAAGTTACCAAAGTACCAGAAACCCTAATTCTATTTCAGCTCCCGATAAAACCCTGATTTCGTAAAACTATGATTTCATGTATTAATTTCACAAACCCTAAATTATTTACACAATATCTTTACAAAATATTAAATGTACAAGATATTTAAGCTAGAGTACAAGTCTTTTATGCATAGAAACCTGATATTCATAAAAACCCTATAAAAACCCTATTTATGTTTATTTTAAAGCATAGTTTGCAAACCATTCATGCATAATTCTTAAAAATTTATTTTTCTAAACTCACTAAATGTTTTTACAAGTCTTTAAACCCAATGTACAAGTGCCTAATGCTCTAGAACTAAAAATCCCATTCATTTACTTTTAACTTAATAAAAATTAACAAATAATTTTTATAACTTAATAAATTATTAAAACTATATTTTTCCTATATACTAAATAATAGTATAACCCTAATGAGCCTATAGTACAACCCCTCATAATCTTAACCCATTTTCTTTTTCATTTTACATACAATTCGATTTAAGCATAAATACATATATATATATATATATATAACTCTAAATTAAATTCTAATCAACCAAAACACATAAACTAACTAAGTTTACTTTTCCTTAAACCCTAAATACAACTCCTTAAACCTAAAGTACCATCACCATAAGCTCATTCGAACCCCTTTTCCAAATCCGGTTCAAAACTCAACAAAACACTAACTAATTTACTTCTCCATAATACCTTCACCATATACATCCCCTCCTTCCCAAAAACCACACGCCACTCTTCTCCATTCATCTCTTCAAAGAAACAATACACATGTCCTCACCCATGTTTAAGAACTCCTCTCCTTAGAAGATGCATGTCTTGGCTATTATTTGAATACATCACCTCTTCCCTCCTCTTCCCAAGTGGCACATTCCTCATTTTCACTCAGCCCTTGTCCCCTCATAACCTGAAAACCCTAACTTTCCTTCTTATAAATAGCAGCCTAACATTTCACCCTTTACTCACACACCATTCGACCCTAAATCCCCTCAACACAATCCATACTATTCGAACCCAACAAAAATAGTTTCATTCCCATTTCCTACTGATCTTAGCCTCGACATATAATCAAAATATAAACCCTAGTAAGCATAGAGGAGGAGGAGAACAAGAGTCGAACCCAAGTCCCTATAAATCCCTACTCGAACAAACCCTAAGTAAGTTACTCTAACTTTATTTTAATTTGGTTTATTTACATTTATATACATCTAAAAACATTAAAACACAATCTATAATAATAAACACAATCAAAGAATATAAGTTTTCTTGTTTTTCTTTCTTGTCTGTTCAATCAGCAAAACCAAACGCACTCTAGATATTTGAAATCTTGTTAGAACAAATCAAAAAGTGATAAGGCATGTTAAAATATATCTAATAACAACACATCATGCATAAAAACTAAGTTAAGAATGTTTAAAAACATTAAAAAGCCATCGAGTTATGTTTTCTGTATTCTATCGAACCCAAAAACCATCTCAGAGGCTCAACTTTTGACCTGAAAACCAACCCTCTAATGAGCACTATAAATTCTGATTTTTGGTATGTAAAAAGTTCACCCAACTAACTGATTTTAGGAAAAAGAATCAACTAAAATGATCAATCGAGTCAAAAGTTATCAAGCTCCAAAGTTCATCCTTTATCGCCAAAATAAGAGTTAATATTTTTCAGTTTATTTATTTTAGTTCTTATTCGATTAGATGCCATGTTTAGACCTATTTTTCGACCTTTATAAGGTCTCTAAAAATTCTGTATTTTCGACATATTAAAGTTTACATAGCTAACTTATTTTAGAAAGAAGAAACACTTAAAGTGATCAAATGGTTCAAAAGTTATTGAGTCACTAAGATTGCTCCATCGCTGGGATTACAAACCTATTTTCCAGTTCCTATCAAATTTTGTCTCAATCGGTCGACTTTAGGGAATTATTGCTAGTACCAAATGATTTTCAAAAATAACGAAATTTGGCATGTTTAAAAATGACCTGGCTAGCTTTTCATAGGAATAGAAAGTTCGTAAAATGAACTATTATTCGTTAAGATATTCGAGTCTAAAACTCTAGCCTCGTCATAAAATTTAATGTGTATTTAAATTAGGTTTTTATGGGCTGATTTTGTAAATATTTTATATTAAGGATCATTTTAGTCAATAACAAATACGTAGGGTAGAAAATGTCATTTTTGAAACTGAAGGGTAAAAATTGTCATTTTCCAAAATGTTCAGGGTATAAACTGTCATTTGACCAAACCTTAGGGATTAAAGTGTAACTTTTCATAACTATTATTTTATCATTTCTATTTTTATTTTCCGATCTAATATTAACATAATACGTTTATTTTATTAACAAACGAACAAGTGAAATATTAAACGAACAAAAGGTATATATAACGAACGAACGAAAACATAAGAAAGAATAATAAGATAAAATCTTATTTTTGAAGAGACTTCATGTTGTCTCGTTATAACATTTAATCAACAACCAAACAACGAAACGAATCGAACAAATAAACTATAATCATCTGAAAATGATTACTGAAATTTGGCATAACAACCCAGGTTTCGTGTCCGGAGACGTTTATCAACTTCATTTCATTTTGTTTTCCATCCAGATTGCTAAGGTGAGTTCATAGTCCCACTTTTTATTACGTTTTCCAAACTTGTGGGGAGATACATGCTACTAAACCGAACACAAGTATTTTTCTGTATGCTTTCCTGATTTATATTGCATAAGTTTAACTAATGCCTATTTAAAGACCCTCTATCATGAACCATTAATCACTTCCGAGTGAGTGCGAATATAATGAATAGATCTATTGGATTGACAATCCCTTTGTGTTGCTGGATAAGTGACCCAATGCATTTTATTTGAAAACGTTTAATAAAGAGTTTCAGGCAGACTCCTACTCGAGGGCATAATTGCTACATTTAATTATGTAGTGATTTACATCATTAGTTTATAACTATGATGTCCATCGTGTTAACGTCTTGCGATTCATGAGACTTAGAGCAATATATAATGAACTGCAATATTACCGATTTACTTTCTATTTAGCTTGTGTTCAAATCGATTTATTTAGCGTTAAACGCTATGGATTCACTCAACCTTTGTGTTGACTTTTTAGCATGCTTATCTCAGGTATCTAGGAGTATGGCTTGACACGGATTGGCTATGGACTGTCTATTTTTTTTATCATTCAACAAATAACCTACTTTTATCAATGTATTTTGGAACCTTCCTCTGGGACCTGAATATTCTAACTCTGATATAAATAAATGAATGATAACAATTTTATCTAAAACGTCTCTTTTCGAGTCGTTTTTTATTATCATGACTGTGAACTGTGAAGTAGCACCCCAACTTATATTTCCGCTGCGAATATCGAAAATGGGGGTGTTACAACAACCACAACATCAACTGTTGATGGTAAGGTTTAGACTATTGTGCAGACAAAACCAGTGACTGCAGAAGAAAAGGTTCAGATGAAGAATGACCTCAAGGCCAGTATTATGCTCATGATGACAATACCTAATGATCAACTCTTGATCTTTAGCAAGTTCAAGGATGCTAAGTCATTATTTGAGGCCATTGTTGCTAGGTATGGTAGGAATGAAGCCACTAAAAAGACACAGAAGACACTCCTCAAGCAAAATTTTGAGAACTTCTCTGCAACGAGCAATGAATCATTGGACCACATGTTTAACAGGCTTCAGAAGATTGTAAGCCAACTTGCTGTTCTTGGTGTGGATATACCTCAGGAAGATTTAAATTCCAAGTTTCTGAGGAGTTTGCCTGCAGAGTGGGCCATGCATGTTGTTTTCTGGAAGAACAAACCAGACATTGACACCATGAGCCTGATGGATTTGTATAGCAACTTCAAGATTGTGGAGCAAGATGTGAAGAAGGCTGCTGGAACAAGTTCAAGCACTGGGAATATGGCCTTTGTGTCATCTCCTAGTACCTCAAGTCCAGTTGAAGAAGTGAAGGTTGCTGGAGCAGTTAATACTGCTAACTCAAATGTTAGTACTGCTAGTACTTCAAGCAGTACTAATGGCATTCTGGATGAGAAGACTTATTGTGCTTTCCTGACTACCCAGCACAATGGAACCATGTTGACCCATGAAGATCTCCAAGAGATCAATGATGATGATCTGGAGGAGATGGACATCAAATGGCAATGATACTGCTGGTTATGATAAGTCAAAGATAGAATGCTACAATTGCCATAAGATGGGGCACTTCTCAAGGGAATGTAGGAGGCCTAGACAACAAGACAGTAGGAACAAGAGCTATGAAAGCAAGACCAAAGCTGTGGAGATCACTGAGACAAACTCAAAGGCTATGGTAGCCATTGATGGCTTAGGGTTTGATTGGAGCTTTATGGCTGAAGAGGAAGCAGTACCTACTGAGATGGCTTTCATGGCTTTCTCTGATTCTGAGGTACAAATTGCTAAGTGTTCTAAAACATGTGTTGCTTTAAAAGAACTTGAAACTCTAAGAAAACAATATGATGAACAAAGAATTGAGCTAAACAAGACTAGTTATAATTTGGCAAATCATAAGAGGGGTTTAGCTGTCTTAGAGGAGCAGATAGTTCACTATAAGAGCAATGAGTCTAGTTTTGTTGATGATATAGCAGGCCTTAAAAGAGATTTATCAATGAAAAATGATGAAATTAGTCTTTTGAAAGCTGAGTTGGATAGGATTAAAAAGGCTAATGAGAACATTCAATTAAGTATAGAAACACTAGAATATGCATCTAAGGGTGTAAATAAAATAATTGAGTGTCAATTACTCAACAAGGCTAAATCTGGACTAGGATATAAGTCTGTTCCACCTCCTCACAGAGGAATCCCTGCACCTCCAGGGATAGACCTAGAACATATAGGCTTGCCTGAATTTCAACAACCAGAGTTAGAATATGGTCCTAAGCAAAAAGATAATGTAGTTGTTGAAAAGCCTGTAGAAGTAAGTGAAACCTTTGAGAGTGCAAGTGATACTTCACTCACTAAGGACAAGGTGTCCTCTAGTAGGAATTCAGATGCTCCAACCATAGAGGATTGGACATCTGATGATGATGAGGATGATCAGGTTATGGCTAAACCTGATGTAGTTAAGGTAGAAGGAACCAATGTTCCTAAGGTGGTCAAAAGGGTATCTGGGTATTCAAACCATAGGTTGATCTTAGAAAGGCCTCAAAATCACTCTAATATTGCTAGAATGACACCCAGAGCAGTTTTATTAAATTCTGGCACAAAACAAGTTAATACTGCTAGACCAGCAGTTAGTACAGCTAGACCATTTAAGCCTGCTTTCCTAAAACCAGCAGTTCAAGGTGCTAAAACAACTTTCAAATCTGCACCAACAATTGCTAAAAGGCCTTTCAACCAAAAGCAGTGGTACAAAAACAAATTTGGAAACCTAAGGCCACAACTGCAAAGCTAACAGTTAATACTGCTAGTCAAGTAGTTAATACTGCTAGTCAAGTAGTTAGTACTGGCAATTTTAAAAACACTGCTAGGGAAAAGGGGGCTAATGCTGTTAAGGCCTCAGCATGTTTGATTTGGAGACCTCTTCAATCCAATGGTGCATCAACTATTCTTAAAAGATTTAACTATATTGATGCACGAGGCAAACTCATGTCAATAATGGCTTAGGTTCCCCAAGGAAACTAATTTCCTTATTTGTGTGCCGGGACATTCACAAGCAGATGGTGAAGATAAAGGATATGCAGATAATGGGTGTTCCAGGCACATGACAGGCAACATGTCCTACCTTTTTAACTTTCAAGCATTCGATGGAGGATATGTTACCTTTGGGGGAGGTATTGGAGGCAAGATTACTGGTAAAGGTACACTTAAAACCGGTAAATTAAATTTTGAAGATGTGTACTATGTGCAAGAACTTAAGTACAACCCTTTTAGTGTCTCACAGATGTGTGACAAAAAGAACAAGGTTCTTTTTACTGACACTAAATGTCTTGTGCTTTCTCCAGAACTTAAGTTACCTGATGAAAGTCATATATTACTCAAAGTTCCAAGAAAGGGCAACATGTATAGTGTTGATATGAAGAAAATTGTTCCTAAGGAGGCCCTTACTTGTCTTGTTGCAAAGCACACATTAGATGAATCAATTATATGGCATAGGAGACTTGGTCACATTAATTTTAAAACCATTAATAAGATTGTAAAGGTTGGTTTGGTAAGAGGCTTTCCTCAGAAAAGATTTGAAAATGACCAAACTTTTGTTGCCTGTCTTAAAGGCAAACAACACAAGGCTTCTTGTAAGCCCAAGCTTTTTAACTCTATTGATACACCTTTGTTTATGCTACATATGGAATTATTTGGCCCAACTTTTGTTAGTAGTATAATGCATAAGAGGTACTGTCTAGTGATTACTGATGACTATAGCAGGTTCACTTTGTGTTTCTTTTTAGGTTCTAAGGATGAGACACCTAGCATTCTTAAGACTTTATTACAGAGATAGAAAATATAGTGGATAGGAAGGTTAAAGTCATTAGATGTGATAATGGGACAGAATTCAAGAATAGAGTTATGGATGATTTTTGCAAAGAAAAAGGTATTAGAAGGGAATTAAGTGTTGCTAGAACTCCTCAGCAGAATGGGGTTGCTGAGATGAAGAATAGGACATTAATAGAAGCTGCTAGAACCATGTTGGCTGATTCTAAGTTACCCATCACTTTTTGGGCTGAAGTAGTTAATACTGCTTGCTATGTACACAACAGGGTTTTGGTAGTTAAGCCTCACAATAAGACACCCTGTGAGCTTTTTAGAGGTAGGACTCCTGCATTAGGATTTCTTAGACCTTTTGGGTGTCATGTGACCATTCTGAATACCTTAGACCATCTAGGCAAATTTGATGGTAAAGCTGATGAAGGTTTCTTGGTTGGATATTCTCTCAATAGAAAAGCATTTAGAGTATACAACAGGAGAACTAGGATGGTTGAGGAGAACTTACATGTTAAGTTTTTAGAGAATAAAGCTAATATTGCAGGTGAAGGTCACAAATGGCTGTTTGACCTTGAGACTCTAACCCAATCCATGAATTATGTACCAGTTGTTGAAGGAACTAATGATTTTGCAGGTTCAGAAGCTGATGATGCAACAAGTGAAGCAGGTTTAGGGGAGGAGAAAGATTAAGATCATCACTACAAAAAAACAGGCTTTCAAAGACTGAAAAAATCAGTCTCCGATACACCATGATCAGTTACGGATGGTCTATCAAGGGCTGATTTTGCTAGTCACTAATCAGTGATAGAAGCTTAGTTACGGAAAGTGACGTTATCAACTAAAATTCAGTCCTTGTTGTATTGAACCAACGAGGACCAGAGATCAGTCACCAAAATAAAAAAGTCAGTCCTTATTTCTATGGGTTGGTATCATGTTATTTCAGTCCCCAATGCATATAATCGGCGACTGAAAAGTCAGTCGCCAATACCATGTTAGATCAGTTACTAACACATGTATTTAGGGACTGAAAATTAGTCCATAAACATTGTTTATAGTCCCTAATACGTTTCGTTGTTTTGTAGATTACCGTACCAAATCAGTCTCTAATAATTGGATTTAAAAATTGATTAGTCTCCGATGAAAGGCTTTAAAGACTGATTGTTAGTCACAAAAAACAGATGAATTAGTCCTCAATTTATTTTTCTAGTGACTGAAAATTAGTTTCAGAATATATGTTAATCGATAACAGTAGTAATCTGGACGAAAAAATAATTGGATTTCAATATAAAGACCATCATGCGGCCTCTTGCAAGTTATACAGACCAATTATATTGGAAAAGTGTTGCAAGAAACACTTGAATATTATAAGAACTGATACAAAACAAACTTTAGATCAATCTATGGCCATTGGAGTGATTCTTCTTTTTGCTGGCTTACTTGCAGAGAGTGCTTGCTGATGCTTGTTTTACGTTCGGTTTCTCTGTTGAAGTCACTAAACTTAGTCTTGCCGATTCTTCTCGTGGTTTATCTGTTTCCATTTCCTGAGTATCAGAAGCATTATTAACAATGTCTTTCTCTTTTCCAATCTCTTCTGTTATTTCCTTGCTGACCATATTATCAACTGACATAGTTTTCTGATCTGCTGCAACTTGCTTATCGCCTGACGAGAATATAGCAAAATGACATAAATAACATATTTGAATAGAAAAAAGGCAAACAATATCTAATGTAAGAGCTGAAAGAAATGCATAACAGCGGTAAAAAAATATGAAACAAATGCGACTAAAGTACGACCTGAATCCTCACCAACTAAAGGCAATTCTTTGTGAATATTTACAGAACATGCCCATTCAGTCATTCACTACTATTTAACTAAAAGTCCCGTAACCCTAAACACTAAATACCAACTCAAGCCTAAAAGTTAACTTATTCAAAGACTAACTCAAATAACGGGTAACATAGTATAGTAATCCAGTATGAGCAATACCTCCGAATCCTATCTGATACGTATAAATCTCAAAACTAGCAAGAAGTCCCGAGCCTCTGTCTCTACCTCTGCCCCATTGCAATAACCTTGCGTTTTGCAAATGAAGTGTAAAGCAGATCATGGAACTTCTCAAGAAACAGACCCCATTCTTCCTCATCCATGTCAGCAAACTTCACGAAACTGGCACCAACTGGCACTAGCTCATTCGCACTCCTGTGCCCAGAAGATGAATTCACTGCCACATAACCATTGTTTTCCGTTTTTGATTTCTGACTCTTTAACTTACTAATACCACTATTATCACTTAGACTACACTTGCTTATAGACAGCTTTGAAACACAAGGCACCTCCTTAGATGCATGATCTGCTGTATCTCTCAAGACGTCCTGCATAACCCAAGAAAAAAAAAACATTTACACCATCCAAATAACAATAGATAACTCAAAGAGCTAGTTTATAAATACAAAGACCACCATGTCACCTTGAGGATGTGTTTTGCACATCTAACAATGATCTCATTGGAACAAAGGTCCCATAAATGAGGCAAGTGCTATATACCATCAGCTACCTGGGATTAGTTCAAAAAAATTCACATTAATCGCCATACAACAGACTAACAGAGCATACGAAAAATTAGTATCATTGCATATGAAATTGTTCACTGATCTTACTTTGCCAATATATCTGTATTTATGAATATGCAAAAAACAAAGCAAGTTTTAAAAGTGTAAGACACAAGCTTTTGCCCTAGACAGATAAAGAAAAAACAAGTAATCTTTGGGCACCCTTGAGGTACAAAATTTGTTTTTTTATCACACGCCTTAGGTTTTTTGTTATCTCTTCTACCATCTTTGAATGCAAAAAAATTATCGCATGCCTTTACTGCAGCACTCATCACCAATAGAATAAAACTCTTAACAGTTAGTGCGAAACCAAAAAAATCAGTGTCACAGGTGATTTTGGAATTTCGGTGTATACTATTCATCATGTTATATGCATTAAATATATAGGTATGCACGAAGAAACAAACATTTCCTTTTAGAATAACGAGGTACGCATCCTGTTGATTATTTTACTTTTTTATGCAATATCATTGTAATTTACTCTTTTTAATCAAATAGGAGGTATGCTACTATGGTTTGTAAATATGTTTGGAAGCTAATAACGATTTCCCATTGTAGATATGTAATTATACCCGTTTCACCCGTTAATTTTTTTTTTTTTTTTTTTTTTTTTTTTTTTTGGTATTTCCTGCACCTATTCTTTAAAAGTCTATTTTCTCAAATCAACAAATAAAGGAGTTTTGTTGTTGGTATAGATTGATTCATCTTAATATTTCGCGTGTAAGTTTTTCTCACTTTTGTTGATTATCTGCTTTGAGACTTGCCGGTTTATTCCTGCTATAGCCTCATTTATTAAAGTTGTTAATTTGTCGCTGGTATTCGTTAATTTAGGTTTTAAATAATTATTTTGTTTGGCTGATAGAATCTATGCCCATCATTTGCAGCTTGTCATTTTAACATGCACTTGCCAAAAAAGAAAAGGACATCCAGAAGCTGCAGCCACGGTAGAAAGTGCAATCACAATACAACAATATACAAGTTACACCAGCTCTGTATCAAAGGACAATAAGAGTATTAAAAAAAAGGATTTCCTAAAGATCTAAAACCACAATCCCTTTTGCACACCTCCGCTCTCTACCGTAGGTGCCAAATAAGCTGTTCATGTTCTCAGTGCAGTGAAGATCACAAATGCAATATAAACCTGTCTGTCAGGCATTCAAATACACTTATAAATGAATGAAATCAGTTGCAGCAGCAAGCAACAACAAAAAGTTTGACTGCATGACTTGAAGAGAGGTGCACAAGACAGAAGAGCATCGCCGGCATAAGTTTAATTAATTTTGCCTCCTCTTTCAGTAACGATGTTGTCCACATTCTATTAGCTTAGCAAATAATGATGTATAAAGTAGATCCACTATAGCACATTAAAACCGTAGAAGTCAGTAATGTTTGTTAACATTTTCTTTATGTAACTTTTCCTTATGTAAATAAAAATCCATTCATTTATTTGGTTGGTTTAAAATCATTTGTTTCTTCAAAACTTTGGAGCTTCACCCAGAAACAAAAACGTATGAACACTGCTGCTGCACAAACCACAGGAAACCACTAACACTGCTGCCGCACAAAACACAGGAAAGCCTACTAATGCAGGTCATATGATGAACACACCTGGGCACAACAGAACATCTAAAAATGTAGTTTATAGATACTCCAGACATAAATTGATCTTCGTTACGCTATCAACCAATGATATAATTTGGATTATTTCCTAAAATTTAAATTCCAATTATACAACAAAAGTATGCAGCATATTACATCTCAGAATTTCCACCTTCAAGACTGACTCTTAATATAAAATCAATGAACAATGAAACATCTAGAAAAGAAAATTACATGAACATAAGCGTATGAACCAAACAAAGAATGCTAACATAGTCAACACCAACAGTTAAACGCATCATCAAATCGATGAACCAGCTATCGCATAACATCTAATACATACACATCTATGTATATTAATAACGAGAATATAAAATTCACCTACACCAAAACCATCCCATACTTACCAACTCTTAAAAAAATATTCTTAACATCAAAAAAACTCAGCTCTGGCAACAAACTAATTAGCCTACCGTTATCCTTAAACAACACACACCTTATGCTTTGCATACCTGTTGCCTCATTGTACTAAAAAAAAAGCAGCAACAAACCATTACCTATTAACACATCTGTAGTTCACCTTAATACCAAAATAGCGCTATCTTCTAAACAGCAAGACAATCATCACATGATACATTGCAACAACCATAAATACAAAACTTGATTAAATCCAAAGCAACAAAGACCTAAAAACCAGCCAATATTTCTTGCAGACAATCATATACTATCTAATTCACACAAAATCTGTCTACAAGAAGCAACACTTTCTTTTGCTCCTTTCATTTATACTTCAGCAACACCTTCACATTGATTAGCCAACAAATCTTTAACAAAATGAAAATCAGATATGACAGTAACAACAACTACTCAGTCACAAAAGTTCATAACATAGTAAACAAATTACATAATAAAACACAAACTTAGATTATAGATTCGTGTTCATCATTACAAGCCAGTTCCATATACAAAAAACGAATAACCAAACCATATTAAAACCCACCAAAAGAGCCTGTGCAGCCACAAGCTAATCATAAACATCCATAATATCCATATGCTCCTGATTCTCCCTCAGACCATCACGAACTTCAATCTGCAAACCCATAAACACCTCCAACCTCTTACGATCCCTCACTTGCTTTTGACGGAGACACTCATAGGTGTCACCACCTGCCTCTTCCACATCGTGATCTAATGACAAGACTTCTTCCATTCGCTGTTGGCGCTTTGCAATCTTTGCTTCTAACTGATCACACTCTTCACGAACCCACAACAGGGATGCTTCTTCTTCCATGTGTTCCTGCATAAAAAGAAACTTAAAGCATTGATGCAACTTTTGTGATCCAGAAACATCTTTCAGTTCATTGATTAGAGGAGTGTTTTCAGCCATTGAATAGATTTTTTTGTTAGGTAGATGCTTCGGGTTTTAAAAACTTATTAACAATTACTCTATATATAATTAGTGATACACTCTTTCTAATATATTTCGGGTCTAATACAACAGGTTTAATCATTACAAAACTTAAATGAGGCATTGATTCTACCAGCAATGGTTTAGTTTCCCATGCAGAAATATGGAGTTTAGGTTCTAGAACAGCAACTATAAATTTCTCAATGTAACATAAGTGCCCCATAAACTTTGACAACTATCATAGCATTCGCCAAATATAAAAACATACATATACATATGTATTGTTGTACTAAAACAGCTTAGTTTTTAGTTTATCACGGGACCCGGAACTGTTTCTTTGCAACCCGGCCACTCCTTTTTTATAACTTATATGAGAGGTTTGGTATAAAAATATTGCTATTGTCACACTCTTCAAATACAGCCACTTTATACCACAACCTGGCCCCCTTTTTCCTACAATGCTCAAAATGCTATTTCCACACTCTTGTACTACTTCCACATTAGGGGATTAAGTACCAGGATGAACGCTGTTTTCCTTTCTACACTTTTTTTTTGCTGCGTATTTTTTCTTCGATTCAGGAACAAATGTATATGAGAAGAAAAAATACGCGGGAATAAAAAGAGTGTGGAAAGTAAAAGTGTGGAAACTAAAATACTGTTCATGGAACTGTAGTTGCACTCATAAATCCATGTAGTTAGAAAGCCCGAGTGTGGAATTAGCAAATACCCGGTACATGTGGAAGTAGTATAAAAGTGTGGAAGTAGCATTTTTGGGTACTTATTTTGTATTCTATTTTCTTTAATTTTGCTAGACACTACCTTATTAGAAGAAAATGTATCTGCAGTTCGATGTTAGGAGGTTTTTACTTTTATTTCAAACGCCTCCTTTCTTTTTTGCAAATACATTCGCGTTAAATCTTTCATATACAAGCACCCTGCAGCAACGTGCGGGTAACCATCCTCGTTTGAAACATTGGAAGTCTGAATTGGATGTGTGGTATTAGTTTGTAGTGGTAAAGATCATATTTGCATATGTTCCCTATTTGTTGATAACAAAAAGGGGAAGAGATGTTATGGTGGCATGGCGTGGATTAAGGGGAAGACAAGAGTGTTTCATTCATGGTGAGATTTAGTTATCTCAATCTCTCTACTTCGTCTAGGGAAGTTCGTACAAGAACGTGTTTGTTTTGTCATCATCAAATAGGAGAAGATTGTTGGGTTTTATAGATTTGATGATACAAAATAAGAAGAATGAAACATGAGAGACTATTTGTGATAAAGAGGAAAACTACAGAGATATGAAGATACAGAAGATATTTATTATATGTTAGGAAGGTTCTTAATAAATATCTTCATTGTTAATAGTTATCTCTTTGTGTAACCCTAGTATCTATTGTAGATAAAGAGATACAGGGTTCCATTATTAGTGTGTCAAGATGTAAAACACCAAAAGTTTATGTGTGTGGGAAAACCAGGCGTGGGTTTTAGGTAGAAAACGCCTGGTTGTTGGTTTTGTTTAACCTTAAGGATCTTATGATTCCTTGTTAGTGTATCTAACACGTTCTACACTTGATCACGTAGAATTGGGGTTATGTGTTTATTATTGTTAGTGTTAGGAGATGATGATGAAGAACCTTATTGATAATACTAATATTCTTTATGTTATTCCGCTGTGCTTATTATTATCATTGTGCTTATTGTTTATCCTAGATCAAGGTCTAAACAACCTAGAGTCCAAAACGGTCCAAGAACTTATAGATGGTGGTGCATAAATTCTATCATTAGTGCTGCTCATGTACTTCAAAAGAAAATGTGCTAAGTATTTACTACTGCTAGTAAAAAAGTTACAACTGCCAGTGCAAAGTTAAGACTGCTAGTAATTCTGTTCAAGGTTAAGACTGCTAGTGCAAAGTTACAACTGTTAGTGTAAGTTAGTACTGTTAGGCGTTTTGTTAGTACTGCTTATGTGATATGTATTAAATATTTATAGAAAAGATTTGATATACTTAGAAAAGTATTGTAAGCCATGTAGGACTCCTTGGTGTATAAAAGGAAGTCATAGGGCATAGAGTTAGAAGAATCTCAGCCGTACCAAAGTCATATAATTCTTAGCTTCAAGGTTTTGTAACCCAAATACTTTGAGGGTATTCCTATTATTATTAACAATATTGGATCTTGTTTGTGTGTTGAATTATATGTTCATTATTTTACTGTTTCATTAACAATTCTTCTTAATATTAAAGATTAGATTCCGCATAATCTTTAATACATTCAATCACACAGTTTCTACTATAGTTGTGTTAGATTTATCTAATATAACTAAACCTTTACAAGCTAAGGAATTCGATCTAGTTCAACTGGGATCAACAAGTGGTATTAGAGCTTATTGAGAAGCTATGATCTAGAAGAATATGTCTTTATACACAAAACCTTGCTAAAAGATATGGATCAAGATTCTGCACGCATGGTGGCTGCATCCATAGTTTCCATGCTCAAACCTGGTGAGTTTGAGATATGAAGGACTATTCACTATGGGAAGTCATAGACAATGGTGCAAGCTTGCCAAAGACAAGAATTGTGAAAGGTGTTGAGATAGTGTTGCCTATTTCAACTGCTGTAGATAATCCTAAGAGAAGACTAGAGGTGAAAGCTAGAAGTACTTTAATTATGGGCATTCCCAATGAACATCAGTTAAAGTTTAACTCAATAAAAAATGCTAAGTTGTTGTTGGAAGCTGTAAAAAAGAGATTTGGTGGGAATGATGCTACAAGAAAGACTAACAAGAATCTCTTAAAGCAGCAATAAGAAAACTTCACTACTCCAAGCTCAGAGATGCTTGATCAACTTTTGATAGGCTTCAAAAGCTTGTGTGTCAGTTGGAGCTTTTGGGGGAAAAGCTTTCATAAGAAGATGTTAATCAAAAGTTATTAAGAAGTTTGGCACCTGAATGGAACACACATGCTGTTGTATGGAGGAATAAAGCTGATTTGGATACTATGAGCATGGATGATCTCTATAACAACCTTAAGGTGTATCAACCAGAAGTTAAAGGGATGTCTAGCTCAAGTTCAAGCACACAGAACATGGTTTTTGTGTCCTCTTCAAATAACAACACTAGCAGCACAAAAGGAGAAGTTAATACTACTCAAGTAGTTAATACTGCTCATGGAGTTTCTACTGCTAGCACTCAAGTTAATGCTGCTTACTCTGCTAATATTGATAACTTGAGTGATGCTGTTATTTGTTCATTCTTTGCTAGTCAACCAAATACTCCTCAACTTGTACATGAGGACTTGCAAAAAATCCATCCAGATGACATTGAAGATATGGATTTGAGATGGCAAATGGCCATGTTGACTATGAGGGCCAGAAGATTTTTGAAGAATACAGGAAAGAAGCTTACTGTTAATGGCAATGAGACTATAGGTTTTGATAAGTCCAAAGTGGAGTGTTATAACTGCTACAAGAGGGGAAATTTTGCTGGGGAGTGCAGAGCTCCAAGAAATCAAGACTACAAGAACAAGGAAAGCTCAAGAAGGAGTGTGCCTATGGAAACAACTACTTCCACAGCTTTGGTGTTATGTGATTGTCTTGGTGGTTATGACTGGAGCGATCAGGCAGAGGAAGGACCTAATTATGCACTCATGGCTTTCTCATCTTTAAGTTCTAAGTCAAAGGTATCCAATGACTCTATTTGTTCAAAATCTTACTTGGAAACTATTGAATCTCTTAAATCTCAATATGATAAACTATTAAAAGATTTTAAGAAATCTGAGTTAATGGTCCTAGCTTATAAGACAGGTTTAGAGTCAGTGGAAGAAAAACTTGAATTTTATTAAACAAACGAGTCTATTTATGGAGAAAATATTAAGGGCATAAAATTTGAAATTCTTGTAGGAGAAATCACAATTAGAGAGCTTAGGAAGAAGCTTGAAATAGTTCTATTAGCATTTATAAAAAGTGATGGTCATTTTTTGTGTATTAATATTATTGTAAAAGTGTCATTGTATAATTATTAGAAAATTCTATGGGCTTGGACTTAATCTAATAGGTTAAAAGTTGTGTTTCAATTAGTCCATGTAAAAGCCCATTGTTAGTCCAAGCCCATCATTGTTGAAGAACTATAAATAGCACCATCACCTTCATTTGGAAGGTTGGATGTGTGGGTGCTTTAGGATTGTATCAAGAGATTAGTGTGTGTAATAAACTTTCTCTCTCTAATTTCTCTCACTAGATGTAAGAACCACTCTTCTCTCTTGTTGATTCTTATTGATTGTTAGTTAGTATGATAGGATAGATTTATGGGATTACAAGTGGTATCAATAGCCAAACAAGGATTTAGGAGGAATTTTTTTAGGACTCATTACTGTTCATCACCTTATTGCTTTGAGTTTGTTTGATTCCTTTGAGTTTGAATGTTTCAAATTGGTTCCTTTGAGTTTCTGTCAGATTTCTTCGAGTTTGAAGTTCTCTGATCAGATTCTCCGAGTTTCTAGTCTTCGACTTTCTAAGTTAGAAAACCTCCGACTTTCTAAGTAAGATCCTTCGACTTTCTAGCTTGAATCCTCTAAGTTTGTTGGCTTCAATTTGGTGGCTTTGAGTTTCTTAAAATCCTTTGACTTTGATTAAAATCCTTCGAGTTTCTTAGACCAAAATCCTCCGATTTTGTTTCTTAAGTCTCCGAGTTTGGATAGCTTAAAATTCTTCGACTATGTATAACATTCTCTGAGTTTCTGAGTAAAGGAAATCCTTCGAGTTTGTAGATTAAATCCTCCGAGTTTCTTAGCTAGTCTAAAGTCTTTGACTTTCTCTGAATTAGTTTAAAGTTATTTGACTTTTTAAGTTTTCTTAAATCCTTCGACTTTGTTCAACATTCTTCGACTTTGGATTTTTAAAGACTTCGACTTTGGATAGTTTAAAGACTTCGACTTTGGTTTTTTGAAAGACATCGACTTTGGAGCTTTATATTTCTTTGACTTTGGACTAATACAAGGGTTCTTCGACTTTGGATTTAAACAAGTTTCTTCGACTTGGGATTTTTGTAATTCTTCGACTTTGGATTTTTGGACATCGACTTAGGAACCGAGCAAAGGATCTTTTAAGAACTCCGAGAAAGGACTTAACCTTAACCGAACATAATTATTGAACCTTAACCAATTTCCAACACAACTCCTATTTCCTTGAACCGATCCAACATCATCTTAATCATATAACTTCATCAATGACGACTCAACAAGACATCCATGCAGCCGATGCAGAAAACCGTCCTCCTATGCTAGAAAAAGGTGGATATCTTCAATGGACAAGCCATATGCTTCACTATATCAAAACCAAACCTAAAGGACAAGGTGAACTCCTGCTTAACTCCATCCAGAATGGACCATTCAAGCCTCGTCAGATTCAAGACCCTGGAAATTCAAGTAACACACCTCCTACTCTACCATTCCTTCGTGAACAAAGAGAAGATGATTACACAGCAGAGGATTGGAAGCAAATTGCAGCTGATGACTTGGCAATGCACTTAATTCAACTCGGTTTACCACGAGAGATTTTTGCTGCTGTTGACTGTTGTGAAACTGCTTATGATATGTGGGAACGAGTTAGAAGGATTTGTCATGGCACAGAAATTGGGCAACAAGATGTTGAAAACAAGCTGCTAACTAAATAGGAGAAGTTCACATCCATTCCAGCAGAACCCATTGAATCTTACTACACCAGGTTTTGCACTCTAATGAACGAGCTCATCAGAAACAAGTTGGCACCAAGAAAAATTGTTCAAAACATCAAGTTTATCAACAATCTACCAGAAGAATGGGGACGATTTGTCACGATTGTCAACAAGACCAAGGACCTTCACCAGGTGAACTATGATCAACTTTATGACTTTCTAAAGCAAAACTAGGCAGAGGCGAATGAAGTCAGGAAAGAGAAGTTAGCAAAGAAACATGATCCTTTTGCATTAATTGCTCAAACACCAATACCTGTACGAGTGGTTACACAACCATCATCATCATCTTCCACTCAGAACTACATGCAACAATAATACGTTCCACAAACTGCTGTCATATCACAACAACAATTCTACCCACAACAATAAGTCATTCCACAACAACAATACCCATAATACCCAGAACCAGAATTCAATGACAACGATGAGTCCACTGCTGCTTTGACTAAAGCATTTTCTTACCTAACAAAGGCATTCCAAGGACGATACTCTGCACCTACCAACAACAACCAAAGAATCTCATCGAACACTCGCAACAGGCAGATTGTACAGCTGAGTTTCAACATGGGTCAACAAGGATAAATGGTTGGAGGTTATGGGAATCAGCAAGGATATGCTCCTCGATATCAGATGTGTAATCAGAATGTAGGGCAGTATGTTGAAAATCAGATGGGTTAGTATGCAGGGAATCAGATGGGTCAAGTTGTTGGAAATCAGAGGGGTCAGAATGTTGCAAATCAATTTGGGAATGTTACTCCAATTGCTGGGAATACTGGGAATAAGAATCAAGGGAACTTGTTAAAGTGTTTCAACTATTAGGGAATTGGTCACATGTCAAGAAACTATCCCACAAAGCTGAAAAAGAAAGATCTTGAGTATCTACAGAAAGCAGTGCTTTTGCCACAGAAGGAAAAGGCAGGGTTTCAGTTGAATGCAGAAGAGAATTACTTTATGGCACTGATGGATGATATGGAAGACCTTGAGGACATCGATGCAAACAAGATTTTCATGGAAAATCTTCAGGAGGCTAAGTATGACACGGATTTTGAAGCACCTCCTGCTTATGATGTCAATGTAGTCTCTGAGGTACCACCATTCACTGCATGTCACAATAATGAAATATTTATTATGTCACCTCATGAGGAACAACATCCTGCGACTCCTACACCCACTTATGATAAATATATGGACACGCCAAGTTGTAGCAATATTAATTTGGCAACTCCAGATATGAATCCTAATGGAAGCTTCGAGTCCCAGCATACTGAGAATGATGAGGAAACACATGCTTTGTTTGAATCATTATTGAACAATTGTAGTATTGAAATTGAAAAAGTCAAAAAGGTCAATCGCGATGTTAAGGCCGCGAATGAAAAATTGACTACTGAGCTGAGAGATATAAGGTGAATGAAAAAGTTTTTGAAATTAATAAAACAAGACAGTCAGTATTAGAAGATGGTTACAAAAATTCCGTTTTAAGAGAAAAACAACTGCAAATTAAGTTTGACACCCTCGATGTTAACTTAAACAAGAAAATAAGATCCTTAAATACGTTTGTTTCAGATTTACAAAACCAACTTTCTAAACAAAAATCAACCTGTTCTGATCTTGAAATAGAAAAGAAAGAGTTGAAAGCAAGTTTTTCAAAGCATGAAAATGATCTTCTTGATGAAATCATTGAGAAACAAGAAACAATCAAAAAGTTGGAAGATTTGCTTGTAAAAATGGGTCACTCTGCTCAAACAATTCATATGCTTATTAAAGATCCAAAACCGCTTTTACATACCATGAAGAAAATGGCAATCGGTTGTGAAAACCCTTATCATCTCAAGAAAGCTCAGAAAGAACAGAATGTGTTATATAATGGTAATGTGCAGTTTGATAAACATGATCCTCCCGAGGTTCGGGATTCTGATAAAACGATTGAGCTTACCGAAGAGAGTAGAATAGAAATGAGACAAATGAACCCAGAAATTAAACCAATTGATTATAATACGCTCAACATACTTTCTGGCGTAAAATTTGTTAAACAACAAAAAACACCACAGGTTTTCAAAAGACCAGTTGTTTCAACAAAACCAAAAGTTGTTTCCAAAAATCTTTCAAATTTGGAACAAATGTCCTCTAACAACCCTTTTAACACAAGTGAAGCTAGAAGATATTTGGATGATCTTAAAGATAGAGTAAAAATACTTCAAAGTATTGTTGACTCAAAAATGAATTTTAGCATCAGCAATTGGCATTCAAGCATTCATAATGAAATCAAAAAGGTGTTTCAAACAGAAATTATTCTCCACTCTATAACATTAGTGCGAGGGTAATTCATGTTGAAATTGCAATTTTGAAAGAAACAGCCGACTTTGTCAAGGACCACAAATCCCTGGTAAAGGAAGCAAATGAAAATATTAAACGTATCAAAGGTTTGGTAAACCATAATGATACTCTCTTCGAAGTAGCTCTGTCAACTGATATTATTTCCATTATTTACCAAACATATTTTGTTGAAGATGATGAAAGACTCTGAGCTGAGACTTCTGCAATTGTATTAAAATATGAAAATGCTCATGCTAAGCTTGAAAAAGAAAATGTCACATATTTTAAACAACTTGATCGGAAAAAGGAAGAATGTAAGTATGACAAATTGTCTCATGAGCGTGCTTACAAAAATATGAAAGAAAAAATGATCTTTTAAAGTCTCTGCTGGAATGTCAAAAAAGGAAGGGTGAGGAAACTAAGTTTGCAAAACCATCAACTTCGGACAAACCGGTTGTAAAACCAAAAATGTCAATTTCTCAAAATGTTCCAAAAGTTAATGTGCTAATTGATTTGGCAAAACTAGTCACTCCAACACCCTTGCCCAAACAATGTGAAAAAGCAAAATGTGCTGATAAAGGGAAATCAGTTGTCTAAACACCGAATGTGATAGCACCTGGCCTTTATAGGATTAGTCCCACTACTGCGTGTGCCTCTACATCTAAAACATATAGGGCGATAGACAAGAGTGTAAAAGATAATCGAAGAGACTCTTGGAATGTTGAAACAACTTCTCAGGACAACAAGATAAATCCTAATGTGTGTGCCTTAACTTCTATAGGAGTAGCAAGCACCTCTAGGAGCAGCAGACTAAAGCCTAGGAGCAATACAAGGAACAATAGAGTCTTGCCTGCCTCTGAGAGTAGATGCAAGAATAAAAATGAAGAAGTAGAAGAACACCCTAGGAATTTATCACTTTCGAATAAGAAACATATGTGTCACACCCCCAAATTTCGTGACTTGCAGCGAAATAAGTCATTCAGGGGCACGACTGGTCATAGCACCAAAGTTGCAGTCATATTGAATGACCTAAAGTGTCGTTTAGAAAATACATTGTTTGATTATTTAAAAACATTCAGAGTTATAAAGCTAGGTCCCAAAAGGTGAAACGAGTTTTCATAAAACAAGTTCATACAAATTCAAACGATGGATAAGTGCATAAAATATAAAGTGAGACGCGTTGACTCCGCGACTCCATGATGTCCATATGCAATCCAACATGCGATACCTTAATTACCTGAAAATACATTGCTAAAAATGGTCAACAAAAATGTTGGTGAGATCATAGGTTTATGTAAATGAAATATTGTACGGATACCACAAGTATAAAGTGTATGACAAAACAATGCCACATAAAAATGATACATTACCTCTTAAGCTCATGACCCCGAAGCTAGACTGAATGAAATGCCCTAACTGAGTGTTTGCCAATCACTCTAATGTGACAGAAATGAAATGCGTTCGTTTGACAAGTTGGCGCTACCAACCCGAACGGAGGAGTCACCCTCAATAGATCTATTCACTCACTCTCGCTTGCTAACAATTAACGGTTCATGATAATAAAAGGGGAATTTAATCTGGGCAATGATGTAACTTAAGCAATGTAATGAGTTTGCATACTTTGGTCCGCATATGAAAATGGTGCAATGTATTCTCCCCCGAGAGTTTAGAAATCAATAAATAATTTAAAACGGGGCTATGAAAACTCACCTGATATGATATAGCAACAATGATAATGATGGATATGATGAAATAAAGCTCGGTCTCTAACCACGACCTATCATGAATGATGTGATCCAATGTAAGCAATGATACAATGCAACACATGCAAATACGTATGTTAACGATACCACTTGTTAGTTTTGAAAATAACTTTCATCAACGAAAAATACACTTTTGACGTCTCGTTAAGTTATAAACTATTTTTCGCGTAAACATGTTGAAACGGTACTCCACGATCCTTGTTTGGTGTTCTATCGGAAAAATGTAGCGTTTTCATCGCAATTAAATATTTTCCTTAACTTGTGAAAATATGTCCAAATTGACTTCGTGAAACTAGTCGCGAAATATTGCACGTTACGTGTTAGTTGATCAAACTCGACGTTTTTGAAAACCTTGTAACAATGTATAAATGTCGTTTCCTTTAACTTTCGATTATACGCGCCACGATCAATTAGAAAATCGGCTAACAACGTTATGTTTCGCAAAAACACTAATTTTAATATTTAAAACACTTTCTAATAGTGGCTGTCAAAATAAACTAGAGTTCGTCGGCTTCCAAACGTGTATAACTCGGCCGTTACAAGCTCGTTTTCTACGTTCTTTACATCCACGGCTTCGTATAACATGAACTAACATAATCTCAATGGGTTGGGTCGTCTAGATCACGTCTAACACCTCGTTTTGTCCTTTGAATCTCGGCGATCAGCAACTAAATTTTCAGAAAATTAGTTTTCGTCGTCCAACTTCGAAAAATCATACCTCCTTCGTTATAAGTCGGTTTTTAGTGATTCTTGCGGCCACGGTTTCGTTTTTGAAAGAATTTTCTGAATATGAAGGCCAAAATATACTAAAAATTACTGAGTTTTCCAGTTTACACGTTTTTGGACAGAACCTATTTTAGATTGTTAAAAACTCACTTCCTTGGTTCTAAACTTGATCATACTAACTCAAATCAACTCCACAAGTTCGCAAATCCTACCATACACCTTCTTTGGGTGTCATGGTGTCCTAAACATCACCAAACTTGGTGAATTTCAAGAGATCATTAGTGAAACTTATAGTTCTAGTGATTTAAAGAGTTTATCTTCAAATGTGGTATGTAAAACATAAGTATCTTGCATGGATGATTAATATAAGTTGAAAATACATGAACATATATATCAAATGAAAGTATAAAATGATCAAAACATGTTCTTGAAACTTACTTGATGATTGGATGAGTTTTGATAAGAAATTAGTAATAAACTTGAGGTTTGATCACAAATCCATAACTAGGAAGGCAAATGGAGTATGATTATGACTTGATCTTGAAAAATGTATGGATTTTGATGGTGTTCTTGGTTATGGCCGATCCTAGGAGATGGGGTTGAAGGGGTTTGATCTTTTTTGTTAGCTAATGGTTTATGTATATGTGTTTGAGTTAGTGGAATGGAAATAAAATGGCAAGTAATTCATTTATGAGTTTTGGGAGTATTAGGCTAATGGAGGGGGTTAGGGGGGCGGCACATGGCAAAAGATGGGAAGGATTTGATGTTAACTTGCCAAGTGTCCTCCATTAGTTTAAGTATTGGTTGATTAGTGTATACACTGAGTGTTATCGGGTACCGAGTTAACTAGAAATAACTCGTGATGAGGTGAAATGAGATACGACGAACTTGTAAAAATTGTAAAATCATGTTCCTTGCAAGAATCGGGTGTTAGAATGATAATCGGATTGAAATTTCGTAAACCGATGGAGTTATAAGCGTCAAACGAAAAGTATAGCGATTGATTTAAAAACACCGGGTAAAGTAATAATATAATCTCTATATCATTATAATTAGCTTGAAAATGTATTAGGATCATTGTCGGGAGTATTGGGTTTACTGTTAGTAGAAATGACTGAGTGGTAACGTTAATTAAACAATTAAGCATACGTTAATGAAAATCACACAAACATATGCATGAACTGATATGGAAAAGATGTTACTGATAATATGCAGACTACCCTAGTCTGTATGATGTGTCTTTACTGATAATGCAGGAATACGCAGCTAAACCTAACAGGTTACGCGCATTTGAATACCCGTAAACCATGTTTACGACATGATGAATAATGCCCATGAATAGTGATTTTCCTCCGGGAATGAATAGTGTCATATGAATAGTAAAATTTTTGACGACTTCTCAAAGTCTCAAACTGACTTCAAAAATGATGAATAGTGAAATGATGAATAGTAACTCATGAATAGTAAATTGTCGGGGTTTGGAAAATGACCAGAAATTACGAGTTGTGACCGTCGACCACCCTAAAAGGAATTCAGTCCCTGAATTCAGCTGATGTTGTTCTCTGGAGTCGTCTCGGTGAAAAGATGTGGGTATTTGAGTCGCATCTGGTCTTCCCGTTCCCAAGTAAACTCAGGACCTCTGCGAGAATTCCAGCGAACTTTGACGATCGGAATTCGACTTTGTTTCAACTGTTTGACCTCCCGGTCCATGATTTTTGCTGGTTCTTCCACAAAGTTAAGCTTATCATCGATCTGAATTTCTTCCAATGGGATTACAAGCGTTTCGTCTGAAAGAAATTTCTTGAGGTTTGAGACATGAAACGTGTTATGTACATTTCGGAGCTCTGACGGAAGCTCGAATCTGTATGCTACCGGACCGATCCTTTCCAGAACCTTGAATGGCCCTATGTATCTCGGGTTCAACTTACCGTGTTTCCCGAATCATATCACGCCCTTCCAAGGCGAGACCTTCAACATGACTCTATCTCCAACCTGAAATTCTAATGGTTTGCGTCGAACATCGGCGTAACTTTTCTGTTGACTTCTGGCTATTTGGAGTCTTTCTCGAATCTGAATTATCTTTTCTTTTGTCTCTCTGACCAACTCTGGACCTGTTAGCTGTACATCACCAACTTCGGCCCAACAAACTGGGGACCTGCACTTACGACCGTAGAGTACCTCGAATGGTGCAACTTTTATGCTCATATGATAATTGTTATTGTAAGAGAACTCGATTAATGGCAAATGGTTAGCCCAACCATTTCCAAAGTCAATGACACATGCCCTGAGCATGTCTTCCAATGTCTGAATCGTTCTCTCGCTCTGACCATCGGTCTATGGATGATAGGCGGTACTCATGTCTAACTTAGATCCAAATGAGTCTTGCAATGATTCCCAAAAATTTGAAGTAAAGCGACTATCTCTGTCAGAAATGATGGAAATTGGTGCACCGTGCCTTGAGACAATTTCCTTGACGTAAAGTCTGGCGAGCTGATCCTTAGTATAAGTCTCTTTGATTGGAATGAAATGAGCTGACTTGGTGAGACGATCAACTATTACCCAAATAGCATCGTAACCTCCTAATGTTTTGGGAAGTTTAGTGACAAAGTCCATTGTAATGCGTTCCCACTTCCACTGGGGAATCTCTAGTTGCTGAAGCAATCCTGATGGCTTCTGGTACTCAGCTTTCACTTTAGCACAAGTAAGGCATTTACTGACATATGTAGCTATTTCTGCTTTCATATTGGGCCACCAATAAAGCTTCTTGAGATCCTGATACATCTTATCAGAACCTGGATGAATGGAGTACTTCGACTTTTGTGATTCATGCATGATCAACTCTCGTATTCCACTATAGAGAGGTATCCAACTTCTATCCTTGAAGCATAATGTTCCATCTGATCTCCTTACTAAACCGTTTACATTTTCATGCATTCCTTTGAGTGTTTCACTTGGTAGGTTTTCTTCCTTGAGTGCTTCTACCTGAGCCTCGAGGATTTTTTGATGGTAGTGGTGAAATGATAGTCATTGCCAATGATCTGACTCTCAAAGGCTTGAGTCTCTCTTTCCGACTGAGTGCATTTGCCACAACATTGGCTTTTCCTGGGTGATATCTGATTTCACAGTCGTAATCACTAAGTAGTTCCAACCACGACGTTGCCTCATGTTAAGTTCCTTCTGATCAAGAATGTACTGTAAGCTTTTGTGGTCTTTAAATACTATACACTTTATTCCATAAAGATAATGTCTCCAAATCTTGAGTGCGAAAACCACGACACCCAACTCTAAATCGTGAGTAGTGTAGTTCTTCTCATGCTTCTTAAGCTGACGAGATGCATAAGCTATCACCTTCTCATTTTGCATTAACACTGCTCCAAGTCCTTTGTGTGAAGCATCGCAATATACCACGAAGTTTTCAATCCCTTCTGGCAAAGACAAAATTGGCGTGCTGTAAAGTTTCTGTTTCAATAACTGAAAAGCGGTCTCTTGATTTTCTCCCCAATCGTACTTCTGGTTCTTTTGTGTCAACTTGGTCAGTGGCTTAGCTATTTTGGAAAACCCTTCAATGAACCTTCTGTAATATCCGGCAAGTCCTAAGAATTGACGAATTTCTGTGGGAGTTTTTGGTGTTGCCCAATCTTTAACTGCCTCAATCTTTGCTGGATCAACCTGTAGTCCCTGACTATCAATGACGTGACCAAGAAATTGTACTCTTCTGATCCAAAAATCACACTTTGAAAATTTTGCATACAGTTTCTCTTTCTTGAGCAGTTCTAAGATTGTGCTGAGGTGTTCTCGGTGCTCTTCTTCACTCCTTGAGTAAATCAAGATATCGTCAATGAATACGATCACAAACTTATCCAGATATGGCTTGCACACCCTGTTCATGTGATCCATGAATACAGCTGGTGCGTTGGTTAGTCCGAACGGCATTACCTGAAATTCATAATGACCATAGCGTGTTCTGAATGCTGTCTTCGGGATATCTTCCTCCCGAACCTTAAGCTGATGGTAACCCGATCTTAAGTCGATCTTGGAGTAATAACTGGAACCTTGCAACTGATCAAACAAATAGTCGATCCTGGGAAGTGGATAACGATTCTTCACCGTTAATTTGTTTAGCTCTCGATAATCAATGCACATTCTGAAAGATCCATCTTTCTTCTTTACAAACAAAACTGGTGCTCCTCACGGCGAGGAACTCGGCCTAATGAATCCTTTATCCAAGAGCTCTTGCAATTGGTTCGACAACTCTTGCATTTCTGAAGGTGCTAATCGATAAGGCGCTCGCGCAACTGGTGTGGCTCCCGGCACTAATTCAATTTGAGATTCGACTTGGCGAGTAGGTGGCAGTCCTGGTAAGTCTTCTGGAAAATCTTTAACTGTTGGCACATCCTCAAGTTGTTTCTCCTCCGACTTCTTTTCTGTGATATGAGCCAAGAATGCATAACAACCCTTCTTTATGTATTTCTCTGTTTTAATGCACGAGATGATGCTGAGTCTAGTCCCACTACGTTCTCCGCGAACGACCAATGTTTCGCCATCATAAGGAAGATGAACAACTTTTTCATCACAGATGATCCTGGCATGATGTTGAGATAACCAATCGATTCCGAAAACAATATCGAAACATTCAAGTTCTACTGGCATGAGGTCTATATTGAATGTGTAACCTCTCGTAATTTTCCCCTATGAATAGTAAATGCTAATAAATGATTAATAAATCATTACGTTATTAATAACCATTTCTACTAGTAACAATTTTTTTTTTGTTATCTATGCTATACTACGTTAAATCACAACAATATTTGTGATTATCATTTACCAAGAAACGATGCTTGCACACGAGCCTTGATAGTCTAAAATCGCGAATTACTTAAAAACAATTAACGTTTAATACTTAACGTTTATACATTTCGACAATTAAACGAATGTGATCAAATACATTCCCGAGCTCACGGAAATTATCACGAAAACTCAGTAAATATATTGGGCCTCGACCCAACACCCAAGTGGACTGTGAAACCCATTGGGCCTAGCCCAATATTTCGGTAAGCTATAAACACCACAACCGGACCTTATTATTTTCATTTCTTTCCCTTCTTGCGCTAGCCCACCAACGAGCCCAACAACCAAATCAAGCCCAAGTTGTGAATATAAAACAATTGGTTTGGCTGCTTATCTACCGAACACTTTGGCATTTATACGAGCAAATTAACTTAACAACAACATAATAATTCTTCACAACCCAATACTCGACCTAGCTAAGAATCGAGGGAAACCAACATCTCACTCAAACTCGATCATTAAACTGCCTTAAATCTGTCCAAGCTCAACCCACTCGACGTGTGATAAACTCAACCCACATTTTACATTTTTGGCCTAGTCGATTCTTGTATAACACATAACTCGACACAAAAAATATTTTGGCTTACCAATATATACGAATGAACTCTTATTGAGTATATAAGCTATCAAACGAACCCTCTATTTTTTTTAAATCACGTCTAAAATGTGCATGAAATAACCGAACATATCACAACAATAAACCAACACTTGGAAGTTTTCACTTTGTCCCTTTCTTCTTGATGTTTACCGCCGGCAAGAGATACCACAAGAAACCATCATTTTGCTTACTCCCATACTCAAGCTGTGACTATACAATGACACACTTACAACATTCATCATTCCTCATCATTTCATCTAAAATAATACTCAATGAATCGCCTATAAAATCCACCTCAAAACACTCGGCAGTCACACTCACAAAAAAATCCAACTCAAAGAAAAATCTAAGTCTTTTCAGTCCCTGACCACGTCTAGCATTGGCAAGAATTGGAGGAATTCGAATCGAGTTAAGGGACATTCTCTACGCCTCCCTGTGTCTTTGGTGTACCGAGAGTCGAACCACACCATCTTCTTGGCCTAACTTGGTCTCGTCATAGTGATTACGCCCCACCTTTCAGGTGAAGTAAGCCATCTTCTCATATTTCTATTTTCATACGTTAGTTCACATTTGCATGTCCCAATTCACTTTGTCTCGATATTTCGTAAACCACATTAACAACACCTAAGTTTTACTCGACATTCTAAATAATTATCATTCTAACTATCGAGAATAACATTTATTCGAACCTTATATAAACATGCTAACCTTAAAAATCACACGTTCCAAAGTGATGTTGGACATTTTCAAAAATTTACAAAACACTTAGAATAATTGGAGGTTTTGAAACTGTTTTTCTTTCCTAATGAGCCAAGTCACATTTGCTTTGGTCTCGTATCTTCTTAACTCGACGTACAAACCATATATTTTATAACTCGACCTAATAGACAAGCTACCAAACTAGCATGTCACGTATTTCATTCAACTTAGAAAACTTAACTCGAACCATGCTAAACCTATAGTAATCGACCTAGGATCAGTTTTCACAAAAACTAAATACTAGCGAATTGGGCTAATAAGCCCACTAAGCTAATTATAAGCACATCGTATAAGCTAATCGTATAAGCTCATTTGATATATTTTTATAACCCTTAAACCAGCCCGTAACCAAGCCCAACTCCCCTCTAAACCCAATGGATCACAAACCCATAATGGGCCTTGTTTATAACCCGTTAAAAGCCCATAAGATTCAAAAGAAGATGTCGACCGAATTAAGCTATTTCTATAAGTTATAAAAGCTATTTTTAAACTTATTTATGAAATAAAATTTGTAAACCTTGATTTTATAAGTTTTGGACTCGATTTGCAAAGAATTGCTAACCGAGGGACTAAAGTTGTCAAAATTGGAAACTTTCGGTAAAAACTGTCATTTTAATAATCTTGTGATGAAAACTGTAAATCTAGGAACTTTTGGGTATAATATGTAAATATTAAAAGTTTTAGATTTAAAATATAAATAAAACTTAACCGAGGACTAACGGTGCAAATGTTATACCGTTAGGGCCAAAAGTGTAATTTGTTAAAAACCTAAAGGGTATTTCTAATTTATACTTGTGGTAATATTTTACAAACCCAAAACCCGAACTAAATATGTCTAGTCCACGATTAATGTCACATTTTTTAATAATTCTATATACGTAAGTTTTATAACTTATAAATATATATATATACGTAATCACTTAACGAAATCGTTAACGTGGAATCTAACTTATCGTCAACCAACTTTGATTTATAAAACGACGATCCCTTTTGTCAACCATTACACTCCGACGAACGAGCACGCATCCAAAAATGTTATATATATATCCATATATATAACTCTATATATATTCCTTTTTATATATATAAAACTTTATATTTTTATATATAACTTTATAATCCTTTTATATATATCATTATAATTTATATATAACGTTGATCATTTAAACGCGCACATTTTAATGTGGCAAACAAATCAATAAAATCTTAAACGTTATGATTCATGATAAACCAAACTTAGACTATCAAACCACTAAAACTTGCCATATACTATATAGGTCGTGTGTTGAAGCCGTTTCCTTTCATTGTTTGAGTAACGATATTACTACCACTACCGCACTACCAGGTGAGTTCATAGCCCACACTTAACCTTTAAATCTTTTGTGGGGAGATACATGCTACAAAACCTGAACACAAACTTTTTGTATGCTATGACTGTTATTATTATTGCTTAAGTAGCTATTGCCGAAAGTCCCTCAATCATGAACCTTAATCACTTGCGAGTGAACGTAAATAATTGTGAATAGATCTATTTGGGACTGACAATCCCCGTTTGGGTCTGCTAGGATGAGCCACCCAGGCGCACTTTATTTGAACAAACTTATGGGTTATTGGCAAATACCCATCACGAGGGCCTTTATACTTTACATCATATTTGATGCCCGTTAAGCATTGCGTGTCATGAGCTTAATGCAATAATAACTTGATTTTAACTTGTTTAATTGTAATTCGATGCAATTAACACTTATACTTGTGTTCAAACTGTTAAACTTAAACCTATGAACATCACTCAACTTTTGTTGACTTTTAGCATGTTATCTCAGGAAACTAAAGGCTGGAACTCAAGGCGCGGAGTGGGCATTAAACCCTGTACGGGTGGTTTAAATAAATGTTTTATCATTCAAATTTAAATAAACATGTTCAACTATGAAACATCTCCGTATTTTAAACGATTGTATTTTGAATGATAAACTTAAAAACGTCTTTTAAAGTCGTTTTCTATGATTATGACGAAAGATCCTCTACGTAACACCCAATTAAGTCTTCCGCTGTTGCTATCCAAAATTGGGGGTGTTACAGATTGGCATCAGAGCTCATGGTTATAGAGAACCAGATGTATTTTAAACATTGGACTATAACTACATTTTAAAAACGGACCATTGTAAACCACCTTATGCCCTCCGTGCCTACATACTTCCAACATTTTTAGATGTTGCTTACTATGCGAGTTCTTAATAAAGTTTAACATAGTTATGATTATGTTAATAGCTTACATTTACTATTCGGGATTATTACAATACTATGTCTTCAAAACCCCATCCCATCGCTGTATCATCTGATTCAGAGAATGAGGATCCTATGCCATTTACCTCAGACTTTGCTACGGCAGCTATACCGATGTCACCTGCTACTGACCGGTACATGGAAAGCCAGCAATTTCTACCGGCATCCGACTTGGAGATTTCCCCTCCAGCATCACCCATACCATCACCTGACCCGATTCGCCGGCATGGACGAGTACGACAACTCCAGCCGTATGAACCTGAACCCTTTGACCAACTTTACCGACGCCCCGGAGAGGGTTATGTTCGCAAACACACTCCCCGAAAACGAGTACGTACACCACCAGCACTGATCGTACCACCACCAGCCCCACTTATACCAACTTCGACTCCTGTAACATCACCACCCCCAGCTCCTGAGCATACCAGGACACCACCGCTTACACCACTATCTTCAGCTCTACCACCTACTATTTTCTATCATCAGACCACCACTGTTCCATTACCATCTTCTATTCCACCCCTTGCTTCTCCACCCTCAGCTACTCTTAGCGAGCCTCTGCCACCTTGCAAGAGGACATACCGCTTGGTTCCATCTTTATCGGACCCCTATACCCAGGTTAGAGATGAGACTACAGTTCGCACCAGGACCCACAGGAGGGTCGATGCACGCCGATGGTCTTACTTACTACCTATCATCCGTCACTGGAGATCCCAGGAAGGAGCACCGAGAGCCATAGAACTAGGAGAGAGTTCGGCTACAGCTACTTCGAGGATTCTTCCGGTTATCGGAGAACCCATCCATCACACCATACCTCTATTAGCAGCCAGATTAGTCAGACATGAGGATCGTTTGGATAACATTGCAGAGATTCTTGATGACTTACCACTAGAGCAGATTGACGCACTTGGGGAAGAAGTGGAAAATCTTGTGATTGGTCAGTTGGCGATGGAGACAGTCTTTGATCGAGTAGGTACTAGTTTAGAAGAAGCTATTGAGACTATTTCTATACTAGGAGAGGCCACTACTTCGATGCAGACAGTGATTGAGACATTAGACTCTGAGCTTGACCGAGTTAGCTCTCAGGTTCTGATTCTTAGATTTATGGTTGAGGATTCCCAGGCTAGAGAAAGAGCTCGAGACCAGACTGTGAAGACCTTGATGGCAGAAATTGCAGATCTTCAGCGCCGCTTAGATGGTGCACCAGGAGGACCATAGATCAGAGATGTGTCAATATAACTAAGAGATGTCTTAGTCTACCAATGTTGTATTAATAAATAATCTTGTCTCTTTATGTTTTGTAAAACAAATCGAACAAGTTATTAATCCTATGTTGTGTGGATGTATTATATTGATGTTGATTTATGTATTCCATGGTTGTTTCTTGCATATGCGTTATGATTTGCCATATATTGTCTCGCGAAATTTTGGTTCATACAGTGCAATTCAATAATTTATGTTCTCATGTGTGTTGTGAATTGATTCAGACATATTGTGAATGAATTTATGATGTGATATTTGTTGTACCTACAGAGATAAACCAGAATTATTAAACTCAATTGTTATGGTTAAAATTATATTATTATAATCCATATTCAATTACCTTCCAAAGTAGCCTAGCCTAATGTGATCATTATGAGATTTCTAAAAATATGCTTTTGCAATATTGATAGAACTATGGTACGTACAAGGAAAGCAACCTCCGCCGCAGATCATGAAACTTCAACTGCTACGCCTACTATGACTAAAGAGGCTATCCGAAAAGCAATCGCTGATGGTGTAAATGCAGTCTTGACAGAACAGGCAGCAGCAAATGCTTGCAACAGTGGCACTAGTCTACCGACAGGAGAAAGTGTAACTGCTGCAAACCGCAAGTGTACCTACAAAGATTTCATGAGTTGTCAACCAACTTTCTACAAAGGTACTGAAGGAGTAACTGAACTTGCTCACTGGTTCGAACGATCTGAAACTGTTTTTCAGAGAAGCGGTTGTACCGAGGACAACAAAGTCATTTTCGCTACTGGAACTCTCATGCAAGATGCTTTGTCATGGTGGAATGCTACAGTCAAAGCCATGGGAATGACAGCAGCCTATCAGCTCACTTGGACTGAGTATAAGACCAAGATGCAAAAGAAATACTGTCCCCATTATGAACTAAGAAAATTGGAAGATGAATTCCACCTACTAGTAGTAAAAGGAATTGATCTTAAAACATACAACAGGAGATTCCAAGAGCTTAAAATACTATGCCCTACTGTTGTACCAACTTTCAAAAAAGAACTGGAAAAGTATATCGAAGGACTTCCCTATAGTATTGAGGGGAATGTCACTTCATCAAACCCACCAACTCTAGAAGCAGCCATCGAACTTGCTCAAAAACTACTGGACCGAGAGGTCAAGTACAACAATGAGCTCAAGAGAAAGCTCGATGACAAAAGAACCACTCGCCACCACAGTAACAATAACCACCGAAACAACAACTTCAATAACAACAACCATAGAAACAATAACCCGTACCACCAACACCGAAACAATCGTCACCATCATCAAAACCAAAGACAAGAAACCGCCAAGGCTTATGCTGCTACTGAAGGCAAGGGATACCAAGGTCAGAAATCCCAGTGCCACAGATGCAAACTACACCACAGTGGACCTTGCACAATCAAATGTCTGAAATGCCAGAAAGTGGGCCATCAGACAAAGGATTGCAGGAATCCTGCTACTGGTAGCAACTTACAGCCTGTAACTCCGAGTTGCTACTCATGCGGAGAAGTAGGTCACTTCAAGAGCCACTGTCCGAAAGGAAACGGTCAGCCAAATAACGCTCGAGGAAGAGCATATGTGTTAAAAGAGGAAGATGCCCCACTGAACTCTGACGTCGTCACGGGTACGTTCTTACTCAATCAACATAATGCTAGAGTATTATTTGATTCTGGAGCAGATAAAAGTTTTGTGTCAACTACGTTTGCATCTTTGCTTAACATTACCCCTTCCAAACTAAACGCCACCTTTGAAATTGAAATGGAGGACGGAAACCTAATTGGCACCGACTCCGTAATTCGTGGTTGTACCATAATCCTACAAGACACTCCTTTTCCCATCGACCTCATGCCTATTCAGCTTGGTAGTTTTGACGTAGTCATTGGTATGGATTGGTTATCCAAACATCGCGCTAGAATACTCTGTGACGAGAAAGCCGTGCATATTCCATGTAATGGTGAGACTCTTATTGTCCATGGTGACAAGAATAAAACGCGATACGGTATCATCTCATATATCAGATTGGTAAAGTACATGAACGAAGGATGCCAAGCATTCATGGTTCATGTAACTGAAAACAAATCAAAAGATAAACGAGTTGAAGACATTCTGATCGTTAAAGAATTCCCAGAAGTATTCCCCGAAGATCTACCCGGTCTTCCACCTCCACGTCAAGTAGAATTCCAGATTGAACTTGTGCCTGGAGCGGCACCTGTGGCGAAAGCACCTTATAGGTTAGCGCCGTCTGAAATGAAGGAATTGTCAGAACAATTGAAAGAATTGTCTGATAAAGGCTTTATCCGACCCAGCTCATCACCTTGGGGAGCTCCGGTTCTATTCGTTAAGAAGAAGGACGGATCTTTCCGAATGTGTATTGATTACCGGGAATTGAACAAACTCACTGTAAAGAATCGTTACCCACTACCTAGGATCGATGACTTGTTTGATCAATTACAAGGATCGAGTGTATACTCGAAGATCGACCTAAGGTCAGGGTACCATCAGTTAAGAGTTTGAGAGGAGGATATTCCCAAAACAGCTTTTAGGACGCGTTACGGACATTACGAATTCCAAGTAATGCCATTTGGTTTAACCAACGCACCTGCAGTGTTCATGGACCTAATGAACCGAGTGTGCAAACCGTATCTGGATAAGTTCGTGATTGTATTCATAGACGATATCCTAATCTACTCCCGCAACGAACAAGAACATGCCAAACATCTAAAGATTATTTTAGAGTTACTCAAAAAGGAACAGTTGTATGCCAAGTTCTCCAAATGCGACTTTTGGATTCGAACTGTACAATTCCTTGGGCATGTTATTAACAGTCAAGGCATTCACGTAGATCCTGCAAAGATTGAGGCCGTAAAAGGTTGGACATCTCCTACAAACCCCATAGAGATACGCCAATTTTTGGGTCTAGCGGGTTACTACAGAAGATTTATTGAAGGATTTTCAAAAATCTCAAAGCCTTTGACCGAATTAACTCAGAAGAACAAGAAGTTTATCTGGGGAAAAGAGGAAGAATCAGCTTTTCAGCTCTTAAAGAATAAGCTCTGTGAAGCACCAATATTAGCACTACCCGAAGGAAGTGAAGACTTCGTAGTGTATTGTGATGCCTCATATCATGGTTTGGGAGCTGTGCTGATGCAACAAAACAAAGTGATAGCTTATGCTTCATGACAACTCAAACCGCACGAAGCAAATTACACGACTCATGATTTGGAGTTAGGAGCAGTAGTATTCGCCCTTAAGTTATGGAGACACTACTTGTATGGTACTAAGTGTACAGTATTCACCGACCACAAAAGTCTTCAGCACATCTTAGATCAGAAAGAACTAAACATGAGACAACGTCGCTGGTTAGAATTACTTAGCGATTATGATTGTGAAATCCGTTATCACCCAGGAAAAGCCAACGTTGTGGCAGATGCATTAAGTCGAAAGGAACGACTGAAACCTCTTAGAGTCAAATCATTAGGAATAACCATTCGTTCACCCCTGCCCTCACAAATACTCACCGCTCAATCCGAAGCTCTTAAGGAAGAGAACCAACCTAGTGAAAAGATTCACGGTATGCCAGAGAATAGGAATGCCTTTGTGCAGAGAGCAGACGGGATGCTCTGTTTCAAAGAAAGAAATTGGATTCCTCTATACGGAGGTATACGTGACCTCATTATGAATGAGTCTCATAAGTCCAAGTACTCCATTCATCCAGGTTCTGACAAAATGTACCAAGATCTCAAGAAACTTTACTGGTGGCCAAACATGAAGGCCGACATAGCCGAGTATGTCGGAAAATGTTTGACTTGTTCATGAGTAAAAGCGGAATATCAAAAGCCGTCAGGATTACTCATACAACCCGAAATTCCGGTATGGAAATGGGAAAGTATTACAATGGACTTTATCACTAAGCTTCCAAAGACATCAACTGGACTTGACACCATCTGGGTTATCGTTGATCGTCTCACAAAATCAGCTCACTTCTTAGCAATCAAAGAAATTGACGAGATGGACACACTCGCAACGCTATATCTAAAAGAAATAGTTTCGCGACATGGAGTGCCGATCTCAATCATCTCGGATCGTGACAGTCGTTTCACATCTCATTTTTGGAAGTCTTTGCAAAAAGCCTTGGGAACCAAATTGGATATGAGCACTGCCTATCATCTACAAACCGATGGACAAAGTGAGAGGACAATCCAAACCTTAGAAGATATGCTCCGATCATGTGTTATTGACTTCGGAAAAGGTTGGGACAAACACTTACCTCTAGCTGAGTTCTCCTACAACAACAGTTATCACGCCAGCATTAAGGCAGCACCATTCGAAGCACTCTACGGTCGAAAGTGCAGATCGCCTGTTTGTTGGACCGAAGTCGGAGATATACAACTCACCGGACCCGATCTCATTCATGAGACAACCGAAAAGATAGTTAAGATTAAGCAACGACTACAAGCGGAAAGAGATAGACAGAAGAGCTATGCCCACGTGAGGAGAAAACCTCTAGAATTCCAGATTGGAGACAAGGTTATGTTGAAAGTATCTCCCTGGAAGGGAATGGTACGTTTCGGAAAACGTGGAAAACTTAACCCGAGACACATTGGTCCATTCAAAATCCTAGAGAGGATAGGACCAGTGGCTTACAAACTCGAACTACCAGAGGAACTTAGTCGAGTTCACGACACCTTTCACGTATCAAACCTTAAGAAATGTTTGTCAGATGAATCTCTTGTAATCCCCTTGAAAGAGATTCGACTCGACGACAAACTCGTCTTTACAGAAAAACCCGTGGAGATCATGGACAGAGAGTTCAAACAACTAAAACAGAACCGCATTCCCATTTTCAAAGTCCGATGGAAGTCTAAACGAGGACCGGAATACACATGGGAACGCGAAGACCAAATTCGAGCCAAATACCCACATCTATTCTCGTAGACACTTCTATTACCTATCTTAGACTAGAATTCCGGGACGGAATTCAGTGTAAGTGGTAGGTACTGTAACCTCTTGTAATTTTCCCCTATGAATAGTAAATGCTAATAAATGATTAATAAATCATTACGTTATTAATAACCATTTCTACTAGTAACAAAATTTTTTTTTGTTATCTATGCTATACTACGTTAAATCACAACGATATTTGTAATTATCATTTACCAAGAAACGATGCTTGCACACGAGCCTTGATAGTCTAAAATCGCGAATTACTTAAAAACAATTAACGTTTAATACTTAACGTTTATACATTTCGACAATTAAACGAATGTGATCAAATACATTCCCGAGCTCACGGAAATTATCACGAAAACTCAGTAAATATATTGGGCCTCGACCCAACACCCAAGTGGACTGTGAAACCCATTGGGCCTAGCCCAATATTTCGGTAAGCTATAAACACCACAACCGGACCTTATTATTTTCATTTCATTCCCTTCTTGCGCTAGCCCACCAACGAGCCCAACAACCAAATCAAGCCCAAGTTGTGAATATAAAACAATTGGTTTGGCTGCTTATCTACCGAACACTTTGGCATTTATACGAGCAAATTAACGTAACAACAACATAATAATTCTTCACAACCCAATACTCGACCTAGCTAAGAATCGAGGGAAACCAACATCTCACTCAAACTCGATCATTAAACTGCCTTAAATCTGTCAAAGCTCAACCCACTCGACGTGTGATAAATTCAACCCACATTTTACATTTTTGGCCTAGTCGATTCTTGTATAACACATAACTCGACACAACAAATATTTTGGCTAACCAATATATACGAATGAACTCTTATTGAGTATATAAGCTATCAAACGAACCCTCTATTTTTTTTAAATCATGTCTAAAATGTGCATGAAATAACCGAACATATCAGAACAATAAACCAACACTTGGAAGTTTTCACTTTGTCCCTTTCTTCTTGATGTTTACCGCCGGCAAGAGATACTACAAGAAACCATCATTTTGCTTACTCCCATACTCAAGCTGTGACTATACAATGACACACTTACAACATTCATCATTCCTCATCATTTCATCTAAAATAATACTCAATGAATCGCCTATAAAATCCACCTCAAAACACTCGGCAGTCACACTCACAAACAAATCCAACTCAAAGAAAAATCTAAGTCTTTTCAGTCCCTGACCACGTCTAGCATTGGCAAGAATTGGAGGAATTCGAATCGAGTTAAGGGACATTCTCTACGCCTCCCTGTGTCTTTGGTGTACCGAGAGTCGAACCACACTATCTTCTTGGCCTAACTTGGTCTCGTCATAGTGATTACGCCCCACCTTTGAGGTGAAGTAAGCCATCTTCTCATTTTTCTATTTTCATACGTTAGTTCACATGTGCATGTCCCAATTCACTTTGTCTCGATATTTCGTAAACCACATTAACAACACCTAAGTTTTACTCGACATTCTAAATAATTATCATGCTAACTATCGAGAGTAACATTTATTCGAACCTTATATAAACATGCTAACCTTAAAAATCACACGTTCCAAAGTGATGTTGGACATTTTCAAAAATTTACAAAACACTTAGAATAATTGGAGGTTTTGAAACTGTTTTTCTTTTCTAATGAGCCAAGTCACATTTGCTTTGGTCTCGTATCTTCTTAACTCGACGTACAAACCATATATTTTATAACTCGACCTAATAGACAAGCTACCAAACTAGCGTGTCACGTATTTCATTCAACTTAGAAAACTTAACTCGAACCATGCTAAACCTATAGTAATCGACCTAGGATCTGTTTTCACATTTTAATAATCTTGTGATGAAAACTGTAAATCTAGGAACTTTTGGGTATAATATGTAAATATTAAAAGTTTTAGATTTAAAATATAAATAAAACTTAACCGAGGACTAACGGTGCAAATGTTATACCGTTAGGGCCAAAAGTGTAATTTGTTAAAAACCTAAAGGGTATTTCTAATTTATACTGGTGGTAATATTTTACAAACCCAAAACCCGAACTAAATATGTCTAGTCCACGATTAATGTCACATTTTCTAATAATTCTATATACGTAAGTTTTATAACTTATAAATATATATATACGTAATCACTTAACGAAATCGTTAACGTGGAATCTAACTTATCGTCAACCAACTTTGATTTATAAAACGACGATCCCTTTTGTCAACCATTACACTCCGACGAACGAGCACGCATCCAAAAATGTTATATATATATCCATATATATAACTCTATATATATTCCTTTTTATATATATAAAACTTTATATTTTTATATATAACTTTATAATCCTTTTATATATATCATTATAATTTATATATAACGTTGATCATTTAAACGCGCACATTTTAATGTGGCAAACAAATCAATAAAATCTTAAACGTTATGATTCACGATAAACCAAACTTAGACTATCAAACCACTAAAACTTGCCATATAATATATAGGTCGTGTGTTGAAGCCGTTTCCTTTCATTGTTTGAGTAACGATATTACTACCACTACCGCACTACCAGGTGAGTTCACAGCCCACACTTAAACTTTAAATCTTTTGTGGGGAGATACATGCTACAAAACCTGAACACAAACTTTTTGTATGCTATGACTGTTATTATTATTGCTTAAGTAGCTATTTCCGAAAGTCCCTCAATCATGAACCTTAATCACTTGCGAGTGAACGTAAATAATTGTGAATAGATCTATTTGGGACTGACAATCCCCGTTTGGGTCTGCTAGGATGAGCCACCCAGGCGCACTTTATTTGAACAAACTTATGGGTTATTGGCAAATACCCATCACGAGGGCCTTTATACTTTACATCATATTTGATGCCCGTTAAGCGTTACGTGTCATGAGCTTAATGCAATAATAACTTGATTTTAACTTGTTTAATTGTAATTCGATGCAATTAACACTTATACTTGTGTTCAAACTGTTAAACTTAAACCTATGAACATCACTCAACTTTTGTTGATTTTTAGCATGTTATCTCAGGAAACTAAAGGCTGGAACTCAAGGCGCGGAGTGGGCATTAAACCCTGTACGGGTGGTTTAAATAAATGTTTTATCATTCAAATTTAAATAAACATGTTCAACTATGAAACATCTCCGTATTTTAAACGATTGTATTTTGAATGATAAACTTAAAAACGTCTTTTAAAGTCGTTTTCTATGATTATGACGAAAGATCCTCTACGTAACACCCAATTAAGTCTTCCGCTGTTGCTATCCGAAATTGGGGGTGTTACAGAACGGGTGATTGAGAAAATTAAGAGTGCAACCACGAATGATCGTGTCGGTGCCAACTAAACTACCGTTAGCTAGTTCAATGTGATATGGAGTGTCTAATGTTGTTGACTGAATGTTGAGTAATGGTGAAAATGCAGTAGAAACAAAACTTCTATCGGCTCCTGAATCAAATAGTATGGATGCATAACGATTATTAATGAGGAATGTACCCGTAACGACATTCGGGTCCTCCCTGACATCTTCTCCTCCAAGGACATAAGCTCTTCCTCTAGCTGTTCCACCTTGGTTATTCTTTCCCTGATTCTTTCCTTTTGGACATTTATTCTTGAAGTGCCCAACTTCTCCACGACCAAAGCATGTTACTGGGGGCTTCTGATTATCGACCACAATTGGAGCTTTGCAATCCATGGTCGAATGACCAACCTTCTTACAGTTTTCACACGGATTCGGACAATTTCCAGGATTATGATGGGTTAGACATTTGTTGCACTTGGGTAAAGTACCATTGTAACCTCTTTTCTCAGTTTGACCTGCAACATAGGCCTTTGCAGTTTCCTGTCTCTTGGGTGGTGGTTGAGTAACATTGCTACTCTGGTTGTTGTCCCAATTTCTTTTGTTGTTGTTGTTATTGGAATTGTTTCGGTTGCTGTTATAGTTATTGTTGTTTCGGTAGTTGTTGTTGGAGTTACGGTTGTTGTAGTTACGGTAACTGTTGGTGTTGTTGTTGTTGTCTGAAGCAGTTCCTTTCTTCACTATCTGAGCCATGAGTTTCTGAGACATTCTGATTGCCTCATTCAATGTTTGTGGGTCAAAAGAAATCACATCTCCACGGATGTTGTGAGGTAATCCTCCAATGAAATTCTCTAATAGCTTCTCAGTGTCTGGAACCATTGTCGGACATAATGCTGCCAATTCCTGAAATCTCCTGATATATGCCTAAATATCATTACCTGCTGTCACTAGCTCATAAAACTCTGTTTCCATCTTTTTCACTTCTGTTCGTGGGCAAACCTTCTTTGTCAGCAATTTCTTGAATTCGTCCCATGTAAGCTTGTGAGCATTCTCCATTCCCATGGGCTTTGCATACGAATTCCACCATGACATAGCTTCCCCAACGAGTGTACTAGTAGCAAACTTGACCTTGCTGTCTTCCGGACAGTTGCATAGAAGGAATACTGATTCTGTCTTTTCAAACCATCGGATCATGGCAGTGGCTCCTTCAGTGCCTTTGAATTTTTCTGGATCACCACTCTTGAAATCTTTGTACATACATTTACGACCATTTGTTCCATTAGTATTTGTTCCTCCCACTTCTCCGGTTTCTACCCATGAAGCGGCTTCAGCAGCAGCTCTTCCAGTTACCAGTGTTGCCTCAATACTGTCGGCAACAAGTCTCTTGATCTGGGCGGGTGTCATAGCAGGAGTAGCTCTTTTGGGTGGCATGATTCTTCACAATCACAAAAGATGACACAATGAGAACTCACAATGGAAACGGTCATCATACACAATATACACAACCACAACATGTATATACATCCACAACACGTATAAATACAACCACAGCATGTATAAATACAATGAAACCACAACGAAATATCATAAGTATAATCACAACGCACATGAATGTAATATAGAAAAATTTTGGTTACGCAGACCGATATCATAAAATAGCACAATGAAAATCCTGCATAGTAGAGTCACACTTGATATATTTGTTTGTACTACATGCAAAAGACAACAAGTACTAACTATGTCCCACACCCCGGGATTAGGATAATAATGTACAAGCTACATGATAATAGTCTAACACTAGGCACCTCCTCCGGGTGCTCCATCTAGCCTACGAAAAATCCTCTGAAGATCCCTTGACATCGCAACAACGATCTCCTCTAGATGCTGAACTCGAAGCTGGAGATCAGTCTCCCTAGTCTCTGATGCAGACAACCTAGCCTGAACTGAAGATAACACACCGGCCTAGCGATGATGCTCATCCTGGAACATCTGTGCTCTGTCAACTAACCCCGGCATCTCCTGCCTTAGCTGTGTGATATGCTCTGAACTCTCCAACTGACGAGCCTCTAAACCCTGGTGTGACACATCAATGGCAACCCTGCCCTGGATCAATCCCTCGACCTCCTCCTCAATAGCCTCAATACGGCTCACTGGAGTCTCGTTTAGATGAGACAATGCCCTCTCAATCTCTCCCTGAAGCTGATCTAGTCGCGAATCAAATGTAGCAGCAGTATGTACTCTGTCAGCAGCAGCCCTCGAGCTCTCACCAACCTCGAATCTGCTGGGTGGTGCTGTCTCTATGGCATCTGAAGTATCTGGTGATGAGATATCAAGACGAGCCTGCTTTTGAGTGGTTGGTCTGACATATGGGTAGGATCTCTAATATGAACTAGTGCTGATGGCATCTGTGGTGCTGATAGGGATGGAAATGGTGGAGACAATGATGATAAGGATGGTAAAGGTGATAATGGTGGTGGTGTACTGAATGTCACACTCATCCTCGCTGTCAAGTGGCGACGGAGTGGATGAGATAAAGTAAGTGATGATGGTGGTGGTAGGGATACAAATGCAGCTGGTGACCTGACAATGAGACGATGAACCCGCTTAGCAGCAGTGCGCTTCATGCGCGGCCCACCTGGATATGTACGGTAAACTCGACCATAGGGTAAAAATTCTCCTGGTTGGATAACTGGAACAACTCTGGGACCACGACGGATCACAGGTGACAGTGGTGGGGTAGGCACGACTTCCCCCTCCTCAAAGGGTTCTGTCTCGGCCTCTGACATCACGGGTGAAGACTGTGGAGTAGGCTCCACTGATGACAAAATGATAGTGGGTATCGGGGATGATGTAACAGACTCTAATATGATGGAGGGTAGTGAGGAAGTATCGTCCGCTGACTCAGAGTCAGACGAGATAACAATAGGGCGTGAATCCGAAGACATCACTGAAACAACAGATGTGAAATAGAAGTAAATAAACATTTACACAACGCGGGTTATGATGAAATGATATATGTATGAAATCGCAATCACTACATGTGATATAAAAAATATGCACTTATGCTACAATGATGAGATGCTATGATGGTGCAGCTATAGTCTAGGATATAATGAATAACCTAGTTCGCTATAACCTTTGCTCTGGTACCAATCTGTCACACCCCCAAATTTCGTGACTTGCAGCGAAATAAGTCATTCAGGGGCACGACTGGTCATAGCACCAAAGTTGCAGTCATATTGAACGACCTAAAGTGTCATTTAGAAAATACATCATTTGATTAATTAAAAACATTCAGAGTTATAAAGCTAGGTCCCAAAAGGTGAAACGAGTTTTCATAAAACAAGTTCATACAAATTCAAACGATGGATAAGTGCATAAAATATAAAGTGAGACACGTCAACTCCGCGACTCCATGATGTCCATATGCAAGCCAACATGCGATACCTTAATTACCTGAAAATATATTGCTAAAAATGGTGAACAAAAATGTTGGTGAGATCATAGGTTTATGTAAATGAAATATTGTACGAATACCACAAGTATAAAGTGTATGACAAAACAAGGCCACATAAAAATGATACATTAGCTCTTAAGCTCATGACACCGAAGCTAGACTGAATCAAAATGCCCCAACTGAGTGTTTGCCAATCACTCTAATATGACAGAAATGAAATGCGTTCGTTTGACAAGTTGGCGCTACCAACCCGAACGGAGGAGTCACCCTCAATAGATATATTCACTCACTCTCGCTTGCTAACAATTAACGGTTCATGATAATAAAAGGGGACTTTAATCTGGGCAATGATGTAACTTAAGCAATGTAATGAGTTTGCATACTTTGGTCCGCATATGAAAATGGTGCAATGTATTCTCCCCCGAGAGTTTAACATCAATAAACAATTTAAAACGGGGCTATGAAAACTCACCTGATATGATATAGTAACAATGATAATGATGGATATGATTAAATAAAGCTCGGTCTCTAACCACGACCTATCATGAATGATGTGATCCAATGTAAGCAATGATACAATGCAACACTTGCAAATACGTATGTTAACGATACCACTTGTTAGTTTTGAAAATAACTTTCATTGACGAAAAATACACTTTTGACGTCTCGTTAAGTTATAAACTACTTTTTGGGTAAACATGTTGAAATGGTACTCCACGATCCTTGTTTGGTGTTCTATCGGCAAAATGTAGCGTTTTCATCGCAATTCAATATTTTCCTTAACTTGTGAAAATATGTCCAAATTGACTTCGTGAAACTAGTCGCGAAATATTGCACGTTACGTGTTAGTTGATCAAACTCGACGTTTTTGAAAACCTTGTAACAATGTATAAATGTCGTTTCCTTTAACTTTCGATTGTACGCGCCTCGATCAATTAGAAAATCGGCTAACAACGTTATGTTTCGCAAAAACACTAGTTTTAATATTTAAAACACTTTCTAATAGTGGCTGTCAAAATAAACTAGAGTTCGTCGGCTTCCAAACGTGAATAACTCGGCCGTTACAAGCTCGTTTTCTACGTTCTTTACATCCACGGCTTCGTATAAACATGAACTAACATAATCTCAATGGGTCGGGTCGTCTAGATCACGTCTAACGCCTCGTTTTGTCCTTTGAATCTCGGCGATCAGCAACTAAATTTTCCGAAAATTAGTTTTCGTCGTCAAACTTCGAAAAATCATATCTCCTTCGTTATAAGTCGGTTTTTAGTGATTCTTGCGGCCACGGTTTTGTTTTTGAAAGAACTTTCTGAATATGAAGGCCAAAATATACCAAAAAGTTACTGAGTTTTCCAGTTTACACGTTTTTGGACAGAACCTATTTTAGATTGTTAAAAACTCACTTCCTTGGTTCTAAACTTGATCATACTAACCCAAATCAACTCCACAAGTTCGCAAATCCTACCATACACCTTATTAGGGTGTCATGGGGTCCTAAACATCACCAACCTTGGTGGATTTCATGAGATCATTAGTGAAACTTATAGATCTAGTAATTTAAAGAGTCTATGTTCAAATGTGGTATGTAAAACATAAGTATCTTGAATGGATGATTAATATAACTTGAAAATACATGAACATATATATCAAATGAAAGTATAAAATGATCAAAACATGTTCTTGAAACTTACTTGATGATTGGATGAGTTTTGATAAGAAATGAGTAATAAACTTAAGCTTTGATCACAAATCCATAACTAGGAAGGCAAATGGAGTATGATTATGACTTGATCTTGAAAAATGTATGGATTTTGATGGTGTTCTTGGTTATGGCCGATCCTAGGAGATGGGGTGGAAGGGGTTTGATCTTTTTTGATAGCTAATGGTTTATGTATATGTGTTTGAGTTAGTGGAATGGAAATAAAATGGCAAGTAATTCATTTATGAGTTTTGGGAGTATTAGGCTAATGGAGGGGTTTAGGGGGGCGGCACATGGCAAAAGATGGGAAGGATTTGATGTTAACTTGCCAAGTGTCCTCCATTAGTTTAAGTATTGGTTGATTAGTGTATACACTGAGTGTTATCGGGTACCGAGTTAACTAGAAATAACTTGTGACGAGGTGAAATGAGATACGACGAAGTTGTAGAAATTGTAAAATCATGTTCCTTGCAAGAATCGGGTGTTAGAATGATAATCGGATTGAAATTTCGTAAACCAACGGAGTTATAAGCGTCAAACGAAAAGTATAGCGATTGATTTAAAAATACCGGGTAAAGTAATAATATAATCTCTATATCATTATAATTAGCTTGAAAATGTATTAGGATCATTGTCGGGAGTATTGGGTTTACTGTTAGTAGAAATGACTGAGTGGTAACGTTAATTAAACAATTAAGCATACGTTAATGAAAATCACACAAACACATGCATGAACTGATATGGAAAAGATGTTACTGATAATATGCAGACTACCCTAGTCTGTATGATGTGTCTTTACTGATAATGCATGAATACGCAGCTAAACCTAACTGGTTACGCGCATTTGAATACCCGTAAACCAGGTTTACGACATGATGAATAATGCCCATAAATAGTGATTTCCCTCCTGGAATGAATAGGGTCACATGAATAGTAAAATTTTTGACGACTTCTCAAAGTCTCAAACTGAATTCAAAAATGATGAATAGTGAAATGATGAATAGTAACTCATGAATAGTAAATTGTCAGGGTTTGGAAAATGACCTGAAATTACGAGTTGTGACAATATGTCATCTGGATGTAATGTTAAAAGTACTGGTTCTAGTGCATGTAATGACTCTGTTTGTTTAATGTGCAAGAAATCTTTGTCTAAAAATGTCTGTGATGACAATGTTTCTAATAATGTGAATGTGAATGCAATTCCTGAATAGAAAGATGTTCCTCCAGGAACTAGTGCTAAGGCTAGATACGTTAAAAGACTTATTGTCGCGTCTAGGTCAACCACTAGTAGCATATTGCCAAGGAACTATCTTAAGTTGTGCGTATGGATACCAACGGGTAGAGAATTCTTTCAAGTAAATGGTAAAGTAAAAAAGGCTCCAAAAGAACCAGTAAAAACCTTCTATGAATGTGATTCGTCTTTTACCCCTAACCCCATGGAACAAAATGATAAACGGTTTCCAAATGCACAATCTTTTGATATTGGCAGGGTCGAATCGGGTTGCTCCAAGCACATGACCAAGAATCTGAAGCAGCTAATCAACTTTGTATGGAAGTTCATGGGAACTGTACGCTTTAGAAATGATCATGTAGCAGCTATTCTAGGTTATGGAGATCTTCAGTTTGGGAACTACTTAGTCACTTGGGTTTACTACGTCGAAGGGTTGGGACACAACTTGTTTTTTGTCGGACAGTTTTGCGATGCAGATTTAGAGGTTGCATTTAGGAGAAATACTTGCTTTGTTAGGAATTTGATTGGAGACGATCTCTTAACTGGAAATTGTGGAACCAATCTCTATGCTATCGACATAAACCAAATGGCCTCTTCATCACCAATTTGTTTCATGACAAGAGCATGTGAAACTAAGTCCTGGTTATGGCACAGAAGATTATCCCATCTCAAGTTTGACACCCTAACCAAGCTAGCCAAAGACAACATCGTCAACGGTCTCCCAAAGTTCAAATACACCAAAGATCACCTTTGTCCATCCTGTGAGCAAGGAAAAAGCAAAAGGGCAACATATAAACCTAAAACCATACCCAGTTCGGTTGATAAGTTACATTTGTTACATATGGACTTATGTGGCCCAATGAGGGTTGAAAGCATTAATGGGAAGAAGTATCTTCTTGTTATAGTTGATGACTATTCAAGATATACACGGGTAAAGTTTCTGAGATCAAAAGATTAAGCACCAGGGACCATCATCACCTTTCTGAAGCGCATTTAAGTCCTACTTCAAGCTCCAGTAAGGATTGTAAGAACAGGCAATGGCACAGAATTCACAAATCAGGAGTTAAGAACCTACTTTGAAGATACTGGAATCACTCACCAGACATCAGTTGTTAGAACTCCACAGTCGAACGGGGTAGTTGAAAGAAGAAATTGAACTCTTGTGAAAGCTGCTGGCACGATGCTGATCTATTCTAGTGCACCACTTTTCTTATGGGCTGATGCTATTGCCACTGCTTGTTTCAATCAGAACCGATCCCTTATCCATCCAGGATTCAATAAAACCCCATATGAATTAATGAACAACAGAAAACTCGACATCTCTTACCTTCATGTATTTAGCGCTTTGTGCTATCTAACAAACGACAGAGAAGATCTGGGGAAGCCGAAAGCAAAGGGTGATATTGGAATCTTCATTGGTTATTCAGAAAACTCGAGGGCATTCAGGGTGTATAATCGTCGAACTAAAAGGATAATGGAGACGATGAATGCAAAGTTTGACGAGATTTCACAAATGGCTTCTGAGAGACTCGTTCTAGAACCCGCGTTTAACCCAATGGTTCCTAGTCACACCAAATTAGGACCTGGACCAAACGGTCAGACTTCTGGACATATTAGTTCAGGACTCATACCCCAAGGAGCTCAGTCAACTACCACTGAAAAACCAACAAATCAAGAACTGGAAAATTTCTTCGAGTTTATGTATGATGAGTACTATGGTGGATCTTCGTCAAATGTATCACAACAACATTACGCTGCACCCGCTCAAAATCATCAACCACCACCATCACCAACGCAAGATGCATCAACAACAATCGAATCTGACGCACCAACTCCCTCCACGTCATCAACATCTACTCCACCAACTCCAGTAATTGAGATTGTTTTACCAAGAGTTGATGAACAAAACCACAATACACCAATTCAAGAAAAACAACAACAAAACAATGTTGTGTTAGAAGAAGAAGTATTCGAAAACCCATTTGCAACGGATTCTGCTGAATCATCTTCTAGGTTACATGAACCATCTAACACGCATACGTCAAATCCAAGATACCCTTCTACGTTACAGTGGACGAATCACCATCCAATAGAACAAGTAATTGGTGAACCTTCACGGCCAGTTCAGATGAGAAAACAACTCTCCACCGATCCCGATATGCGCATCTACCTTTGCTCAGTTAGCTTAAAAGAGCCAAAGAAAATTTGGGAGGCGATGGCCGATAATGCTTGGATTGAAGCGATGCAGGAACAACTTCTACAATGTCAGTTACATGACACTTGGGATTTGGTTCCAAGACCAATTGACAGACTTGTTATTGATCTTAAGTGGTTATGGAAGAACAAAAAGGATGAAGGGATGACTGTAATTCGCAACAAAGCTTGTCTCATGGCCAAGGGATTCAGACAGGAAGAGGGGATAGATTTTGAAGAGTCATTCGCGCCAGTAGCAAGACTTGAGGCAGTCAGGATTTTCTTAGCCTATGCAGCTCACAAAAACATCACGGTTTATCAGATGGACATCAAGACTGCTTTCTTGAATGAAACTCTGAAAGAAGAAGTGTATATGAGTCAAGTAGATGGATTCGTTGACAAAGATCATCCAGACTACGTCTAAAAGCTAAAGAAAGCCATTTATGGTTTGAAACAGGCTCCAAGGGCATGGTATGACAAACTATCATCTTTCTTGCTGCAAAATAATTTCACTAAAGGAACAATAGACTCGACCTTGTTTACCATAAAATTCAAAGATAACATTTTGATTGTTTAGATTTATGTGGACGACATAATCTTTGGGTTCACTAATCCGAAACATTCAAAACATTTTGAAAATCTCATGAAAAGAAAATTTGAAATGTCCATGATGGGGGAACTAAAATTCTTTCTTGGTTTACAAATTCATCAATGCCCACGTGGTATTTTTATAAATCAAGCTAAACATACAATTGACATTTTGAAAAAACATGGTATGGAAAATTGTGACTCTGTTGGTACTCCAATGGTCACTTCACCAAAAATAGGGGCTAATTTATTTTGGAAACCCATGGATCCGAAGAAACATCGGAGCAAGATTGGTTCTCTCATGTATTTAACTGCTAGTCGACTCGATATACATTTTGATGTTTGTTTATTAGCACGGTTTCAGGCAAAGCCTACCGAACTACACCTCCAAGAGGTTGAACGGATCTTTCGGTACCTACGAAGAACCATTAACATGGGACTTTGGTATCTGAAGGATTCGGAGTTTAAACTAATAGCATTAACATGGGACCATGCCGGTTGCCAAGTCACAATAAAAAGTACATCCGGTGGAGCACAATTTTTGGGAGAAAAGCTAGTAGGCTGGTCATTAAGGAAACAAGATTGTACTGCATTATCAACCGCTAAAGCTAGGTATGTGTCTCTATCTGCGTGTTGTGCCCAAGTTCTATGGATGAGGACACAACTCACAGATTATGGCTTTACTTTCGACCGAATACCTTTGTCTTGTGACTCAAAAAGTGCCATAGCCATCTCGTGCAATCCAGTGCAACATTCGAAGACCAAGCATATTAGAGTCCGCTACCACTTCATCAAGGAACACGTCGAAGAGGGTACTGTTGAATTAGTTTTTTGTGAAGACTGAATACCAACTCACCGATCTATTTACTAAAGCCCTTCCAAAAGAAAGGTTTGACAAATTAGTTCGACGAATTGGCATGCGAAGCCTAACTCCCGAAGAGTTAGAAAGTCTTCTTGAATATTATCTCACAAAGCTTCGCATGTAAATATTTTTATGAAAAAACAAAATACAAAATTTGAAAAACCAACAAAAACAAATTAAAAATAGAAAAATTTCAAAAATACAAAAACAATATAAAAACCAAAAATATTCTTCTTACGACATGTCTCTAGTATAATCGATTATCTGTACGTATCTAGAAATGTCATTCAACAATGAAACGGATGTGTACAGATGCTTGAGGGAGAGTTCAATTAAAAATTTTCTAAAACATGTTGTTTCTCAAAATTTCTTCAATATGGCTTTTGTATATTTCAATACGAAACCCGGGCTACATTGATGACTTCTGATTATTTCAAATCAGGACTCGTAATGTAAATGGCAAAATAAAAAAATCCTTGAGTACGTGATCAAGAATTTTGAAAAAGATTTTTCAAAATATTTCTCAAATCTCTATGCTCAAGATAACTCCCTCTATACCCTTAAAATTAATTTTAAAATCAAAAAGTTTAAAAATATGTTTTATTTAAGGGGGAGTATAAAAAAAAAAGTTCTTAATTTCATGCACAAATGCGTCTATCTCTCCAAAAAGCTTTCATTTAATCAGTTGATATCAAAAAAGTCACTACATGCTATTTTTTAGGGGGAGAAGACATGATTAAAATGTGATCAAAAAGTTTAAAGGATCGTCGATTGAATCTCAAAAGGAGCTCTCCAAAAAGACTCAGTATGAACCCTCGAATTGACGAAAGTTAAATGTTAGTAATCGAAAAGACTTGTCCGGGATGGGTAATAATTTCAAGCTGGTTCATCCAGTGATGTAAACGTGTCTCGCAAAGGACTTGTCCGAGTGGAATGTACCAATTCGAGAGATGATCTTTCAATATGAGCAGGACAGGTTATAATTTCAAGCTAGTCTAACTAGTGATGTAAACGTGTCTCGCGATGGTCATATTAACTGAAAATCTAACAATTCTGTTGGGTTTTATAGATTTGATGATACAAAACAAGAAGAATGAAACATGAAGGACTTAAGAAGACAAGGGAAGAATTCTTCAAATGATGAAGAATGAAACACAAGGGACTTGCATGCTAAAAAAGATTTTACTTATTAGTCCTTTGGAGTCTTTTGTAAACCCTAAATATCTATTATATAAAGAGATCAAGGGTACGTAGGTTTAAGTAAGTCTTCCATAATGTAGTCGATTACTAAAAGAGTGTGTGTGCCTAGGGCGTAGATGTTAAACGTCTAGAGTAGAGTTTGTTAGTTAACCCCCAAGATCAAAGGTGTCTTTGATCCTTGTTATATGTAGATAACACGTTATATTATTCTTAATATAATTGGAGGTGATTGTGGTAAAACCTTGTGTCAATAACATAGTTGTTTGTTTTAATTCTGCTGCGTATGTATTTTGTCTATGTTATTGTTTAACCCTAGATGCTCAAAACTATCCATGGAGTCTAATAAACTCCACAAGTGGTATCAGAGCTAGGGGAGCTCATTACCTAGTATTGGGATTTAAGATGCTGCTGCTTAGTTTTGATAATGCTGCTCATTCAACTAAATGGAAAATACACTAAGTATGATTCTGCTGCTAGGTTAAATCATTCTACTGCTGGTGTATTTATTCTACTGCTAGAGTTACTAAAGAGAACATGTAAATAAGCCAAGTGGATACTACTACTAGGCATCGAAGATTCTACTGCTAGAGTAAAGTATTCTGCTGCTTATTGGATAATGATGTATAGTATGTTAGATAATTATGGAATAGATACGAATAGATATTATCTTGTATAGAAAGTCATTGTAACCGACTAAGACTCCTTAGTCTATAAAAGGAGGATCTAGGGTTAGAATTTTGGTACTTATTGTAAGCGTATTCGAATCACTTCAAGGTTTCCTGTAACCCTGTTACTTTTGAGTAACCGTATTAATATATTGAAGTGTTTATTGAGAGAATTTATTTGTGTTCATTAATTCTTCTTAAGATTAAGTATTAGATTCCGCATAATACTTAATAATCATCTAAGATAATCAACAAGATTCTTAGCTCAACTGGGATCAACAAGTGGTATCAGAGCATGTGATCTAGAGACTGATATCGAGAAGAACTTTTGCTTATATCTGTTCATCATTAACTGAATCAATGGAATCCGAAACTACTCATATGGTGACTGCTTCAAAGGTACCAATGCTCAAGGTTGGAGAATATGAACTCTGGAAGATGAGGATTCAGCAGTACATAAAGATGTTTGACTACTCCATGTGGGAAGTCATTCAGAATGGAGACACTTTACCTGCTAAGGCTACTGATGGGACACCTTTGCCCATTAAAACTAATGAGGAGAAGGCTCAAAGGAGACTGGAGATTAAGACTCATAATATCCTCTTGATGGGGATACCCAATGAGTATCAATTGAGTTTTAGCAATACTGAGACTGCTAAGGATTTGATGGCAGCTATTGAACTCAGATTTGGTGGGAATGAGGCCACTAAAAAGTCAAGGAAGAATCTGCTTAAGCATCAATTTGAGACATTTGTTGCCTCAAGTTCAGAAAACATTGATGCTACCTATGATAGAATTCAGAGATTGGTGAGTCAATTACAACTTATGAAGGTCTCAGTGCCTCAAGAAGACATTAATCTCAAGTTTCTGAGGAGTTTACCATCTGAATGGAATACTCATACAGTGGTCTGGAGGAATAAGACTGATTTTGAAAAAATGACTTTGGATGATTTATACAATAATCTGAAGGTGTATGAATCAGAGGTCAAGGGATCATCAAGCTCATCTTCTAGCGCAAACAACCTAGCTTTCATGTCTTCAGACAACAAGGGATCTTGAAGCTCTCACGAAAACCATTCTGCTGTTGGTCAAGTTGTTTTTGCTGCTAGTTCAAATACTGATAATATCAGTGATGCAGCTATCTGTGCCTTTTTGGCTGATCTCACCACAAGTACTTCTGTTACTGATCAGGATTTGGAACAAATAGATCCTGATGATCTAGAGGAGATTAATTTGAAGTGGCAGATGGCCATGCTTACTATGAGGGCTAGGAGATTTCTGAAGAAGACTGGTAGAGCACTCAAGTATAGAGGTCAAAACAATGTGGGGTTTGACAAGTCAATTGTTGAGTTCTACATTGTCAGAGAAAGGGACATTTTGCAAGGGAGTGTAGAGCACCCAAGAAGAACAGAGAGACTAAAAGGAATGTTCCTATTGAAGAGGTCAAGCCTACAACTGCTCTGGTTTCTTGTGATTGATTGGGAGAGTTTGACTGGAGTGATCAAGCTAAGGAAGGAACAAATGCTTCTTTTATGGCTGAAGTAGGAGAAAAGGGATACAACTTTGCTTTGATGGCCTATGCTTCTTCATCCTCTTGTTCAGACTCTGAGGTATCCAATGAGTCTACTTGTTCATTTAAATTATGCTTAGATACTATTAAGGAACTCAAGTCTAGGAATGAGAGTTTAAGAGTTGAAGTTGAAAAACAAAAACTTGATAACATAGGGTATAAATATGGTCTAAAATCAGTGGAAGACAGACTTGAATTTCTTAAGCAAAATGAGATAGAGTATGCTGATAAAATTAACATGCTTGAAACTGAGCTGATTAAGAAAAACTGTGAAATTAATGTTCTTAATAAAAGAGTAGAGGAGGCTGAAAAAGCTAGAGATGTAGCTTTATCTGAGAGAGAGAAACATGTTGTTAGGGTAGAAAAACAACAATTTGCATCAAACTCTGTGAATAAAGCTATTGAAAGTCAGTTAATTAGAAAAGGAATTGGCTTAGGGTACAATGAAGTAGCTCCCCCAGTCAAAAGTACCTTTGCACCTCCTACGAAGGAATTGTCTCTCATAACTGAGATAGATGCAAAACCTGTAGGTGAAACAAGTGAATTAAATAATAAAAAACCTGATTGACCTTTTGCACCTAAGGTTGAGAAGTTGTCTGATGCACCAATTATTGAGGATTGGGAGTCAGATAGTGAGGATGAACAGACTGACTCAACACCTAAGGCTAAAAAGGAAGAAATTCTTAAATCAGTTGAAACTAAAGCTAGACAGGTTGAGTTTGTAAAACCTGTGCTAGGAAGTACTATCTCTAGGAGAATGGCTGAATATGATGAGAAAACTAGAGAATATCCTAGGAAAACTAATAACTTGATAGGAGGAAACCAAAGAAATTGGAACAACCTAATTTCACAAAAGTTAGGTGGTGATTTTCAATTACTTAAGAAGGCTTGTTATAGTTGTGGTAGCTTTGAGCATCTTCAGGAAGAATGTTACTACCACAAAAGACCTGTATGGAACCAACATACTAGGGTGAACCATAAGAAGTTTGCTAGAAAGACTCACCCACATCCTAAGAGAAACAAGGTTCCTAGGGAAGTCTTACTGAGGAATGGTGCTACTAGGATAATTACTACTGCTGCACCAAAAAGGACCAATAAAATGAAAACAGAGGTTTCTACTACTAAGGCACAAGTAGTTTCTACTACTGAGCCTAAAGTAATTACTGATACTATTGTGGGCAATCACTTTTATGCTGTTAAGGCCTCAGCTTGCTGGGTCTGGAAACCTAAAGTCAAAGTTTTAGATCATGTTCTCAGACATAGCAGTGCACCAACGGAGTTAAAGAAATTTGACTATGTTGATGCACAAGGCAGATCCAAGTCAGTAATGGATTGGGTCCTAAATAGAAACTAATTCTCTTACTTTTTGTGCAGGGCAATCTACAAGATGAGCTAAAGGATAAATGCATTTCTGATAGTGGATGCTCTGGACATATGACTGGAGACCAAGGCAACCTTGAAGATTTTGAAGGGCTATGTTTCTTTTGGTAATGATCCCAAAGGTGGGAAAATTGTTGGTAAAGGTACTATTAGAATAGGCAATTTGGATTGTGAAAAAGTGTATATGGTAAATGGACTTAAGTTTAATCTTTTTAGTGTCTCACAAATGTGTGATAAAAAGAATTTTGTTCTTTTTACAGACACTGAGTGTCTTGTCTTATCTCCTGACTATAAGTTGCTTGATTATAAATCAGTGCTACTTAGAGTCCCTAGAACAGACAATATATACAGTGTGGACATAAAGAATATAATTCCCAAAAGAGATTTAACTTGTCTATTTGCCAAGGCCACAATTGATGAATCCAAACTTTGGCATAGAAGACTTGGCTATTTGATTTTCAAAAATATAAACAAATTGGTTAAGGGAAACCTTGTTAGAGGTTTGCCTTCAAAAGTTTTTGAAAACCGAGAAACCTATGTTGCTTGTCAGATGGGAAAGCAACACAGAGCTTCTTGTATGTCCAAAGTGGTGAACTCTATTTCTAAGCACTTATATATGTTGCATATGGATCTGTTTGGGCCAACTTATGTGAAATGTTTAAATAAGAAAATGTATTGCCTAGTTGTCACTGATGATTACAGTAGGTTTACTTGGGTTTTTTTTCTAGCAACTAAGGATGAGACTTCTGGTATCCTTAAGGCTTTCATAACAAGAGTAGAAAATCTAGTTAATCACAAAGTTAAGGTAATCAGATGTGACAATGGAACTGAATTTAAGAATAATGTGATGAATCAGTTCTATGTTGAAAAAGGTATCTTAAGACAGTTTAGTGTGGCTAGAACTGCTCTACAAAATGGTGTTGCTGAGAGGAGGAATAGGACATTAATTGAGGCTATTAGGACTATGTTGTTTGAGTCAAAATTATCCACTACTTTTTGGGCTGAAGCAGTTAACACTGCTTGCTTTGTGCAAAATAGGAGGAAGGTAGTGAAGCCTCATAACAAGAACCCTTATGAATTGTTGCATGGTAGGAAACCTATGACAGATTTCTTGAAACCATTTGGGTGTCCTATTACTATCTTAAATACCATTGATAACCTAGGCAAATTTTATGGGAAAGCATACCAAGGTTTCTTTGTTGGATACTCCACAAATAGTAAAGCTTTTAGGGTATTTAACAAAAGAACTAGGCATGTGGAAGAAAACTTACATGTTAGGTTTAGTGAAACCACACCTAGTGTTGCTGGAAGTGGACCTGAATGGATTTTGACATAGATTCATTGACCAAAAGTATGAATTATGTCCGAGTAAATGCAGGTACAACTAACATGTCTGCAGGTACACAAGCTAATTCTAATGCAGGTACACAAGCTAAGGTGGATGAATCTGCAAATGAGTTTGTCTTGATTGAGAAATGGAAGCTTGATCAGCTTTTCACACCAAAAGAGAAAAAGGGCAAGAGTTCACAAGATGGTGTTGTTCATAAAGATGTAGAACGTGGTGCTAAACCTTCTGATGATGATAAAGTGGTTGATGAAGAACCACAAGTTGAAGATGTGTAGAACAATGCTAGCAGCAGTAACTCTGGTCCTACTGCTAAGCCTAGTGGTTCTACTGCTGCACCAAAGGTTTCTACTGCTGACAAAGATGGGAGTTTCTTTGTTGATGATGATTCTTTTGATGATCCAGACATTCCTGGTTTGGTCAATATCTATGATGACACTGATGATGATGTTGTGGAAGGGTTTGGTGCAGAGGCTGACATAAATAACATGGAGAATGCAATACCTGTCAGTCCTATTCCAACCACTAGAATTCATAAAAATCATCCAAAGGAGCATCTAATTGGTGATGTTGAATCTGCTGTTCAGACTAGAAGTAAAACAAAGGGATTGAGTGATTTGCTTGATCAGGGATTATTTACTCAATCTCTTCATCAGAGAAAGAGCCACAAAGATCTACAAAATTGTATGTTTGCTTCTTTTCTGTCACAAGTGGAACCCAAGACTGCTAAAAAAGCTTTACAAGATTCAAGCTGGGTTGAAGCTATGCAAGAGGAGTTGCTGCAGTTTAAGCTTCAAGAAGTTTGGACCTTAGTTGACTTGCCAAATGGAAAAAGGGAAATTGGTACAAAATGGGTATTCAGATGCAAGAGAGATGAAAGAGGCATAGTGATAAAAAATAAAGCAAGATTGGTGGCTCAGGGATACACTCAGGAAGAGGGCATTGATTATGATGAAGTATTTGCACCTGTAGCAAGGATAGAGGTAATCAGACTATTCTTGTCATTTGCTTCATTAAGGAACTTCACTGTGTATCATATGGATGTGAAAAGTGCTTTCTTGTAAGGAAAGATTGATGAAGAAGTTTATGTGATGCAACCACCTCGTTTTGAAGACCCTAATTATCCTGATAGGGTTAATAATGTGGATAAAGCACTGTATGGTTTACATCAAACTCCTAGAGCTTGGTATGATACCTTGTCTAAATATTTGTTAACCAATGGTTTTAGTAGGGGAACCATTGACAAGACTCTGTTCACCAAGAAAGACAAAAAGGATATCCTACTTGTTCAAGTATATGTAGATGATATCATTTTTTGGTCTACAAACAAGGTGTTATGTGAGGAATTTGAGAAGCTAATGCATAGCAGATTTCAGATGAGTTCTATGTGGGAACTCACTTTCTTTCTAGGGGTTCAAGTTAAGCAGAAGAAATATGGGATTTTCATCAGCCAAGACAAGTATGTGGCTGATATTTTAAAGAAATTTGGTTTTTCTGATGTGAAGCCAGCTAAGACAACAATGGAGACCAACAAGCCTTTGCTCAAGGATGAAGATGGGGAAGAGGTTGATGTGCATTTGTACAGATCTATGATTGGATCTTTGATGTATCTAACTGCGTCAAGGTCAGACATTATGTTTGCTGTGTGTGCTTGTGCCAGATTTCAAGTGAACCCCAAAGTATCTCACTTGAATGCTGTGAAGAGGATTTTTAGGTACTTGAGGAGTCAACCTAGGTTGGGCCTTTGGTATCCTAAGAATCCACCTTTTGATCTGGTGGCATACTCAGACAGTGATTATGTTGGAGCAAGTTTGGACAGAAATTCAACCACTGGAGAATGTCAATACCTTGGACATAGGTTGATCTCTTGGCAATGCAAGAAACAGACTGTGGTGGCTAATTCAACAACTGAAGCTAAGTATGTGGCTGCTTCTAGTTGCAGTGGACAAGTGCTCTGGATTCAGAACCAATTGTTGGATTATGGGTACAACTTTATGAACACCAAATTGTACATTAATAATAACAGTACAATGTGTATTATTAAAAATCCAGTTTTTCACTCTAAAACAAAACATATTGAGATAAGACATCACTTTATAAGAGATTGTTATGAGAAAAAGCTAATTCAAATTGTTAAAATCCATACTGACAACAATGTTGTAGATTTACTCACTAAAGTTTTTGATGTGGGTAGATTTCAATTTTTAATTGCTAGTATAGGAATGATCAATCTTTAAAAAATCTTATCTCTATGTGTTTTTGTAATAGTTTGTAAGGATTTGTACTGTTATTAGTCAATAAGTTGTTTCTACTGCTTGCTATAATGTATGGTTGGTTCTGCTGTTAGTTATATTTAGCCTGCTGCTAGTTGTTAATTCAACTGCTATGTATAACTATTGATTGTGATTATTGTGGTATATGCTTTCTTGTGTTTTTGTGGTTTTGGACTAACCTTTTTTAGGAAAAGTCAAAGGGGAAAGCTTATCTGATGAGAAAAAGATGTTTGAAAAGATCAGCAGACATTCTACTGCTAGTGAAAAAGTTTCTGCTGCTAAGCAAAACTTTCTGCTGCCCGCTTTGGAACTTTTGGGATTTTACTGCTTGGTTTCAAAGTTAAGGGTTGATTTTGTAAATTTGGCGCGAATAAAACCTAAATCGATCCGAAGGGCTTTAAAACCTAATAGGATCTCACAATTAACTTTGTGCGCCCAAAATTCACTTTAATTCAAACCCTAACACATCTTTTTAACATCTGATCAAAAATCCCCAAAATCAAAACCCTAATTTTACAATGGCAGCAAGAGACTTCTCCGATAACCACAATCAAGTGGCGTTTCTTCAAAAGGTCCCAGAAGCTGAGGGTTTTGCTGAAGTTATTGACTTTCTTAATGCTACTTATTTAAGGTATGCATTAACAGCAAATCCCACTATATACATTTCCCACATGAAACAGTTTTGGTCTACTGTTAAGATCAAAACTAAAAATGGGGAAGAATATTTGAGAGCTGTGGTAGATGAACAAAGGATAATTATCTCTAAGTCATCTGTAAGAGAAGCACTTCATCTTTCAGATGATGAAGAAATACTTTGCCTTTCGAATTCTATTATTTTTCAAGAACTTGAAAATATGGGGTATGAGAAGAAAAATAATGGTTTAAAGTTTTTCAAAGGTCTTCTCTGCCCACAATGGAAATTTCTTCTTCACACCCTTCTCCATTGTCTCAGTCCTAAAACAACAGGGTGGAATAAGTTCAGTACAACTCAAGCATCTGCCTTGATTTGTCTAGCCACCGGACAACCCTTTCATTTTTTGGCTATGATCCTGGATTGGTTGAAAAAGAATATTTCTGGAAAAATTTATGTTTACCCAAGGTTTTTGCAATTAATCATAAATAATCAATTATCAGAACCTAAGGTACATACAAGGACACATGATAGTCCTGAGCTTAAAAGGAAATTATTTTCTTATTTGAAAAAGAATGGGACTGGTTTTTCTGGAACAATTACTCCTTTGTCCCAATACATGTTACAATTGGCTGCTACTCAGGGTGAAGGTACTGAATTCCCCATAGATACCTATCCGACACCCACCATGGCAACTTCATCACAACCAATTGAAAAGACCCAAACACCTAGGACATCACAAACAAAGAACACTGAGTTACCTCAGACCAGTGTTAGGATGGATGCAGATGAGGCTGTCATAGGTGATGGAGATGACATGATGGAAGAGGCTAACACTACTGTTTCTGGTTTAGTAACTGGGCAGGAAAGTGTTAACATAGCTAAGACCTCAACCATGGCAACATCCACTGTTGAAGGTTCTCATGAACCAGACACAGAGGATGGAAACCCCAACAAAATGGCATACAAGGGGGGCTCAGCTGATCAGACTAGGTCTGATACTGAGTTTAGGCTCATTGATACACCTCTCAGGGAAGGTAACACATCCCGAAGTGATGAGGGTAGACCTGAAACACATGAATTGATGGATGAATTTGTACACAATGCAATGCCTATGATTCACCTCTCAGACCAGGTCACACAGGTCGAAGTGATGAGGCTAGAAATGAGACTGATGAATTGTTGGCATCTCAAAATGTACAAAATGTCATATCCAGTGATCCACCTCTCGGGTCAGGTGACACAGACCGAAGTGCTGAGGATAGTATGAAACTCATAAAAGAATTGATGGAAAAATGTACAATATTGTCAAATGAAGTTCTTGATCTCAAGCAAGAGTTGGAAGTGATGAAAACTTCTCAAACATCTCAAGATGCAGAAATCAAGAGGATAAAGCAAAGGATTAGGCATCTAGAGGGTGTTCATAGATCAAGGACTTCTCAATTTAAAAGATCAAAGTTCAAGGTGGATGATTCCAAACCAAGTTTGGGGGAGGATGCTCCCAAACAGGGGAGGAATGAAGACAAGGATTCAAGGGAGGTTGAGAAGATCAATGATGAAAATGTTGATATGGATATGGATTCTGGTGAGAATGATTTTGTGGTTAAGGATAAAGATGGTAATGAAGCTGTGATTGATAAGGGAAACCAAGATGCTGCTGGTGTTCAAGTTGAATCTGTTGCTGATGGTGTTGAAAATGTGGCTAAGGGAGATTCTATTGCTGGTTCAGGGTATTCTGCTGCTAAGGATACTCAAGCTACTGCTGAGCCAGAGCAAGTTTCTACAGCTGAGGAGTTGGAAGATGATGATGTTAGCTTGGCTCAGGTGATGCTACAACTTAAGGCTGCTAAATCATCAACAACAAAAGAAACACAATAACCTAAACCAAAACCATAACCAGAACTGCAATCACAATGACAAACAGAGGAACAACTACAACAACAATCACAACCAGAACAAGTTCAAACTCAATCACAACCTCAATCAACATCAAAACAAACAACTCCGCCACCTCCACCTCCAAGAGTTCCTGTGAAAGGAGTTACAATCAAGGAACCCATTCCAAGTAAAAAGCCTATTCAATCTCATACATATACTGGAAAAGGAAAAGGAAAGATGGTTGATGAACCTGAACCTTATCCTGAAGATCTTTCGTTTGAATTTTGGCCAAAACACCTTCAAGAAAGACATGATAAAGAAGCTGCACAGAAGTTGGCTGATCAGTATGAGGAAAAAGAGCTTGAAAGACAAAGATAACTTGCTGAGGAAGAAGCAAAGACTAAGGATGTGCTTGATGCTTGGGATGAGGAAAGAGTAAGGTGTAAAGCTGATATGGAATTGTTAAAACAAGTCAAGGAGGAGATACAAGATACTTTTACTGAAGAATGAATGGATTCGTGGTTCAATAAATTTAAAGCAGAATAGAAGAAAAAGTATCTAGCTGCAAGAAAGAAGAAAAAGATACTCAGACCTCCAACTGTCAAGCAAGTAAGAAATTTTCAAGAGCATTATTTGAAAAATATAAAGGGCTGGAAGCTTGTGCAGTTAAAACCTTATTCAGATGAAGAAATTCAGAAGATGTTTGAGATAGCCAAGAGACAAGCTGAGAATTTTATTCCAATGGGATCTGAGGCTGCAGAAGAGATCATTACAAGAAGGTTTGGTAAGAAAAAGGTGGAGACAGATGTGATTCAAGAAAAGGAAGAAAAGGTAGAAGAAAAGATTGCTGTTGAGAAAGAGAAAGTAAAAGAAAAGGTTAAGGAGAAGAAAAAGAGGGTCCTAGTGTTAGTAAAAAGAGAACTGGCAGAGTTTTAAAGATGAAAGCTAGGAGGAAAAAGAGATAAGTTGTCATGGAAAGTTCTGAATCTGAGAGTGAAGGAACAAAGAAGAAAAGGCAATCAGAGGAATTCTACAAGAAAACAATTGAGTTACAACTAATGACTCAAATTGTAGATTCTGATGATGATACTTTTGTTGACACTGCTCCCTTAAGTGCAAAAACTCCTATTACTGGATGGAAGGTTGGATATGAAAGAAAATTCCTTGGTATGAGATCTACATAGTTGGTGGAAGACTTCAAAGATTTAATTCATTTTCTCAGATGCTTAGAAATATTGATAGAGAGGATTTGATAAACTTATGGGGCTTAGTCAAGAACAAATATGGTGAAAATAGACCACAAGACGAAATTGATAGAGTACTCTGGGATGATCTAAAGATCATGTTTGAAGTTGATAGTGAAAACAGAGTGTGGACAGAACATGGTAGAAGTACTAAGATTAATCTTTGGAGATTCTATGAATCATGTGGAGTTCATAAAGTAGCATTGCAGGGAGGACTTCAAATGTACATGCTAGTTGAAAAGGATTACCCTCTGGCTATATATACACTAAAGATGATGATTGAAGGAGATATTAAACTTCTTGTTAATAGATGGAGTCAAATGGTAGTTGATCTGATCAGAATGATGCAAAGAAAACTCTATGGGCAGAATTTTGGAAGAAAGAAGAAGCAGTAAGTGTTTAGAAGCATCCTCTTGGTGTTTATCTATGCTTAAAAGAAACTTGATGATTTTGGAAGAAAATATCAACTTTAGGGGAGGATTGTTGGGATTTAAGATGTTGCTGCTTAGTTTTGATAATGCTGCTCATTGAACTATATGGAAAATACATTAAGTATGATTCTGCTGCTAGGCTAAATAATTCTACTACTAGTGTATTTATTCTACTGCTAGAGTTACTGAAGAGAACATGTAAATAAGCTTAGTGGATACTACTGCTAGGCATCGATGATTCTACTGCTAGAGTAAAGTATTCTGCTGCTTATTGGATAATGATGTATAGTATGTTAGATAATTATGAAATAGATACGAATAGATATTATCTTGTATAGAAAGTCATTGTAACCGACTAGGACTCCTTAGTCTATAAAAGGAGGATCTAGGATTAGAATTTTGGTACGTATTGTAAGCGTATTCGAATCACTTCAAGGTTTCTTGTAACCCTGTTACTTTTGAGTAACCGTACTAATATATTGTGGTGTTTATTGAGAGAATTTATTTGTGTTCATTAATTCTTCTTAAGATTAAATATTAGATTCCGCATAATACTTAATAATCATTCAAGAACAGTTTCTATAACTATTGTCTTAGATTTATATCTAAGATAATCAACAAGATCGTTAGCTCAATTGGGATCAACACCTAGGGATTCACAAGGTTTTGTTTGTCGAAGATCGAAGAAGAAAGAAGAAAAATCGATTTTGGTTATATGTTCGTATTTTTCTGCAGAGCTGTTTTTGAACGATGAAAACTTTTTCGTTAACTGTTGGATCGTGCTAAAATTTTTACTGGAGGTTCTCTATATATCAAGGTATATTCTGACAGGAGGGATCTTCAATCTGAGCATTGGCTTGGAAGATATGGTTCATCGAAATATGCTGCAGAATTGTTTTCAGAAATTCGATTTTTCAGGTTTTTAGTGTTTTGATGTTTGTGACTTCTTTATTCTCCTGATTTGATTCATCATAGAGGTCATTGTTATCAACGGAAGCAGCTTTGGATTATGTTCTAATCTATTTTTTAGGGTTTAATTTGATGCACGATTCAAGTTTTATTGCTGTTGCGATCATATTATATTTTTTAGGGTTTCATGTTCTATCTCTTATCATGCTAGCTGCTACTGTTTATGTTTGTTAAAAGAGATAGTTTTTATCGAGAATCAAAACCCTAAGCAACCCTCAAACATGGCAACTAGGGTTAACGACGCAATACCTCAATTGTTGTGAAGTAAGGGTACTGGTCATTCAATATAAGGGTTTCTCATCAGAGGAGACCTGTTTTGGTAAAAGTCTACTGATTTTGGATTTTAGATTAAAGATCTGATGTGAATATACTAAAGTAGAGACTGAGGTTACTGATGGATTAAAGTTACCGATTGTATGAACTAGTTTGAGGGTTACGTGATTAATTTGATTCTCTTGATTTTAATGATGGTACTGGTTCTGATCGTTGAATGAGGTGAATTGTTTTTGGTCGACTGGAATGTATACGGGTGGTGATATTCAAGATTCTATCACATGGGATGGTGATATTCTTATTGGTTCCAATTCCTAATCTGTGCGTGATACTACATGGTTGCTTTGGAATAATATTTGATTGTGGTGAAGCGCTTATAATGGGTCGGTGAGTTGTTGGTAATATTATTAGATATATGATAATTAAAGAAAGCTATAAGTTAATGTTGCTCACTTTGAACATTAGTACTGCTACTTCAATTTTTGTGCTGCTACATATATTTTTCTGCTACCTTTATAGTTTCTGCTGCTATACACTTTTAATGCTGCTCCTTATGGTTCGTTAATACTGCTAGTAACTTTGGACTGTTAATGCTTCTTGTTATTGGTTACTACTACTGACATAAAAGTTACTGCTGCTATTTCTGTTAGTGCTTCTTTGGATTTTAATGCTGCTAGTATTATTCGATGTTGGACAGAAGAGGCGTTAGTATTGACAGATATCGAATAGTACATGGATTTGGTTCATGATTAGTATGAAGTTTGATTGTTGATGTGGAACATGTTGGTTCCAACACACACACACGGGAAGAAACACACACACAAGAGATTTTTGGATTTGATTTTTTGGATTAGGTTTTTGATCTTAAAGGTTTTAAAGGCTCGAATTTATTTTTATTGGCAAAGAGGATTATTTGTTGCTTATTTGATGATGAAGTGAAATTTTTCAAGGTTGTGTTTTATCATACCTTTTGACAGGAGGTAACTTGTTCGTTCGTTCAGGTGAATACGAATTGACAAACACTTGAAGGAGTTACGTTATTGTGCTCAGTGTTTATTGTCAAGAGATTGCGATCTCCCTATACGTTAAGTATACGTTCGAAGTCGTTTTTAGTACAAGACATAAGACACAAGGTTGGTTTCTTTACTTCAGCATCAAATTGGTAATGATTAGTTTTCTTCAACAATATATGAAGCCTACAGATTTGAAGAATCATGAAGATGGTCAATACATTGATTTCAGGGGAAGCTTATTCTTATGATGTGTTTAATCATTTGATGTACATACACCACTTGAGGAGAAGTTTTTACTGCTTACATTCCCTATTTGTTGATAACAAAAAAGGGAAGAGACATTGTGGTGGCATGGCATGGATTAAGGGGAAGACAAGATTGTTTCATTCATGGTGAGATTTAATTATCTCAATTTCTCTACTTCGTCTAGGGAAATTTGTACAAGAACGTGTTTTTTTGTCATCATCAAATAAGGGAAGATTGTTAGGTTTTATAGATTTGATGATAAAAAACAAGAAGAATGAAACATGAAGGACTTAAGAAGACAAAGGAAGAATTCTTCAAATGATGAAGAATGAAACACAAGGGACTTGCTTGCTAAAGAAGATTTTACTTATTAGTCCTTTGTAGTTTTTTGTAAACCCTAAATCTCTATTATATAAAGAGATCATGGGTACGTAGGTTTAATTAAGTCTTCCATAATGTAGTCGATTACTAAAAGAGTGTACGTGTCTAGGGCGTAGATGTTAAACGCCTAGACTAGAGTTTATTAGTTAACCCCCAAGATCAAAGGTGTCTTTGATCCTTGTTATATGAAGATAACACGTTATATTATTCTTAATATAATTGGAGGTGATTGTGGTAAAACCTTTTGTCAAGAACATAGTTATTTGTTTTAATTCCGATGCGTATGTATTTTGTCTATGTTATTGTTTAACCCTAGATGCTCAAAACGATCCATGGAGTCTAATAAACTCCACAAATTCAAATGTGCGAACTCTACCCAACATGTGCAAATTTATCTTAAAAATGCAAGACCACATGTGAAGGGGGAGTATTTCAGAAAATGCAAAACTCTTGAAGTGTTAACCAAAATGTGTTTTATTCATAAACACTTTGAGAGATTTTCACAAAAAGGTTTTATGGCAAGTGATCAACAAATCTAGGATAATCATGGAGTAATAAGGTTATTATGGTTAGGTTATGTCCTATGATCCGCTAGAGCCGGAGGGATCTACCCCAGGACAATTCCAATAGATTATAATTAGAAGTCCTTAGGAAAGATTGAAAAAAGGAGTAAATGAGAGAGGGAAAGAAGGGGTTGAAGAATTAAAAAGAAAAGTTGAATGAAAGGGTGAAAAGAAATAGCCCTCCATGAAAACTTAGGATATAAACCGGGTCAATACATCTGCTATTGGTATTCACTAAGGTGATACTGATATTGAAGACAAGACGTCGTGGACCCAGTGATGCATTACACCACCCCTCCTAGCCACTCATATATCTCTTAAAAGATATTTGTTTCAGTTCTCACGGAGAACACTGCATAATCTATCGGCCTCTCATTCCGATATGTGTTGATATTGAAAAGGTGGCACTCTGCCCCATGCCTCCGTCTACTAAAACCAAAACGCACATTATCGAGTCTAGAGCCATGAGATTCATCAAAGATCTCTTTGGAACACTTCCAATATAATAAACTTGTGTTCGCCAAAAAGGACACAAGTTGTAAGAGTCTTAATGAGATCTAAGGATCTTGCCTTATATCATGATGGTTACGTGCTTCTGCCTTATATCATGATAGTTACGTGCTTCAAATGGTCTACAGTCGTGAAGTGATACCCTGGTGTACTTCATCGGCTCACAACGGCCTTGGTAAAGATTAGAGAAAGTTTTCACACTATGCTATTAACGATCTTGAAATCTGAACCAGTAAGTGCTGGACGATTTATTGCTAACTATTTTATGTAGGTACTGACGAAAGTCCATCTATCATCATCATATGTCTCAACATCTGCATCTCCTCATGCTCATACTTATAAAGATTATCCTCAACAATGCTTAAGTGAAAAAGTTCAAGACAAAAGGATCAAGTTAAAGACAAAGTGCTAAGACAACATCAAAAAGCTAATCAAGATATCAAGAACAAGCTCATGTATCAAGAAAGGATGACATAAGTATGAAGTTCAAGAAATATAAGTATGATGGAGGATACGACGCAAATGTACAAAAGATGTTGATCAAAGGCAAGACGAACCAAAAGACAATACTTTGAAGATCACATAGCATGAAGGAACAAAGAAGCAAGACTATTCTACAACGACACACAAAGCACAAGACAATGAAGATGAAAGACCTATTCACACGGAGCATCATTTGAATGACCATCCATTAGGGGGAGATTGTTAGCATTTATAAAAAGTGATGGTCATTTGTCGTGTATTAATATTATTGTAAAAGTGTCGTTGTATAATTATTAGAATAGTCTATTGGCTTGGACTTAATCTAATAGGTTAAAAGTTGTGTTTCAATTAGTCTATGTAAAAGCCCATTGTTAGTCCAAGCCCATCCTTGTTGAAAAACTATAAATAGCACCATCACCTTAATTTGGAAGGTTGGATGTGTGGGTGCTTTAGGATTGTATCAAGAGATTAGCGTGTGAAATAAACTTTCTCTCTCTAGTTTCTCTCACTAGATCTAAGAACCACTCTTTTCTCTTATTGATTGTTAGTTAGTATGATAGGATAGATTTATGGGATTACAAGTTCAAAAAGAAAAAGAAGGCATTCAACTTAATGTAAATAAATTTGAACATGCATCTAAAAGTTTAAACAAGCTCATAGAGGGTCAGAGTGTTGTCAATTGCAAGAAAGGTTTAGGCTATGAAAGTTATAATGCAGTTTCACCTCCCTGCACAGGAAAATTCATGCCTCCAACACCAAAATTGTCTTTTACTTGTTTAGAAGAGTTTGTTAATGAGTCTGTAGTTGAGAAAAGTAAAGCTAAGTCTAGTGAGGAAGAGCCTAAGGTAGATAGGAAGAATGATGATGCCCCAATTAATGAAGACTGGGTGTCAGATGATGAGGAAAAGGATGTGTCTCAACCTAAAATTGAAAAAAAAAACTATTAGGCCTGGTATTGCAGAGATAGAGTGTGTCAAATCTAAAAAACAAGGAAAAACTACTAGGAAAATTGTTAAACATGTTGAGCAACCTAGGCAAAACACTCACAGTCCAAGAGGCAATCAAAGAAACTGGAACATTATGATGCCTAAAACACTAGGAAGTAATTTTGAGATGTTTAATAAGGCCTATTATGTGTGTGGAAGCTTTGATCATTTGTAGGTTGGTCGCAATTACCATCAAAAACAGTTTCAAAATCAAAGGATGGTAAAACCTGTTTTGAACAATGCTCAACGGGTGAATCATCAAAACTTTGGCTAAAAAGACTCACCCCTATGCTAAAAAGAACATGGTTCCAAGGGCAGTACTAATGAAGTATGGCTTAGTATCAATTAATACTGCTAGACAAGTTAATGATGCTCGCTCAAAAACAATAGTGAATGCTGATAGATCAATGTCATATCTTTCTAAAATAGCACATTCAACTGTTAAGAGGCCCATTCATAATAACACAGCATTTAAAAATAGTAATATGAATCAAAGGGTTAATAGTGTTAGGTAAACAATTTTAATACTGCTAGCTCAAAAGCAGTAGTTAATGTTGTTAAGGGAAATAATGTTAATGTTGTTATGGCCTCAGCTTGTTGGGTTTGGAAACCAAAGCATAAAATTTTAGACCAAGTTTCTAAACAGATATGTGCATCAATCACCTTGAAAAAGTTTGATTATGTTAATGCACATGGCAGATCCAAGTCAGTGATGGCTTAGGTCCCCAAAAGAAACTGATTTTCTTACCTAATGTGCAGGGCATTCCACAGATGTATTTATAGGATCAAGGATTGATTGATAGTGGATGCTCAAGGCACATGACAGGGAACATGTCCTATCTTACAGACTATGAAGAGATAGATGGAGGATATGTGACCCCAAAGGAGGGAAAATCACAGGAAAAGGTACCATTAAAACCGGTAATTTAGATTTTGAATATGTGTATTTTGTTTGAGAGTTAAAGTTTAATCTCTTTAGTGTCTCACAAATGTGTGACAAAAAGAATAGTGTTTTTTTTTAATGAGACTGAATGTATTGTTTTATCTCCAAACTTTAAGTTAATTGATGAAAGTCAAGTTTTACTCAGAGTTCCTAGAAAGAACAATATGTATAGTGTTGATTTAAAGAACATAGTTCCTAAAGGAGGTTTAACTTGCCTTTTTGAAAAAGCCACATCTGATGAATCTAAAGTTTGGCATAGAAGGCTAGGTCAATTAAATTTTAAAACTATGAATAAATTGGTTAAGGGAAATCTTGTAAGAGGTTTACCTTTCAAACTTTTTGAAAATGATCAAACCTGTGTTGCTTGTCAAAAGGGAATGCAGCACTGAGCCTCTTGTAAGTCCAAAACAGAGAACTCAATCAGTCTACCTTTACACTTGTTGCATATGGATTTGTTTGGTCCAGCATCTGTAAAATGTCTTATGAAGAAAATATATTGCCTAGTTGTCAAAGATGATTTCAGTAGGTTTACATAGGTTTTCTTTCTAACTTCTAAGGATGAGACTAGTGGCATTCTTAAGTCCTTTATAACTAGAATAGAAAATCTAGTAGATCACTGTAGAACATAAGGTCTCACTTTATCACACACAATATATAATACGTATAAGCACAAGAGAGAAAGATGTGGATCGTATATGTATGTAAACCGTATGTAGATATATAGAGATGAATAAGAGATGATAAAAACTATATTAAAACACACACAAGCACACATACTCGATCCCCCTCAAATGAGGTAGAGTGAGGTATTTATACAATGAACCTAAAGAGCCACATGGGCTTTCTATGGGCTTTCATGATCATGGGTTGGACTATGGGTTATATGTTTACATTCAATGGACTAATATAACATAACTATTAACCACTTAGCTTAGTCCAAGTCCATGAGCCCTTTTTACTATTCTATTTCACACGAGACAATACAAAGTTGTAAATACCAAATGACCATCACTTTTTATTTAAAGCTAACAATCTCCCCCTAAGGGATGGTCATTCAAATGACGCTCCTTGTGATTGGGTCTTTTGTCTTCTTGTTATTGAACTTTGTGCGTCGTCGTTGAATAGTATTGGTTCTTTGTTCTTTCATATCCTATGATCTTCAAAGTAATCGTCTTTCGGTTCTTCTTGCCTTTGATCAACATCTTCTGTATATTTGCATTGTAGACTCTTCCATCATGCTCATACTTCTTTTGAACTTCATACATATGTTGTCCTCACTTGATACATGAGCTTGTTCTTGACATCTTGATTAGCTTCTTGACTTTGTTGTAACACTATTTCTTTAACTTGATCTTATTGTCTCGAACTTTTTTACTTGAGCTTTGTTGATGTTGACCTTTATATGTATGAGTATAAGGAGATTTAGATGTTGATCTATATGATAATGGTTGATGGACTTTCCTCAGTACCTGCATAAAATAGTTAGTAATAAAGTGTCCAACACTTACAGGTTTAGACTTCGAGATTGTTAACAGCATAGTGTGAAAACTTTCTTTGATCCTTACCAAGGCCGTTCTGAACTGGATGCCCTCGAGAGAGCTAACTCAGATACAAATAAGTGTATCAACGATTCAGGTGAGCCGTTGAAGTATACTGGAGTATCACTTCACGACTATAGACCTGTTCTAAGCAAATAACCATCATGATATAAGGCAAGATCCGTAGATCCCATTAAGACTCTTGTACACCTTGTGTCCTTTTTTGTGGAACACAGGTCTATTATATTGGAAGTGTATCCTAATAGATTTTTAATGAATCTCATGTCTCTAGACTCGATAATGTGCGTTTTTGTTTTAGTAGATGGAGGCATGGAGCAGAGTGCCACCTTTTCAATATCAACACATCTCGAAGTGAGAGGCCGATAGATTATGCAGTGTTTTCTGTGAGAAATGAAAAAAATATATTTTAAGAGATATCTGAGTGGCCAGGAGGGGTTGTACAGCGCGTCACTAGGTCCATTACGTCTTGTCTTCAATATCAGTATAAACTTTGTGAATACCGATAGCAGATGTACTGACCCGGTTTTTGCCCAATGTTTTCATGCAGGGCTATTTCTTTTCACCCTTTCATAAACTTTTCTTTTTCATTATTCAACCTCTTCTTTCTCCTTTCTCATTTACTCCTTTTTTCAATCTTACCTAAGGACTTCTAATTCTAATCTATTGGAATTGTGCTTGGGTAGATCCCTTTGGCTCTAGCGGATCATAGGACATAAACCTAACCATAATCACCTTATTACTCCATGATTATCCTAGATTCATTGATCACATACCATAAAAACTTTTGTGAAAATCTCTCAAAGTGTTTATGAATAAAACACATTTTGTTAACACTTCAAGAGTTTTGCATTTTATGAAATACTCCCCCTACACATGTGCTTATGCATTTTAAGATAAGTTTGCACATGGTGGGTAGAGTAAGCACATTTTGAATTGATCCATTTTTCAGTGAACATGACCATTGCGAGACACGTTTACATCACTAGTTAGACTCGCTTGAAATTATTACCCGTCCTGGTCATATTCAAAGAGAATCTCTCGAATTGGTACATTCTACTTAGACAAGTCTTTTGCGAGACACGTTCACATCACTCGATAAACCAGCTTGAAATTATTACCCGTCCTGGAAAAGTCTTTTGGATAAATGACATTTAATTTTCATCAATTCGAGGGTAAAAATCTTAGTCGAGCTCTTTTGAGATTCAATCCACGATCTTTAAACATTTTGATCACATTTTAATCACGTCTTCTCCCCCTCAAAAATAGCATGTTGTGATATTTTTGGTATCAACTGATTAAAAGAAAGCTTTTTGGAGAGATAGATGGATTTGAGCATGAAATTGGAACATATTTGTTTTTCATTTTTATACTCCCCTTTAAATAAAGCATGTTTTATCGGGTTTGGAGGGAGTTATCTTGAGCACAGAATATTGAGAAAGATTTTGAAAAATCTTTTGAAACATCTTGATCATGTGCTCAAGGATTCTTTATTTTGTCATTGAAAGTACGAGCCCTGATCTGATATAATCAGAAGTCATCATTGTAGCCTGGGTTTCGTACTGAAGTATACGAAAGCCATAGTAAAGAAATTTTTCAGAAACGACATGTTTTAGAAAACATTTAAATGAACTCTCGCTCAAGTATCTGTACTTGTCCATGTCTGATGTGTCGCGTTGTGTGCAAGTTTTAAAAATTTATAAACACTATTTATCCAATTCTCTAATTAACACATACGAGCAAGCATACTCATCCGTGATAGTAAAGTTGGGTAAATCGAGATTGTCCCAAGGGAGTTGGTATGAAAACTTAGTAAAACAAGTTTTTACAAAAAGGGGTGTCAATCCAATTTGGTGAAAATTCAAAAGCAAGTAAAATCCAATCAATCAATAACACATATACTTGTGTGTAATTCCTTAACTAATTGCATAGAGTATTCTACAAAGTTTGGTGTGACTTGTAGTGATGCATAACTTTATATGAATGATTCACAATCAATGGTTTATCTTTTAAAAATCATTTCTAGGAATTCAATCTCATAGTTAATTCCTTTCGGCCTTTTCAACTATTACGGCAATTCTATTAAATTCTTTGTTGTTTGAAATGCATTTCTTATCTTAAGAATTCTTACGAATCCTTTCAGCCCTTTCTCGTGATGAAATCGTTTCAAATCCATTTTAATGAGTTAATATGGTGCTTGTCACACACCATATCCCATACTAATTCGTGCACTAACGTTTTGGAATAAAAACATAAATAAAATCCTTTCGGCCTTTTTTATTCTTTAACATTATTTTTACCGACTAATTAAGCAAGATTAGATTGTATTTCAACAAACTCATAAAATAAGACATGTTTTCATGAATCACTATAAAATAAGAATACTCCAACAATTGTCACATCATACACACATGTATACCAAAAATCACTCCATATCAAATATTATCTAACGCAAGTAACAAACCATACTTTCATTCAACTTAAAGTAAAAGTAGTTCATAGTAATTTAAACAAGAGATACCTAGTTTTGAGATTACAAGAACTAGAATTGTGGAACTATAGCAACCACACTCCTCCAATCGCCTATTACTACACGTAAACAACTCCACACTCGAACCAAACTATTGAGACTTTAACTCAAAGTTCCTGGACGTTTTTCACAGCAATTACAAGCTTTCGGGCAATGATAATAAGTTAGCAAGGACTTGGTGTAAGCCTTTACTTGGTTTGGGGTGTCACACCTTTCAATTTAACCTAGGATCCTATAAATAAGGAAAGGAACCCTTCTCTATCAAGTAAAAACATCCACTATTAGTTAATAAGCAGGAAATGATAAGCCACCATGATTATAGGGTTTAAATTCGTCATTAAATGGAACTTTGTAACAGCATCTTCATACAACCGATTGGTTGGAACTCTCGGTAAAATCCATCTCTCCCCATCCGAATAGGATACGGGCTCCATCCGATCGGATGGGGCCTTCTGCCACACACAACTTTGATTTTTCTTTTCTTTTCTTGTCGCGTGCTTTATCTTTTATTGTGGCACTAATTTCTTCCATAGAACTTGATCTTTTCTTGATATTTGAACATAGAAATCTTGACATAATCAAATCCTTGAGTTCTTGTGTGGTTTCTCTCTCGTTTCCATCTCGGGAATCTTCTAATGTGCATAATCACTTCAATTCTTCATCTTTTTATCATCTTTTCCTGTACTTGGCTACATTCACTTGCATATACACTTTTTCATGATTTAGTAAGAAATACACACAAATATAACCAAATATGATGCACAAAACCACTGATAACGCAACTAAAAACATGCTCATTCTGAACGTTATCAAATTCCCCCACACTTGAGTTTTGCTCGTCCTCGAGCAAGTCTAGCATTTAGAAGACTGAATTCAATGGCATTGTCATCATGATTCCAAAAATCTAACAACTAACCCGAAGGAATAATTGTTAATTTTAATTTAAATGTGAAAAGTTCTTGAAACATAAACAAGTTAAATTGAGTTTGATAACATAACTAAGCACCTCACGAAGAATTTTTGAATTCACTCAACACTCTAAGGGTAGATTGATTGGTAAATCACTCATTGCTCAGTCATGATTCATGTGTCTTACCATAAGCTTGTACAAGTATCAAAACAACAAAATAAAACATCAAAGAGGTCTTTTATTCGGGTTTAAGGTTAAGGTTTATGGTTTACCTGGCTAATGTTCAAATATTTCATACAATAATATAATAGCTCACTGGCAACGAATTCTTGACTAGCTAAGCAACGGATGGTCACTAGATTGTACCTTGGTTCGCTGGCAACGTTACTTACATAACGGATGGTCACCAAGATACGCACTAGCTCGCTAGCAACGTTTTTCAACTATTCAAAAACCTGGATGGTCACTACACATCCATGCACTACATATCTAAACAAAGCCATCACTAAATCCGGATGCTCGAAAGCTAACAACGAATAAAGTGATTGGTAAAAGGTAGGGGTAAGACATGGGAATTGCATATGATTGGTTTCTACAAAATGAAAAATAAATAAGAATCAAGTCCAAATTTCCGTTACCAACTCTTTATAACTCAAATGATCACTTCCCAAACTTCTTCGATTGTTATTCCACATCTCATACTTACTTATTTCCTTCTTAGCTCATTGGCTAATTTATATTCATACATAATAGCTCATTGACTATTCACTTTTTTCTTTTCTTCTTTTCACATTTTTTTTTACTACAACTTTCTTTCTCGTCACCCCCACACTTTGGATGAGCACATGCTACAAAAAATACAAATAAGAGTAGCGACCTCCTTCTTCATTGAAACAACACATACATATATCAAGGTGTGGCCAACGCGTAATCATCAAAAAATAAATAGTTTCGAACTTCAATTGAACTTGATTCGGGTAAGGCTAAGGTGTAAAGTGTAAAATATTTTTGTAATTTTTCTGGATTTAATCAAAAGAAAAGATAGGCTCAGAAGGTGTAACTAAGGGTATCTAGCGTAAGAGATTAACACTAGCAAATGGGTTCCAAATACTAGAATAACTAACCAATGTGGTTAGCAAAAAATATTTTGTAAACGGATGGCCATTTGGTGTAAATCCTAAGTTGCCTCTTATCATTTGAATATATATTTTAGCACTCGAAAGTAATTTTAACTGTAATGCATAACAAGTACAAGTTCTAGAATCAACATAATCACCGGCACACTCATAACGAAATATATAGCATAAGAAATGCTTTATACAAAAAGGCTTAAATCCTCACAATTTAAGGTGGGTTATAACATGTACTAGTAACTGTTATCGATTCCAAAAATGAAATAGCTCTCATAACTTGATTAAATTCCAAAAAAAATTCAAATAGCCTCATTTTTACCATTGAATCAATCTAGTTCTTTAAACTATATATTATATGAGAAAACAACTAGAAAATGAGTTCTTCCAACTCCAAATATTGATTAACAATACGCTTCCGGTACTTCATCCCTGCAAAAACTTCAAAAATACACAAAACAAACAAACAAACAAACAAAATACTAAAACAAATAGAAGTAATTAAAATTTAAACATAAATAAGTAATCCTAAGAAAATTAAGTTAAGATAATAGAAATAGAAATTGTTCGACCAATAATTGTTTTTGAAACATAACCATCATAAACCAAATCCCCGATGATCATTCATCATTGTCATCCATGTCATCAGTAGCATGAATTCTCTCATCTTCACTTTCATCATCCTTCTCGTTCACTTCCTCATAATTCTCTTCCTCATCAAAAACAGTAAAAACTTTTTGCCTCTTTCTTACAACTCCAGCTGATTATCCACCCACATCATAACTCGAACCTCCAACATTAGGAACTCTACCATAAACCGGTACTGGGTTGGTGAAAGGTGCATACCCGGGATACGGGTAAGGATATGGGCCAGGATAAGGATCGTACTGAAATGGGTAGGGTGGAATGTTTGGTGGGTTATAGGGAGGTACCTCATAGTTGCCTTCTTATGCCACATGCTGGAGCGTCGGTATTGAATAATCAAAATTGTAATTATTGCTCATCATCATAGAATCTCTCCATACGTCCCTACGCTCAATATCGTTTAACTCTCGATTCCAATCCCCCCATCCCGAGTCAAAACTACTCGGTGCATGAACATTCCTTATCGGTGGTGGTGGTTGATATGGACGTTGTTGATATGGTTGTTGTGGTGCGGGTTGAGGCGCAGCCATCACCGACTCTGTCCTAGCTCTCAACGTCACATTCCTCCTATCCAATGCCTTACCAAAACTTTTGGCATCCCACGTTTCACTCTTCGTTGGCTCCGAACACTTAACCAATTCCTCATTCTCAAAATACCCTAGATTTCTCGCTAAAGCAGTCACATAGTGACCTCAACAAACATCACTGCTATCCTTAATTCCTGGTGCCCTTCTTGAAATATATTCGGCTATAATCCAAGCCGCATTCCCGTTCTTGTCTTCCTCCAACAATTTCATCAACCACAAGTCTGGTTGATTGCATTTGTCTCTACTTCTTGTTCTGTGCAAAACCCCCCAAGCTATCAATTTTTGTAAAATTTTCAGCAAAGGATCTCTTAACTTGGACAAGTTTCTTCTATTACAATCTGGATCTCCAACTCTATTCCAATATTCCGCAATACCATCATAATCATTGTGGTATCGAACCAACCTCACGAAGTGGGTTTCAAACAATCTATGCTTAATCTCATGTTGCTCGTACAAACCTAGAGCAACCGCAAACTCTGACAAAGTGTAGGCATGCTCATTACCGCATAGACTAAACCAAATACACGTTTCCCTCATAAGGTTTTCAACTTTCCTTTCAAAATAAAACGTGGCAAAAAACACCAAACACCACTCACCGTAAACATTTTCATAAATGCTACAAGCTCTCTCCCACGATAAATCTTCAAAACTAACTCCGTCACCTTCATACTCCGAAAACAAATCCCAATTAACCAACCATGGTTTTGTAATTTTCCGAACCTGTATCTTCGAAAGACGCTCCCGAAAAGCGTGCTTTTCTTCCTTCCTAAGCCTACTAAACTTCAAATTCTCATTACTCTTCGGATTAAGAGTATATGTGACCTTACTCTTCGCATTCCTTTTAATGTACTTCATCAGAATTGGGTTTACTCTAACACGTGATGAACTTGAACTACCTGCAACATAACTCTGTAGCAAACACAATTATTTGTTAGTCTAAGAGCATAAGAACCAAGGCTACATGATTTACAAGTAAAAAAAAACTCGATTAAAAATTTTCATTTTAATTTTACTGAGCCCTCCATCTGATCGGTATTGGCTCCAACCGAATCGGATGGAGTAATTCACCCCGCGCAACCGATCAGTGTTGCCCCGCAACCGAATCGGTTAGGGCTTACTGTGAAGGCAAAAATTTTCTTCTTCGACTTCAAACCAATCCTATCAATTCCTACTCTTTCCTATCCTGCATTTGAACAATTGTAGTGGTTTCTACATATCCCATTCATCCCTAAAACAATCCATAACATATCTACATCATTTCTCAATCCATCTTAGAACATAAAAACACTACCAAATCAAAACTCCTTAATTAGTGTTCTGATTCACAATGTTCCATCCTAACATCACTAATTAACAACTAAATAACATCTGGGAATCATCAATTGCAACCTAAATTGATTCAAAGTTTTGACCCAATTCAATCCGAAAATTCAATCAACCAATTCTTCCTCAAAACTTAATCAATCAATCTAATTCTTTTTTCAATGAATTCCTTTATCATTTACCCATCTATTCCCTAAGGATTACATTTTAATTCGAACTCTATCAAAAATACCCAAAACTTGACCTAATTTAATTAATCCGAATTGAAACCTAATTAACACAAATTGGTGAGGTTACTTACTTGTTTTGGTGCCATGGATGATCCTATAACACTCCTGCAACTCTTAATTATCTTTTAATGGTCGAATTTTTGGAACCCAAAGCTTAGTGGATTGTGTGTGTGTGAGTTTTTGTGATTTTTGAAATTCTGAGTTTATATATATCACTCCATCCGATTAGCTTTTGATCCAACCGATTCGGATTAAGTTTTTGCAAAAACTTCACTTTTCTACTTGCCAACAATTTGTGATACTTGTGAGATCAAGTGGAATTGTTTTTTTCACTTCAAAAATGATTTTTCTTATGTAAAAATACTCCACCACATTTAGTCTACCAACTTGTTGTGCAAGTCTATCTCTACTAATTCTAAATAAAACTAACTCTAAAATTCTAAACAAAAAACATAACTTCATGAAACTTAATAGAAAGAAACAAAGAGTCTTAACTTAAAACTTAAACTAAACTTATGTGCAAACATTAAAAATACCCAAAATGCATAAAAATTAAAAAGAAAACAAACAAATAGCTTGCACAAGTGTTGTGCTTATTCTTCAAACTTGTTCGCTTGAATCTTTCATCTTTGAAAATACTCGTGCCTCAATATGTCTTCATTTTAAAACTTCCCGGACAATTTTCAGTTAGTCTTTTGCGTTTTAAATCTCCTTGCAAAGTTTCTTCCATCCAGACAAACTACATCAAACTTCACATGCCAATCTCCGTCTCCTTCTTCCTTCTTGTAAACAATAGAACCTTCGGGTCCCATTCCAAATTCTTTAGTTGGATCGGTAAGGATCCAAGAAAATCTGTCAACTTGTTAAAAACAAAAACATTTTTAAAAGGGTTATAGAAAGCCTCCATAGCTAGAGCTCTTTCCATCTCATCTTCAATGTCAAAGTAACTCGGAGTAACCGGCCCATATTTAGGCAAACCGTCTTCATCTCTACCCACTTCAAAATAACCCAAGTGGTCTTCCTCATGAACTTCCTTAACAATCTTGCCCCTAAGCTTTGGATAATAAGTATGCTTCAAGATTCCATCATCAATTGTCATAGTACCATGGCCCATATCTATAATATCTCCACACGTTCTCAAAAATGGTCTACCTAACAACAATGGTAACTCCTTATCCACCTGTATGTTAATCACTAGGAAATCGGCCAAAAAGGCTTGTTACCCTATTTGGACTCTAACATTCTTTACTTCTCCCATCGCCTTTGCTTGTGAGTTATCGGCCATAGTAAGATTATATTGATTAGGTTGAGGATTTGCAAGTCCTAATCTCTTATACAATGGATACGGGATTGCACTCACGCTTGACCTTGTGTCGGCCAATGCATACATCGCGGCTATTCCATTCACCTTAATCGGCAACACAAAATTTCCCGGATCGCTCATCTTCTTAGGCAACCCATTCTCAACTATTCTCTCTCTTTCAACCTCATCAAAATTCTTATCTTCTAGCCTAGCCCTTGCCATCATAATTGCATCCAACTTCTTGCAGTATGATGTAATTGTTCAACACATCAATAACCGGCTTCTCCTCCATAAGCTCATTAAACTTCATCTCCAAGTTTTCCAAAATATCTTCCTTTTGCTCTTTAGTTAACGGTTTAACAATTTGTGGTGATTTGGGTGGTGATGATGATTCATTCTTAGGGTTAGAGGGTTGGGTATGTTTGTTAAGGGGTGTTTTCTTCCTATTCTCTTTTCCTATTTTAAGAATCTCTCCCTTTCCTTCCTTCTCTTCTACCATATCATCCACATCAATCCTCATCTCTCCAAGTTCAAAATCAATCCTACACTTAGTTGTAACCATAAAATCTCTACCAAACACGACTTCCGGTTCATCAGCATTCCCATATTCCAAAACAACAAAATCTACTTTAAAAATGTGACCATGAATATTGACACGCACATCTTTCACTATTTTTCTTCCATAATCCTCATAGTCAAGTCGAACGAAACCAAGCTTATCAAGCATATCTTCCGTAATATAGTTGTCACCATATTCCATATTAAGCTGAGCATCCCAAGTTTTTATACCTTCCACACCACAAGGTGTAGAGAACCTCATGAACGGTGCATTAAATTCCTTAGGTGGTGCTCTTGTGAACACAACAACTCTCTTCTCCTTAGGTAAACAAACCCGGTTTTCTCCAACTTCTTCTTTCTTTTCAACATCAACCTTAACTTCTTCCAAAATATTTTCCAAACGCTCCAATGAATCACCCGAGTCTTTGAACATCTCTTCCAAATTTCTCAAGTATTTAGAAACTCCAATCAAACTCTCCATCTAGCTCTCCATCTAGCTAAAGCAACTAACAACTATAACATAACCACAACCAAAAGAAATCCAAATCATTAGCATTAGGGTTAGTCATAATCGAAACATATTAAAAATGAAATCAAATCAAGTAAACAAACAAGTTCTAACGCTAAAAACGTCAAAACAACTAAAAATTAAAAAATTTAAAAACTTTTTCGAGGCATCCATCCGATCGGTTTTAGACTCCATCCGATCGGATGGTTAAATCGTAAAAATCACATTTGCCCAGCCGAATCGGATGCGGGTAACATCCGATCGGTTGGATCAACTTTTTTTGAAAAAACTTTTATTTTATTATTTTTTTAAAACTAAAGTAAAATTTTAATATAAAAACTAATTTCTAAATAAAAATATTAATCTAAAAATGAAAAATGACACATAATTATAATTTTAATAACCATTTAACTAATTAATAATTATGATTAACTAACAAAATTAATAGAGCTGATCATAGTTTACCTGGTGTAGATCCTTGGTTTGATTGACAATAATGACAAATTGTCCCCATTCTTCTGAAAGATTGTTGATGAACTTGATGTTGCTAACGATTTGTCTTGGTATCAACTTGTTTTTGATGAGCTCGTTCATTAGAGTGCAAAACCTGGTGTAGTAAGATTCAATGGGTTCTGCTGGAGTGGATGTGAACTTCTCCCATTCAGTTAGAAGCTTGTTTTCAACATCTTGTTGTCCAATTTCGGTAACATGACAAAGTCTTCTAATTCGTTCCCACATATCATAGGCAGTTTCACAACTGTCGACAGCAGCATAGATCTCTCGTGGAAGCCCTAGTTGGATTAATTGCATTGCCATGTCATCAGCTGCAATTTTCTTCCTATCTTCTTCTGTGTATTCATCTTCAAATTGTTCACGAAAGAATGGTATGACAGGAGGTGTTCCATTTGGTTCTCCAGGGTCTTGAACCTGACGAGGCTTAAATGGTCCATTCTGGATGGATTTGAGTAGGAGTTTGCCATCAGGTTTAGTTTTGATGTAGCAAAGCATACGGCAAGTCTATGGAAGATATCCACCTTTTTCAAGCATAGGAGGATGGTTTTCTGCACCGGCTGCATGAATGTCTTACTGAGTTGCCATAGTTGATGTTTGGTATGATAAATTTGATCTTGGATCAGTGCAACGAGATAGGAGTTGTGATTGGTAGGTTAAGTTCAGTTGTTGAAGTGAAGGGTTGGTCTTAAACTTATGATCGTTGGAAGTTTAGTCTTTAGAAATCAAGCTGCAGTCAATTCCGATAAATTACTTGCAATTTAGATGGATTAGGGCACAAATCCGATGAGTAGCAATTTCGAAACACTTATACAAGCACGGGAAACTGAGTTCTCGTTTGATATCGAAGAAACTAAGTTCAAGTTGAATCGCGATAAACCCTAGAATCTGAATTACGACAACCCTTGTGACTGAATTGCGATAAACTTGTGAATTGCGACTGCCTTGGAATTGCGACAAACTTATGAATTTCGATAGCCTTGGAATTGCGAAAGCTTTTGATTTGCGACAACCGTGTAAATTGCGAGAAGCCCTTGTGAATTGCAAAAAACCATGGAATTGCGACAACTTTTGAATTTCGACATACCCAGAATTGCGACAACCTTTGTGACTACTTGAATTTCGATAAACCCTAAACAGGAATTGCGACAACTCTAGAATTTCGAAAAACCCTAGGTTATCTGAATTGCGAGGTCTTGGAAATGCGGCAAACCCTTATACAAGGGAATTGCAATAAACCATTACTTGTCTGAATTCGAGGTCTTTGAAATTCGACAAACACTTATACAGAGGAATTGCAATGAGCCCTTACTTGTTTGAAATCGACACTGCCACAATTTTGACAAACCCTAATGAGGATGTGTTAGGAATTAAATATGAGTTGATATTGACAAAAGATGAAAGATGGAGGAGACTTATGAAGAAAAAGATAAAGGACCTTAATTGTCATATTTATTGTCTTTTTTAACCCTAATCATCTATTATATAAAGAGGATAGGGCGTAAGTTTTTAATACACAGGTCTTCCACAATGTAAAATCCATGAAAAGTGTGTGTACGGGTGTTTTATGGGAAAACACCTAGGGTAGTTTTGTTTAGCCTCAAGAATCATTGATTTCTTGTTATAGTGTAGATAACACGTTCTACCATTGATCAAGATAGAATTGGGGCTGTTGGAGTTTGTAAGTTAGAGTAGAGATGATGGCGAAGAAAAACCTTAGCAATAATAATGATTCGTTTAATATATTCCGTTGTGCGTACATCGTTTTATTCATTGTTATTGTGTTATCCTAGATAAAAGGTATAACACCCCCATTTTTGCTACGCAGCGGTATACAACATAGGGTGCTATATATTAGTCACATTGTACAATTATAGTAAACAACTTTAAAACGAAGTCGTTTTTGAAATTCACATTCGATAATTTACCAGAGTCAATGTGGTCCCAAAAGTTTTTAACATAGTCAAAAGATACATAAGTTTTAGAAGTTTAGAACATTATCGAATGAAAACTTTTATTTAAACATGAGCCATCATATAGATATCCATTTCTTGCGTCGCCCATCCAAGCCGAAAGTCACTTACGGACCTGAGATAAAACATGCTAAAAAGTCAACATAAAGTTGAGTGAATCCATAGAGTTTAATAAGTAATAAGTTGAATACAAGTATTTTTCATCGGGCGACAAGTAATGAATATACAAGTCGTATAATATGATTATAGTATCAAGCTCATGACCCCGAACCTTGACGTAATTTAATATGCCCTAAGGAGGTTAGTTTGCCAATTTACCTAAAATCTCTCAATATTATGCTACCCGTTAAGCATGAGCGCGACTCATCCGGACAGGCTTGTCAAACCAAATATGCATATTCATAATATTAGCATTTCCCACGGAATTAACGGTTCATGCTGTTAGGGACTTTTAATGGCAAAAGCTAATCAAAAACTATAATCATGTAATCGGGTCCAGCATACCAAAAGCTACTTTTATTCAGTTTTAAAAACTAGCATGTATCCCCCTCGCGAGGTTTATAAAGCATTAAAATGAGTAAAGGCGAGGCTATGAACTCACCGTGAATAAAGGAAGGAGTACGAAACAAGCAAGTGAAGAAAATAGCCGCGAAGCTCTACAAGGAACCTAAATAGATATACGCTTGTCTTAGGTTTTGAAAATAATCATCGATGCAATTTGGCCATATATATAAGTTATGATCTTAATTATGCTTGGTACATAATTCCTAGATATTACAAGTTTTAGTTTAGCATTTAAAAGTTATCAAAATTCAAGTAATAATCCTATACTTGTCCCTAAGTCCAATCATGTATTATAAAAGTCCAAGGTTAGCCTAAGGTTCAATTTTTAGCCCATGGGTCAAGTTTTAGCCAAAAAGTTCACATTAAACCTGAGGGTTCAAAAATATATTAGGTGGTTCAAAAATGTATCAAAGGTCCAATTTTTATAAAGTGTAAAACATGTTTATACTTTTTATACTAATGCTGATGGAAATTTTAGTAACTTGTTTACTTCCAAAAATCCGTTACTTGCAAACCGTAAGTCGAAAAATTAAGTTCTTTATACCTACGGAAAGGCATTGATCTGTACTAACAAGTTTTGTGGGTCCCACTTGGTCAAAAATTACATAGCAGCAGCTAAATTAACAATTTGTCCATACTATTCAGTCCAGCAGTTTTCATAATTACAACACTCCCGCGAAAGATACAATATCTTGAGTTCTACAAATCAAAATGATCCCATTCTTGCGGCCACGTTTAAGTTAAGATGTTATCTACAACTTTTATTCTTTGAGTAAAAGTGGGTTATTCATAAAAAAAATGACTTTTGCACGTTTCAAATCTGTTACTCATGTTGTGACATGTTTTACGAAAACATTTCTAGTTTAATCATCGTAATGAGTTATTCAATGAAATTCCCGTCAAAACGACCGCAAGACATAGGTTTAAAACCTTATATTTTTAGTTTTTGTCCAATGTTTACTGATTAGTACAGTTTACTCCATCTTTTCCGTTGATTCAGAATCACAGTTTGCAGGTCTAGTCCTTTAGGGTTTTTATTGTGTTTTAAACCATGTACCAAGCCTATCTAAGCATAATAACTTATATAATGTTCAAATACACCAAGATATATAATTTTTACAGTAGTGAAATGATTAAAATAAATAAAGTTGGTGAGGAGTTTCTTACAAAAGTGATGAACAAGATTTAATGACAAGAAGAAAGGACTAGGAGTTTTCAAATGACACCACCAAAGAGAGATCTTGAGAGCACCAAGGAAGAGCTTTTAGAGGATCATGGAGAACTTCAATCTACAGCCACAATATCATTTTGTGAGCCAAAAATATAGGAGAAAGAAAGATCTTGAAGGATGATAAATAGAGATCAAGATTTAAGTTACAATACTTGTACCTTTTCTCTAATTCATGATCACTAAATTTTCTTGTCACCAACACTTCTTGGAAGATCTTGAGAGTCACACTCTTGAGTACTTGAAAACTTGAGATTATTCACCAACAAAACTCTTGAAAGTGAATACCTACAAGAAGCAAAAGATCAAGGATTGAGTTAGCATCAATAGACCACCATTCTTTGTACAAAATTTTCAATAGAAAATCAAAATACAATGGTCCTTGTGTGCTTGATGATCCACGGCAAGGAGAGGGAGAGAGTGCAGAATTTTGATCTTATTTGCATTTACAAGTGGTAGTGGAAGTGGAAGTGAGATAATGGAAGTGTAGGTTGCTTATGGAAGTTTTAACTCAATACTTGTCTTAAATCTTGGACAAGTGTTGAGGCTTTTGCATGCCTAGGCGTTACAAACTATGTAACAAGGCCTAAAATGCAGATTTTTGTTTATTGAAATAATATAGAGTGGTTTGTATAGTGTAGGTTGCTCCCGGTACTCAAACGTAGGGTTTTTAAGACACGTAACGCAATACCGGGTAACGTAAAAATATAAAAACTTTCAAAAATATTAAAATTTGTTTCCAAGACATATTTTTGTAATTTAGATGAGTGGTGAGATCACCGGAAGATTTAGATGTGGTTAGAACATAAAAACGTAGGTTTAGAACGCGTAAGACGTAAAAGGTGCAAGGTTTACTTAAAAATAGAAAAAGTGAGAAGTGACTTTTAAAATAGGATAATAATGACATGAATTTACGAAAGGTTACAGTACCTACCCCTTAAGAGAGCGTCGTCCTGGCACTTAATTTGCTTTATCCCCCGAAGGTTTACTTGTGAAAAGATGAGGATACTTACTCTTGATTTAATCTTCGCGTTCCCATGTGAATTCAGGTCCTCGTCGGGTATTCCAACGAACTTTGAAAATGGGGATGCGGCTTTACTTGAGTTTCTTTACTTCATGATCCACGATCTCAATCGGTTCTTCGATAAAGTGTAGCTTGTCATCGATTCGAAGTTCCTTTAAAGGAATGACGAGACTTTCGTCTGACAAACACTTCTTAAGATTTGAAACGTGAAAGGTGTTATGAATGCCCTGAAGTTCTTCCGGTAGCTCTAACTTTTATGCAAGTAGACCAACCCTAGCTAGGATCTTGAATGGTCCAATGTATCGTGGACTTAGCTTTCCACGTTTACCGAAATGAACTACACCCTTCCATGGCGAGACCTTGAGCATAACTCTATCGCCAACATTAAACTCCAAAGGTCTACGTCTACCATCTGCATAGCTTTTCTGGCGACTACGGGCAGTTAGTAAACGGTCTTTGATTTTGAATATCTTTTCCGTTGTTTCACGAATTATCTCTGGACCCGTGAGTTGGCTATCCCCAACTTCGTTCCAGAAAACTGGTGATCTGCATCTTCGTCCCTAAAGAGCTTCAAAAGGTGCAACCTTAATGCTTGAGTGATAACTGTTGTTATAGGAGAATTCGGCTAATGGCAAATGTCGATCCCAACTACTCCCAAAGTCGATCACACACGCCCGCAACATATCTTCCAAAGTTTGTATCGTTCTTTCACTCTGACCATCCATCTGTGGGTGGTACGCCGTACTCATATCTAGCTTTGTATCCAAGGCATCCTGGAGTGACTTACAAAATCTTGATGTAAACCGGCTATCTCTGTCAGATATGATTGATATAGGTATACCATGCCTACAGACAATTTCCTTTAAGTACAGTTGAGCAAGCTTTTCCATGCTGTAAGTCTCCTTTATTGGTAGGAAATGAGAAGATTTTGTCAAACGATCCACAATGACCCAAATCGCATCATAACCACTTGAAGTTCTAGGGAGCTTAGTAATGAAATCCATGGTGATTCTCTCTCATTTCCAAACTGGAATCTCGGGTTGTTGAAGGAATCCAGCCGGCTTTTCGTGTTCCACCTTAACTTTTGCACACGTCAAACATTTGACAACATAGGTAGCGATCTCAGTCTTCATGTTCGGCCACCAGTACAACTGTTTCAAATCATGGTACATTTTATCTGACCCCGGATGGATAAAGTATTTGGATTTATGAGACTCGTGCATGATCAAGTCTCTCAAACCTCCAAACAGTGGTAACCAAACATGTCTATTAAACAATCGAGTTCCGTCAGAACGAGTTTCGAATATGGGTTTTATCCCTTTTCCCACAATTTTAGCCTTCACATTTTCTTCTTTTATTGCTTCCGCTTGAGCTTCAAGAATCTGCTCGGGTAACTTGGGAAGGACCGTCATTACCAGTGATCTTACACGTAATGGTTTTGCCCTTTCCTTTCTGCTTAAAGCATCAGCCACTACGTTCGCCTTCCCCGGGTGATAACGGATGTCGCAATCATAATCACTCAGGAGTTCAATCCATCTTCTTTGCCTCATGTTGAGCTCTTTTTGGTCTAGAATGTATTGGAGACTCTTGTGATCAGTATACACAGTACACTTTGTACCATACAAGTAGTGCCTCCATAGCCTAAGAGCAAAAACCAAAGCACCCAATTCTAGATCGTGGGTAGTATAGTTTTCTTCATGAGTCTTCAATTGTCGTGAAGCATATGCTATGACCTTTTTTCGTTGCATCAGTACAGCTCCATACCCTTTGATCGACGCGTCACAATAAACCACAAAATCTTCCGTCCCATCTGGCAATGCTAATATTGGCGCACTACAAAGCTTCTGTTTTAGTATTTGAAAGGCTTCTTCTTCGTCTTCACTCCACTCATACTTCTTATTTTTCTGAGTCAACTTGATAAGAGGTTTGGCTATTATAGAAAACCCTTCGATGAATCTTCGGTAATAGCCAGCAAGTCCTAAGAATTGCCTCACTTCTGTTGGTGTCGTCGGTGGAGACCAGTGCTTAATAGCCTCAATCTTTGCAGGATCTACATGAACACCACTGCTATTGATTACATGACCGAGAAATTATACGGATTCCAGCCAAAAATCACATTTCGAGAACTTGGCATACAATTGCTCTTCCTTGAGTAACTCCAAGATAATCTTCAAGTGTTTCACATGATCTTCCTTGTTCTTGGAGTAAATCAAAATGTCATCAATAAACACGATCACAAACTTGTTGAGGTACGGTTTGCACACACGATTCATCAAGTCCATAAATACTGCAGGTGCATTGGTCAACCCAAATGGCATCACTTTGAACTCGTAGTGACCATACCGAGTTCTAAACGCAGTAATTGGAGTGTCTTCTTCCTGAATACGGAGTTGGTGATAACCTGATCGTAGGTCGATTTTGGAATACACGCTTGAGCCTTGAAGTTGATCAAATAGATCATCAATTCTCGGAAGTGGATAACGATTCTTGACCGTTTATTTGTTAAGCTCACGGTAATCGATACACATTCGAAAGGATCCGTCCTTCTTTTTCACAAATAGCACCGGAGCTCCCCAAGGTGACGAGCTCGGTCGAATGAACCCTTTTTCAGACAATTCTTGTAATTGTTCCGATAGCTCCTTCATTTCTCATGGTGCCAGTCGATAAGGTGCACGTGCCACTGGTGCAGCACCAGGCACTAATTCTATTCGGAACTCTACTTGTCGAGGAGGTGGAAGTCCCGGAAGATCATCAGGAAATACTTCAGGAAAATCCTGAACAACAGGTACATCTTCTAGTCGTTTTTCAACTGACTCTTTCACTGTTACTTGTGCTAGAAACATCTGGCACCCTTGCTCAATGTACCTTTGAGCCTTGATACGAGTTATGATTTTTAATTGGGACCCATCTCTATCACCTCTGATTAGTAGTGTTTTGTTGTTGTGTGGAATACGAACAACTTTTTCACCACAGACAATAACCGCGTTTTGATCGGATAACCAATCCATTCCAATAATGACATCAAAAGTACCAAGTTCAATTGGCATGAGGTCAATACTAAATGGGTGGTTCGCGAGATTTATGGTACAACCCTTTAGAATAGAATTTGTACTAACCAGTTTCCCATCGGCTAATTCGACTTCATAACTATAGTTTAACTTAACCGGGTTAATATTTATCAATGCGCTAAAACTAGTTGACACAAAGCTTTTGTCCGAACCCGAATCAAATAAAACTTTAGCATAATGATTATTAAGAAGAAACGTACCCGTCACGACATTCGGGCCTTGATGTTCTACATTTCCCATCACATACGCACGACCACGAGCATTACCGGCTTGATCCTTCCCCTTCATCGGGCAGTTGCTACTGAGATGCCCTTTCTCCCCACAGCCATAACAAGTTATGATTGGTTGTGCGTTAGCACCAGTAGCAATAGCCTTACCCTTACAGTTTTTCGCTATGTGTCCTTGTTTTCCACAACTGCTACATTTCGCACTACAGAAGCCAATGTGGTGCTTATTACAGCGATTGCAGTGAGGATGAGGTCCATTGTAACACCTCTTCCAGTTGGGGCTTCAGTCATTACCCTCACATTCTCTCGCCTTCTGTTCTGCTGCTGATGATGATCATTGTTGCGGCCTTGAGTGTTGTTTTCGTTTCTCCTCTTATCATCATTCCACCTTCTCTTGTTTTGGTTGTTCTTGTTAGCATTGTGAGCCGTCTCATCCTCTACTACTTGTGCCATAAGTTTCTGAGTAACACGAATGGCTTCATCCAGAGTGTTAGGATTTGCGGCTGTCACGTTCCCCTTAATGCTTCGGGGAAGACCCTTAAGAAAAGCTTCTAATTTCCTTTCAAATTCAGGTAGCACACTTGGACACAAAACTTCTAGCTCTTGGAACCTTCTGATGTAAGTTTCAATATCATAGCCTTTGACCGTTAGATAGTAGAATTCTGTCTCAAGTCTTCTTATTTCACTCCGAGGACAGAACTTTTCAGTCATCTTTTTCTTGAGATCGGTCCACGTGATTGCATAGGCTGCTTCCATTCCAATGGGTTTCGCATAAGCGTTCCACCATGATTTGGCATGTTCTTGTAGAGTACCTGCTGCGTACTTGACTTTACATTCCTCTGAGCAGTTACTAAGCATGAACGCAGTCTCACAACTTTCAAACCAATGTATCAATGCAACCGCCCCTTCGGTTCCCTTGAACTTAGTGGGATCACAACCCAAGAATTGCTTGAAGGTACAACCACGTGCTACAGTGTTAACAGCAGCCCCAGCGGTTCCAGCACCACCGCCAGCAGCCCCGTCGGCTCTAGCACCGCCGCCAGCAGCCCCATCGGCTCCAGCACCACCGCCAGCAGCCCCATCGGCTCCAGCACCGCCGCCAGCAGCCTCATTAGCCCTTATAGCGCGATCCTCGGCTAAAGCCGCGGCCACGCTATCAGAAACTAACTTTCGGATAGCTGCGTCAGACATTCTCTTTGGTGGCATGATTCTATCACAACACAAGAAAATTTTGATGAGTAATCATACAATGACATAGATATAATCATGTACGAGTAAACCGAATATTAAAGAGATTATAATAATATAAAGTGGAGTTTAAGAAATGACAACTTCATCATTACATACAAAAGATTAATACATGGTTCGATCGTATTACAAAATTTGACAAAGTCATCATACTTAACGATAACAGTTCTACTAACTGATACATTCAGTTTAGCAATTACAAGATGAAGAACAACAACGAAATACAACGATAGAAATAAAAATACATAGACTACTAAGAGTCACGAGGGGATCCACGTGCTTCGGGTGGTGGGGTCTCCCCATAAACAGCCAACACATCAACAACATCACATGACCTCTCATCGATCATCCCCGCTCTAAGCATCTCCTCCCAATGTGTGTAGGCCCAGTGCCTCATCTCATAAAAATCTTTCTCAAGTCTCTCATTATACATATCAGCAAACATTAAGGCCAACCCCTTGTCTTCTAACTCATGTTTCAACCTCTTATTTTCACCTCTAAGACCCTCATTATCTAATTCTCGAACACGCTTACCCAACCTAGCCACTTCACGGTCTGTCTTGTCAACATGATGTTCTACCACCCCCAAATAAAAGTAAAGCAAATCCATACGTCCATGTCCAATTTTGTCTCTAGATATAGCACTAGCACCCTCGAGCTCCCTTACCCTCATTTTGCTCTCTAAAAGTCTAACTCTACCATGAATAGAGTTAATATCTCTCCTCATATACCCAGGTACTAAATCCTCAAGCTCATAAGCAGTGGGAGCAGCCGAAAATGATCCACTCCTCTCGTGGATAATCCTAGGAAATTGGCGTTCCAAGAGGGGAACCTGTCTAATGGTGCCAACAGTGGCAGCCTCTTCAACCTCAGGCTCTGAATCAGATGAAGTGTCAGGTATAGATGGTGGTGGATAAGGAGAAGCAGGTGCCTCATAAGGATAGATAAGTTCAGATTCATCACCCTCTTCATCTGAACTCGCATTATGGAGTATTAACACATTATCCTCTTCTTCCTCTTCTTATTCCTCTTCCTCTTCCTCTTCTTCTTCTTCTTCTTCTTCTTGTTCCTCTTCCTCTTCTTCTTCTTGATTTTCAAGATCATTATTAGGAAAGCCGAATACATGATTAGGTGATGGAGGAACTGGTAGAGGTTCTTCCGGTGCAAGCTCGGGTTGAGCTGGCTCGTCCTCCGGAATGTCTACCTCATGATCAGGTGGGAGTGGAAGTGCCATGATAAATCTGAAAAATCATATATATACATATGATTAGAATAAGAGAAGAAATATTATCATGAAAATAATATTTGTTTATGTAAATGAGTGAATGGTGATGCTTCATAAATAAGCAAGATGATCGATAAATATTACATATACAAATGATAATATTTATTTTACGCATACTTATAACAACGGTGCAATCAAGAGATGTGCATAAAGTTTTTGAATAATAAACAAAATAATAATAATGTTTACTAATAGCATAAATAATAAGAAATCTTGTGCATAAAGATTTTATATTTATAAGTGATATTTTGCGGATTAACGATCGAGTTAAGAAATAATTATAATGCTTATATAATTATTATAGAATGATCAAGATATATATATACGAGAGAGAATTAGGAAGCTCGGGAGTAGGCGCGCACGGATATCGATCAAGATGATGGAGGCTCATGTTTTTGAAGAAAAGTATAAGTAAAAATGATTATAGTCTAGGTTTTTAAAACAAAAGACCTAGTTCACTATAATTTGTGCTCTGGTACCAATCTATAACACCCCCATTTTTGCTACGCAGCGGAATACAACATAGGGTGCTATATATTAGTCACATTGTACAATTATAGTAAACAACTTTAAAACGAAGTCGTTTTTGAAATTCACATTCGATAATTTACCAGAGTCAATGAGGTCCCAAAAGTTTTTAACATAGTCAAAAGATACATAAGTTTTAGAAGTTTAGAACATTATCGAATGAAAACTTTTATTTAAACATGAGCCATCATATAGATATCCATTTCTTGCGTCGCCCATCCAAGCCGAAAGTCACTTACGGACCTGAGATAAAACATGCTAAAAAGTCAACATAAAGTTGAGTGAATTCATAGAGTTTAATAAGTAATAAGTTGAATACAAGTATTTTTCATCTGGCGACAAGTAATGCATATACAAGTCGTATAATATGATTATAGTATCAAGCTCATGACCCCGAACCTTGACGTAATTTAATATGCCCTAAGGAGGTAAGTTTGACAATTTACCTAAAATCTCTCAATATTATGCTACCCGTTGAGCATGAGCGCGACTCATCCGGACAGGCTTGTCAAACCAAATATGCATATTCATAATATTAGCGTTTCCCACGGAATTAACGGTTCATGATGTTAGGGACTTTTAATGGCAAAAGCTACTCAAAAACTATAATCATGTAATCGGATCCAGCATACCAAAAGCTACTTGTATTCAGTTTTAAAAACTAGCATGTATCCCCCTCGCGAGGTTTATAAAGCATTAAAATGAGTAAAGGCGAGGCTATGAACACACCGTGAATAAAGGAAGTAGTACGAAACAAGCAAGTGAAGAAAATAGCCGCGAAGCTCTACAAGGAACCTAAATAGATATACGCTTGTCTTAGGTTTTGAAAATAATCATCGATGCAATTTGGCCATATATATAAGTTATGATCTTAATTATGCTTGGTACATAATTCCTAGATATTACAAGTTATAGTTTAGCATTTAAAAGTTATCAAAATTCAAGTAATAATCCTATACTTGTCCCTAAGTCCAATCATGTATTATAAAAGTCCAAGATTAGCCTAAGGTTCAATTTTTAGCCCATGGGTCAAGTTTTAGCCAAAAAGTTCACATTAAACCTGAGGGTTCAAAAATGTATCAAAGGTCCAATTTTTATAAAGTGTAAAACATGTTTATACTCTTTATACTAATGCTGATGGAAATTTTAGTAACTTGTTTACTTCCAAAAATCCGTTACATGCAAACCGTAAGTCAAAAAATTAAGTTCTTTATACCTACGGAAAGGTATTAATCTGTACTAACAAGTTTTGTGGGTCCCACTTGGTCAAAAATTACATAGCAGCAGCTAAATTATCAATTTGTCCATACTATTTAGTCCAGCAGTTTTCATAATTACAACAGTCCCGCGAAAGATACAATATCTTGAGTTCTACAAATCAAAATGATCCCATTCTTGCGGCCACGTTTAAGTTAAGATGTTATCTACAACTTTTATTCTTTGAGTAACAGTGGGTTATTCACAAAAAAATGACTTTTGCACGTTTCAAATCTGTTACTCAGGTTGTGACATGTTTTACGAAAACATTTCTAATTTAATCATCGTAATGAGTTATTCAATGAAATTCCCGTCAAAACGACCGCAAGACATAGGTCTAAAACCTCATATTTTTATTTTATGTCCAATGCTTACTGATTAGTATAGTTTACTCCATCTTTGCCGTTGATTCAGAATCACAGTTTGCAGGTCTAGTCCTTTAGGGTTTTTATTGTGTTTTAAACCATGTACCAAGCCTATCTAAGCATAATAACTTATATAATATTCAAATACACCAATATATATAATTTTTACAGTAGTGAAATGATTAAAATAAATAAAGTTGGTGAGGAGTTTCTTACAAAAGTGATGAACAAGATTTGATGACAAGAAGAAAGGACTAGGAGTTTTCGAATGACACCACCAAAGAGAGATCTTGAGAGCACCAAGGAAGAGCTTTTAGAGGATCATGGAGAACTTCAATCTACAGCCACAATATCATTTTGTGAGCCAAAAATATAGTAGAAAGAAAGATCTTGAAGGATGATAAATAGAGATCAAGATTTAAGTTACAATACTTGTACCTTTTCTCTAATTCATGATCACTAAATTTTCTTGTCACCAACACTTCTTGGAAGATCTTGAGAGTCACACTCTTGAGTACTTGAAAACTTGAGATTATTCACCAACAAAACTCTTGAAAGTGAATACCTACAAGAAGCAAAAGATCAAGGATTGAGTTAGCATCAATAGACCACCATTCTTTGTACAAAATTTTCAATAGAAAATCAAAATACAATGGTCCTTGTGTGCTTGATGATCCACGGCAAGGAGAGGGAGAGAGTGCAGAATTTTGATCTTATTTGCATGTACAAGTGGTAGTGGAAGTGAGATAATGGAAGTGTAGGTTGCTTATGGAAGTTTTAACTCAATACTTGTCTTAAATCTTGGACAAGTGTTGAGGCTTTTGCATGCCTAGGTGTTACAAACTATGTAACAAGGCCTAAAATGCAGATTTTTGTTTATTGAAATAATATAGAGTGGTTTATGTAGTGTAGGTTGCTCCCGGTACTCAAACGTAGGGTTTTTAAGACACGTAACGCAATACCGGGTAACGTAAAAATATAAAAACTTCCAAAAATATTAAAATTTGTTTCCAAGACATATTTTTGTAATTTATATGAGTGGTGAGATCACCGGAAGATTTAGATGTGGTTAGAACATAAAAACGTAGGTTTAGAACGCGTAAGACGTAAAAGGTACAAGGTTTACGTAAAAATGGAAAAAGTGAGAAGTGACTTTTAAAATAGGATAATAATGACATGAATTTACGAAAGGTTGCAAAAGGTCTAAACAACCTGAGCTAAACGATTCTTAACATGTGGTATCAGAGCCAAAGGGCTCGTGATCTAGGATCCACAAGGTTTTCCTTGAAGAACACGAAAAAATTCGAATCTGGAAACAATTCTCGTATTTTTCTGCGGGTCAGTTTTCAAACGGCGATAACTTTTTCGTTAAGCATTGGATCGTGCTGAAATTTTTACTGGAGGTTCTTGACATATCAAGAAAGATTTTGACCAAAGGGATCTTCAATCGGAGCATTCTTTTGCAAGTTATGGTTCCTCGAAATCTGCTGCAGAATGGTGTTTAGAAATTTGATTTTTCAGGTTTTGTGTTTCGATGTTTATGACTTCTTTATTCTATTGATTTAATTCGTCATAGTAGTCGATATTGGGTTATTATCATGCTTTATATTCATCAAAAACAACAACTTTAGGTTTGGTTCAATTGATTTCTTAGGTTTTCGATTCTGAATTGGTTGATCAGTGTCTTATTTTTCAAGATGGTTTATTGGTGCTTTGTAGTTCTAACCCTAACTAAGTTGATGTGATTGGTCTTGAAGATTAAACATGCATCTGCTGCTGCAATGATTTTTTATTCGTTTTAGGGTTTGTTTGTCTCAACTTTCTTCTTTGGCTACTGATGTGACCCTAAACCCTAAACGTTGGAGTAAAAATAACAGACACAAGAAGATGGATTGTTGATAAAAGAATGGATGCTTGTGGAATCAAGTATATATTGCTTCTGTTTGTGAGGTTCCTGATGGAATATAAGAATACTGGAGTCGTGTTATACGGTTTGTACTGCTCGCGAGATTGGCTTCATACTGCTGGCTTCGCTAGTTAGTACTATTGGCGTGGTTCATTTGTACTGTTGGGTTTATGACTTTGTACTGCTAGTGGAGATAAGTTTTTACTACTTCTTATGATCTGTTATGATACTGCTCTCGATGTTTACTTGGTTTATGTTCGAAGTTATGGTTCGAGGGTTTCATAGTTGGAGCTACATACTGTTTGAAAGGTCTGATCATCAAATTCTTTGAAGTTATAGCAGTTTGCCTAGCTCGACATGCAAAAGGAAAGAATACTGGTCGGTGGCTTTATACTTTGGATGGTGAGTATATTATTTATATGAGGAGATGTAACGGTTTGCATGTGGTGAATGATATAACATGAAGGCTATCATGGAGACGTGTATGGTTGGTGTTCTAATATATATATCATGGGACGGTGCCTACAGTTGCCATGCTAGGGCTTTATTAATTTTCATTATAAACTTGCTTCTCATAGGACTGTGAAAGAGACGTTCCTAACCACATGGGTCGGTGGCATACTTTGGTATAATATTCGATCATGGATATTTTATAAGAAGCTATTGGCATGATTCACTATATATTACTTTATACTCTATCATGGGTCGGTGATTAGTTTTATATTTATGATGGAGACAATGCATGATATTAAGTTAAAAGGTTGATGCACATGGGTTGGTGATTTGTTGTTTATCTCGTATTTAATGGAAGTGGTGGCATACGATTATCAAAGTGAGGGGAAGAGCATGCATATTTGGTTTGGAACAGTAGGTTCCAACACACACAGGAGATTTTTGGATTTTTGGTTATGGCCAGATGATTCATTCATGTTGATTACTTTTGGGAATCAGGTTCAAATTAAAAGAACTGTTCTTCATGTTACTACTGCTTGGTTTCAAATATTATAGTCATTTTTCGTAAGCTATTTGGTGCTCGTTCATGGCTGGTACTACATGGTATTTGTTTCTATGGTGGTTAGTTATTCGACAAGTTCTTTCAAATGGTTAACATATGGGTTTCAGGGAAAGCTCAAATGTCAACATGATTAACCATTTATGTGCTACATCGAGGTGAAGGTTTTTATGATTGCTCGTTGGTATTCTTACGGAAGATTTGGGATTTTTATGTCTTGAGTTCATTTATAAAAGAAAGCGTTTTGGTGTTCATTCATGGAGGGCGATTCAAGACATTGGAAGACCAAGTTGGACATATGGTGCTGATTCGTGGTTATGAAGATCAAGGTTGCATACTTTTCGTTCCCTATTTGAGTATGAAAAAAAGGGGAAGAAGATAACAAAATTGCATCTTGAAGATCCTTGATGGTATGCATGGATTAAGGGGAAGACAACATCTTTCATACTTGGTTTTATCAAAGGACCTTAATTGTCATATTTATAGTCTTTTGTAACCCTAATCCTCTATTATATAAAGAGGATAGGGCGTAAGTTTTTAATACACAGGTCTTCCACAATGTAAAATCCAGGAAAAGTGTGTGTACGGGTGTTTTATGGGAAAACACCTAGGGTAGTTTTGTTTAGCCTCAAGAATCATTGATTTCTTGTTATAGTGTAGATAACACGTTCTACCATTGATCAAAGGTAGAATTGGGGCTGTTGGAGTTTGTAAGTTAGAGTAGAGATGATGGCGAAGAAAAACCTTAGCAATAATAATGATTCGTTTAATATATTCCGCTGTGCGTACATCGTTTTATTCATTATTATTGTGTTATCCTAGATAAAAGGTCTAAACAACCTGAGCTAAACGATTCTTAACAGGATGAATTTTGACAAACCCGCAAAACCAATTTCGACAACTTGACTGCTTGAATAAGGATGAATACAACGACCAACTTTCAAACTTATAAGCTGTTTCAATCGATCAAATATCTTCAAAAACCCCTAAATAACTATAAAGATTCTACCTTTATCGCCTGTGTTCAAGTTTAACTAAATTTTGATAGAAGGACAAACCTTTTTAATGCAACAAAACTAGTTTTTGATTCTATTTAATCGATGTAAAGTACCAAAACTTGCTACCAATAGGCGTAAATGAAACTGAAAAACTAAAACTTTTAACCTAATATGCGTAAAAAATCAAAGCTTTTACAAAAAGCTAGCATTTTTATGTATAAAAAATGCAACCTTTTGTACAAATTCGATCAAAAAATGAAAAATGAACATCTAAATCGATGTTTGGCTATATGATACCACTTGTAGAACAAAAGGTCTCACTTTATCACACTCAATATATAATACGTATAAGCACAAGAGAGAAAGATGTGGATCGTATATGTATGCAAACCGTATGTAGATATATAGAAATGAATAAGAGATGAGAAAAACTATATTAAAATTACACACAAGCACACACATTCGATCCTCCTCAAATGAGGTAGAGTGAGGTATTTATACAAAGAACCTAAAGAGCCACATAGGCTTTCTGTGGGCTTTCATGATCATGGGTTTGACTATGGATTATATGTTTACATTAAATGGAATAATATAATATAACTATGAACAACTTAGCTTAGTCCAAGTCCATGAGCCCTTTTTACTATTCTATTTCACACGATACAATACAAAGTTGTAAATACCAAATGACCATCACTTTATATTTAAAGCTAACAATCACAAGGTTAAGGTGTTTAGATGTGATAATGGGACTGAGTTAAAAAATAAAGAGATGAAATAGTTTTGTGAGATGATGGGTATTTTGAGACAATGTAGTGTAGCTAGAACACCTCAACAAAATAGAGTTGCTAAGAGGAGAAATATGACACAAATTGAGGCTACTAGGACTATGCTAGCTGATTCTAAGTTACCAACTACTTTTTGGGCAGAAGCAGTTAGTACTGCTTGCTATGTGCAAAATAGAGTGTTAGTAATTAAGCCTCATAACAAGACCCCGTATGAATTTTTTCATGGTAGAACACCAACTTTAAGTTTTATGAGACCATTTGGGTGTCCTGTTACCATTCTCAATACCATAGATCACTTAGGCAAATTTGATGGCAAGGCTGATGAAGGTTTCTTTGTTGGATACTCTTTGAATGGTAAAGCCTATAGAGTATTCAATAGTAGGACAAGGATAGTAGAAAAGAACTTGCATATTAGGTTTGGTGAAAGTACAACTAATTTTGTAGGTAGTGGACCAGATTGGCTATTTGAAATTGATGCACTAACAAGAAAAATGAATTATGAGCCAGTTGTTGCAGGTACACAGCGATGAACTCAAATAAGTATATTTTATTACTGTCATTTATCCTATTTATTTGACTTTTTTTATTATATTATCTGTGAGAATTGATACGTTAATATTTACTTTTGCAATTCTCAGGTAAAAACAAGTATTATGTGCAACTTGGCGATTTTGGACTAATTATGGAGCAAAACAAGCAAGAAGTTAAGAGTCTACTGAAATGTACAAGATCAAGACATTCTGCTCCAGATACGCCGCATCTTGCTTATTACATACGGCGCATCACTATCAAGATTTCACAAGATATTATCCAAGACAGCAAGGACATGCGCCGCATCTAAGAATGGAGTTACGCCGCATCTTCTGGCGGTGTACGAATATTCCTGAATATATTAATCTTGGACCCCACGCGAAGTTTAGTCAATGCGCCTCATCTACTTATTAGATGCGCCGCATCTAGCCCTCAGACAGAAACTATAAATACCCCAAGGCCAGACGAATTTTGGGGTTAGAGACTTTTGGTACGTACGATATACGAAGGACAGAAGCCCTAAGCCGAATTCAGACGAAGTAGCAACACAAGACACACCTTGAACGAAGATACAAGAGCTGTAAGAAGGTCCTGCATGTATTTAATTCATTAAGTAGTTTTGTTTTATTGTATTAGTACACTTTAATTGGTCAGGATTGATGGGCTTGTGATCATGGATTTAACCATGCACTTCGATTCCCCTTAAAATTGCTTTCCCATTAATTAAAGTTTATATGTTGATATCTTTGGTGACTTTTATTAGTGCATTGATAACCTCTGTGTCTAGCTGAGCATTGCTTGGGTCGCCATGCCCCTTCCTCGCCTATTTATTAGATCGCCTATGCATTTTATCGTCTGTAGAAAAGTAGGAAGAAAGATAAATGGGATAGTCATAAGTAATCATTAAGGGTTTACTCGCCGATAAGATTAGAACCAACGAGAAAGGACTTAATCTCGGTGAGTTGCATCGAACTATACACTTCATATAAAACTAGCAATAAAACAAGTGACAAGCTACTTAACTATCAGGACAGGTCTTCTTATTGTCTCAAGTATTTATCTGTGTACGTGTGTGCTACTCGCTGATTCGTGCTTATTAGTTTAGTTTATATTTAATCACAACCAAACCGTGCCAGTCTCTCAGGCTGAAACCCCCTTGCGTTAGATTAGGTTGTATAAATTAGAGCATACGCACACGCGCATCAAGTTTTTTGGCGCCGCTGCCGGGGAGTGAATTGTTATTATCTGTTAATTTGATTAGTATTTTAATTAGGTTTTTCTTTTTAATTTTTAATCTAACCGCTAACTCTGTTGTATATTAGGTTAATTTGCATTCATTGTATTATTTTGCATATTTTCTGTTTTTGTGTGTTTTTATTTTTGTTTATTTTCGTTTGTTTTTATTTTTGTTTTTATTTTTCGTATTTTCTGCATACTGCTATCGTTGTACTGAGCGTATTCAAACGATACGGCGCATCTATTTTCTTAGATACGGCGTATTGCGTTTAATTTTTATAAAATACAACGCGTTTAATAAATTCGATACGACGCATCTTTCCCCAAGATACGGCGTATCTGTTTTTAATAAGAAAATTTTTCTAAGCGATAACGCCATACGACGCATCTGCTTTAGCAGATACGGCGTATCTATTATTTTAATTAAAAACAGTTTTCGAATTATTAAACAGATACGACGCATCGATCTCTATCGATACGGCGTATCTTCTGAATCAAAAATTTGGTATTTCGAAACGTAACGAAAATACGGCGCATTAACTTTTGTTAATACGACGAATTTAATTTTAATAAGTATAATCGATTTTTGATAATTAAAACTGATACAGCGCAATCTAATTTATAAGCGGCGTATCTATTTTCTGAATAAAAGTCTGATTAAATTTTAACGATTATAAGATACGGCGTATCCAACTTTTTGGATACGGCGCATCGTCTGCAGATATCAGTTATTTTTATTCTTATATCCATTTCTAAATTCATTAATTTCTATTCTAGCGAACAAATCCTACTTACGATTTTACCTATGATGACAGGTTTTGCTATGGAAGACATGTCAGTAAACGGATATCTTGCTAAGGAACTCTTGCTTTCGGATTCATTCGAAGTGAAAGTTTTTGATGATGTCAACTTCAATGTGCTCATGATTGATGCCGATTTATTTTCTTGGGAAACCCCTCTTGAAGCTACTTATAAGGAATTTAAACGCTTATGCAATATTGAAGATGGGATATTCTCTTATGATTTACTAATGAGCTACACTGAAGATGAATTGCTACTCTTATGGCCCATCATTGAATCTAAAGGATTGACTTGGACTATTATTGAAGAGAATGATGGGAAATTCCAAATTGAATACATGAACTCAAGCAATAAAAGCTGTGGTGGAGGCAATACCGAACCTATACAAATCTCTTACATGCCTTATTCCGAACAGTACTGGGGATTAAATGAGAACTATCTGGACGATGAAAGAATTTATGCTGTGTTGGAGTTACTATTTCATGGCAGGTTGGTAAGGTTGATGGACATCTCCCTCGAAGAATGGCTTGAATTTAAATACGGTGATCCTAAATTTGCTCCTGTGAATGAAATCAAACGGATTGTGACCTCATGGTTGACATGGAGTTTTAGGGAACAATTTAACGAGTTCATAGAGATAAGGAGGAAAATGATTGGAAAAGCTTGCTTTGACGTTGACCACGATCCTAACAATGTTGATTTTTCAGATTGGTTGGCTAGTAAGTTCAATAACCATAAGAGCATGGATCGAGCTACTAAAGATGCGTTATGGGTATATTGGATGAGAGGGGAAGATGAAGAAGTAGAGAGCTACTATGGGTCGTCACTTAATGATTCAACAATCAATGAGGGCATTGAAGAATTATTCAGCATAGACATTGATCTGTTCAATTATGAGACACCTTTGTGCAAACAATTCAAAGAATTTAATTACCTTCTTCAAGTCGACGATGATGTGCTGATTGGAGATCTACCAGGATTCAAAACTTACGATGATTTCAAAAATACCTGGTGCTACGAATGGAATGACCAAATACCATGGGTTTGGGATAAACCATGGGAATTTGAGCACATTAATCACACTTGTACACCTTTCTGTTTCAAGGATGGGAGTAGTGTATGGCCGACCTGTGATTATAAGAATGATGGAACCTGTAATAGGGGAAGTATAATTGGAATGAAACGGGTTGGAAACGATGTATACTTTGAAGACGATGATTGGTATGAAAAAGTTGAAGACTGCCCACGGAAAGCAGAGGCTTTGCAAGAGAAAGGTAGAATCAACTACTTAAAAGAACTTAAGGGAACATCGAACACTACTTTCTGGGAATGGGTGCATGAACAATTTGATGATTACACAAAGCTTAGTCGACGCTTACAATGGGAATTGGAAAGAGAGTGGGAGGCAATTCAAGATGATAATAACAATAAGTCATTAATTGATGAACTTGATGACTATTAGATTAAGGATCCTTATTTTAAGTTTGTTGATAAAGACAAAGAAGAATTCATCAAAAGAAAGTGTCAACTACTTGGGATCCCTTATAATAAGCCACCCATGATTATTTCTGAAAAAATTAAAGTCATTAAATACACTTTGGGACCAGATGAGGAATATGTTGCGATGAAGACCAAGAGTTATACTAGATTAAGTCGAATGGAAGAAAATATTGCGGAGCTATACGGGAACATCTTTCGGATGAAAGAAGAAGGATGGACTGTGACAAGAACAAAATAAGGAGCTGAACGTGAGTCTAACTTGAAGACTCTGGAATAAAGACAAGTGCTGACCGGGAGACAACCCGGAGAATTTTTACTATTCTGTTCGGTGTCGAGTCAGTCAGACCCGCAGAAGATACGGCGCATCTCCATCCTAAGATGCGACGCATCTCCTGTACTGGTCATATCTTACTTTATTTTTCTACGTTTTTATTTTTAACTTTAAAACTTTTTATCAGTTTATTTTAATGCGGCGCATCCCTGGTTAAGGATGCGACGCATCTTTTATTCTGATTCGTATTTATTCGAGGCTCGATACGGCGTATCTTCTTCCATAAGATACGGCGCATCGACTGACCTGATGATTTTCAGTTTAAGTTTTACATTTTATTTTTACTAACTACTAATGTATTATGCAAGTTTGAACCTTCTTAACTTAGGTGTGTTTAAGTCTTAGTGGTTTTATAGATTCCTGCATTTCCTGTGGATACATCAAAAATGAAGCTTAAACGTTCTCATCCACGAGGAAGTTGATTTTTGCTCTGATACAAATAATGGAAGATCATACCGAGCAAATCTCAGGGGAGTTTTTCTGTTCTAATTATTTTATTTTCCAGTTTTTAATCCTTAGATACAAACAACGAGGACGTTGTTTAACTTAAGTGGGGGGATTGGAGAATTAGAACACTTACTTGTCCTAAACTTTTCCAAAAATTATGCTTAAAATGCGCTTAATATATCAAAATTTAAAATTTTTAGCATGTTTTTGTTTAAGATCTAAGTTGCATAGCTGCACACATAACGTTATTTTCAAAAATTGTGATTTTTCAAAATTCACAAATCTATGAGTGTGCCGGTGACTTGTAAACTTTAGAACTTGGCTTGTATACTATTCGAGACCACCATAATAAGTATTATTTTTATAATTGGAATGACTTGTCTAAATTGGTAAATTTCTAGGATTACACCCAAATAGCCTTTATATGTTATGTGTTATTAGCTAACTACACTGGTTAGTTAACCCCCGTATAAACCCTTTTGTTACTCTCACTTTTAGAGTAAGATACCCCTAGAAAAACACTCAGAGCCATTCCTTTCGTTTCTTACACCTTTGTTATTATGTTTCGTTACACCCTTACACCTTAGCCTACCCTGTAGATTAAAATCCGTGGTTGGTTAATTGCTTTAGGCAAAGTGTGTTTCCTTATATTACCTGTGTTCGCGTGCGTAATTCATTATCTATGGTTAGGTCGGGAAATTGCACAATGCAATTGGAGTGAAAGTAAATATTGTATATCTTTGAGTTTATTTTTCGTGTGTTTACTACTTTCGCTATTACCGTTATTTCTGAAGTTATGAAAAGTATGGAAAAATTATCCAGAGTTATCGTTATAGTGATGTGGTGAAATTTTACACATCTATGTTTATGTTTAAAGTTAAAAAAATAAATAAATAAATAAAATAAAAAAATCGAAAAAATAAGAAAAGAAAAAGAAAAAGGAAAAGTTGGATGTTTGTTTTAACCAACTTATGTAAAGTTTTGTATTAAGTGGTCGATATCACCACTATTTGTTGTATATTATATTTATGGATTGAATGGGAGTTGAACGTTATGGGAACGCCAACTAAAGGTTATTCCTTGATTGAGATCTTGTTGAGTATAATTCGTGTCTACCTAAAAGCGTGTGTTTCAAGTGTTAAAACATGAGTTATTCTATGATATGAGTCTTATTCATGGGATGGTTGGGATAGTGATTAACCACACTTAGGATTTTAATTTATCTGTTTTGTTTATTTTTTTTCATTTTACACCAATTTGTATCCCAAATATTATCCATACCCTATATTATTCTTTATCCAAACCTTTGATTTATTGAGATTAGGGATTTGAACAATCTTAAGTATCGTAGTCGTGGATTCGGCTATATATTTATGATTTTGTCTCCCTTTTTGATATAATATTATTGGTGAAGATTACTTGGTCCTATCTTTAGCCTATTTGAGTTAAGGATTTGAGCAATTGCAAGTATCGTGTTCGTGGATTCGATCATGTATTTGTGATTTTGTCGCCTTTTCTGGAATTTGAGATCGATAGAGATTAAGAAGAATGATTAACCCTTAACCTACAAACCCTTTTTACCGCTTTAGACTTGTTATTCCTTGGCTTTAGTGGGGAAGATGCGTATACTTGCCAAGCTTATGATAGAATATTCGTCACGACTGGACAGTTAAACGATTAGATTTGCTTTTATCAGAATATTTTATATTACTTCTAATTCATTAAGTGTTTGGTTGTGTAATTATGACAAAAATGAATACATGCTTAAATATAAAAATAAATCCTAATATCTTTTAGGATACATTTTCATAAGATTAATTCTAAGGTTTACTTGGGGACAAGTAAAGTTCAAGTGGGGGGATATTTGATTAACTCAAATAAGTACATTTTATTACCGTCATTTATCCTATTTATTTGACTTGTTTTATTATATTATCTGTGAGAATTGATACGTTAATGTTTACTTTTGCAATTCTCATGTAAAAACAAGTATTATGTGAAACTTGGCGATTTTGGACTAATTATGGAGCAAAACAAGCAAGAAGTTAAGAGTCTACTGAAATGTACAAGATCAAGACATTCTGCTCCAGATACGCCGCATCTTGCTTATTACATACGGCGCATCACTATCAAGATTTCACAAGATATTATCCAAGACAGCAAGGACATGCGCCGCATCTAAGAATGGAGTTACGCCGCATCTTCTGGCGGTGTACGAATATTCCTGAATATATTAATCTTGGACCCCACGCGAAGTTAAGTCAATGCGCCGCATCTACTTATTAGATGCGCCGCATCTAGCCCTCAGACAGAAACTATAAATACCCCAAGGCCAGACGAATTTCGGGGATAGAGACTTTTGGTACGTACGATATACGAAGGACAGAAGCCCTAAGCCGAATTCAGACGAAGTAGCAACACAAGACACACCTTGAACGAAGATACAAGAGCTGTAAGAAGGTCCTGCATGTATTTAATTCATTAAGTAGTTTTATTTTATTGTATTAGTACACTTTAATTGGTCAGGATTGATGGGCTTGTGATCATGGATTTAACCATGCACTTCGACTCCCCTTAAAATTGCTTTCCCATTAATTAAAGTTTATATGTTGATGTCTTTGGTGACTTTTATTAGTGCATTGATAACCTCTGTGTCTAGCTGAGCATTGCTTGGGTCGCCATGCCCCTTCCTCACCTATTTATTGTATCGCCTATTGATGAAGCGAAAAGTGTACCGCTTTTAAGGGGTCATTTAAGCCCGAAATCGTATTTATTTGATCAAATATTGCCCTAAATCGTTCCTTTTGTCATTTTAGGTACTTTTGAGGAGAAATCTGGAAAAGGAGGCATTTTGGACGTTTTTGGAGCATAAAAGTGAAGAAAACGACAAAGTCTCAAAAATCGGCTAAAAGTTACTCTTGACGGCGTCACAATTTACTCTGGACGGCGTCATGATTTGGCAAGAAAAGTTGGACGTGAAATTTACTCATGATAAGCCAGTGAAAATAGCATGTGAATTCTGACGGCGTCACGCTTTAACTTGATCAAGGGCGTCACGGCTTAAATCATAAGGGGACGGCGTCACGTTCACGAGCTGACGGCGTCAAGCCTTGATAAGCCAGAATGGATTTTGGAAGAGCTAAAGAGGGACGGCGTCAAGAAGGTCATCCGGGAACCCTAAAAGCGGCGAGGTGACGGCGTCACACTCCATAAGGTGACGCCGTCAGATCCAAAAATCTATATATAGTTTTCTAATCTTTTGTCATTAAAGAGAGCTTAGTGTGTGGAATTTTGGGATAAAACCCTAAGACGATTTTAGCTACTTTTTCAGGGCTTTTTGCCTTGAGATCTTCCATGTTTCATTGAAAGATAAGTTATCAATTAATCATTCAATATGTCTATGTGTTGTTTGATTCTATCTTATTCTTGTCTTTTGTTTAACATGTTAGGCTAAATTTATCTTGTGTTTGCTTAGATCTAATGAAACTTAGCTATTGATTATTGGTTGTTAGTGTGTTGTTAGTTGTATTGGATGATTGTTTATCTATGTTAGGCTTAAGAAAACTGGCTAACTTCCTATTCGGTAACTTGCTTGAACGTCTTAAGAAACATGAACCAAACGCGTACTAAAGGTTTTTATGGTTGTATTTAATGCACAAGCGAATTCTAGTGATCCCATGTTAGGAGCTTCCTAGCCGGCTCGACATAGGAGTGAAGTAGGAGCTTGTTGAGTTGGGGAAGTAAGTACGCCACCCCACGAATGGTATTAAGGAATACACCCGTCATCCACGCGACTAATACACACTAATTAACCGGTAAAAGATAGTTAGGGAGTAAGGAAATCTAAGTAAACACATTTCTCTACACATAAGTTTCTCACCACATTTTATTTTCAGTTATTTATTTTATTTGCATTCGTAGTAATTTGGGTTAGTTGACTAGCAACTAATTCCGCCCACTCCTTCAAAACCGAGATTTTACTTGCTTTCATAAAAACTATAAAAATACAAAAAAAGAATCTTCCTCAACCCTTAGACCTAATTAGAGTAGCCTTTCACACCTAACGAACACTATTCCCTGTGGAGAACGATCAATCCCCCGTACTTACCACTACACTATACTACATCGGTCAGGTACACTGCCTGGTGGGGTTGTAAGCCTCTTGAGATCCCTCGAGAGGTAAAACCTGTTGTAAGGTTACAAAACCACGCAATCAAGTTTTTGGCGCCGCTGCCGGGGAATAGTTATTGTTTAGGTTGAATTTTTATTTCTATTAGGTCTACTCACTAGATTCCTTTCTAGTGAGATTTTTATTTTATTTTTCTAGGTTTTCTTTAGTCTATCTATTTTCTTCGTGTCTTTGTTCGTAACCATACCATCCGACATCATGGAAGATGGTAATATCCTTAACCCCCACAACCCACCACCACAACAACCACAACCACCTCCTAGAGCCCGCACTTTAGGAGGATATTCCCTAATTTTGGATGATGACCCCCCTAATCTTAGAATCACTAGGAGCCGAAGCTCGATAAAGACTCTTGCCACACCCTATGCTGAACCCGAAAGGGAAATGCATAAATTAAGGCGACTCCACCAAGCGGCTGAACCATCCACGATCAATTTTGATGATGCCCTCTCCGAGGAAGAATCCAATCATCATTCTACACCTCCTAGCCCTCAACCCAATCACGATATGGAAGTTCCCGAAATCCCAATCCCCAAATGTCTCAAGGACTACTCTTCTCCCACCCCTCGTGGTTTTTCCAATGCTATCGTTTTTCCAAATGAACACACGGATGGGGTCTTGCGTGCAACTGATATTTGGCTGGTCCAAAGTGTATGCAAGTTTCACGGATTGAAAACTGAAGATCCAATCCAACACATCAAGGACTTCCTGAAAATAGTGGATACCCTCCATACGGACGGAGCCACTAGAGATACCTCCCGGTTGCGATTCTTTCCCTTCACCCTTCATGAAAGAGCCGGAGACTGGTATAACCAACTTCCTTCCGAATCCATCTTCACATGGGAACAGCTTATCTCAAAATTCTATGAGAAATTCTTTCCCATAGGAAGAACTTCAAAGTTGAGAGACGAAATCCTCCGCTTCCAAGTTGGACCAGCAGAACCTATTCACAAATCTTGGGTTAGATTCAAGGATCTAATTAGACAGGTCCCTCATCATGGCATTGAACTCTGGCTTCTTGTCCAAATCTTTTATGACAGTGTCTCCAAAAACGACCAATTGGGCATTAATAATTCATCAAAAGGAAAAATAGCCAAACTAAGCGTTGAGGAAGGATGGAATAGAATTGAGGAATACGCGAATGATCAAGACGATACCTGGGATGAACCCGATTCGATCATGAGCGTTTCCAAGATCATGAAAGAGCCTCCTTTTGCTAGCCGGGTGAGTAGATTGAATGATCAGGTATCTTATCTAGACAAGTCGCAACCAACTAAGCGGTTATCAAACCCATACTTGATCTGTGATCAATGTGGCGGCCCGCATGAAGTGGAGGAATGCGAGGATGATACCACCACCGAACAAGCGTGCTTGTCAAGCCACGACATCTTCGATGATCCTTCGCTCTTAACTTTCTACCAAAACAATGATTTCACCCCTTGGGGAAATCTTGTGAGAGAAGAGGGAGGAGGAGAATATCCTGACTATAAGGTTAGGAGCACTTTTGAGGATGATCTCGGGCATTTCACGTTTGAAAAGAATCTGCAACTAAATGGTCTTGACGACTTTATCAATAGCCAACAAACCAACGTAAAGGCCAAATTCGCAGAACTCAACGCCACTCTCGACGGCCTTGGCGAGCCGCAAAGAGATCCTTTACTCGCCATCACCACTCGTGCTGGAACAACTACTAAGGATCCACCCTACCCAGCTCAACCATCTAACGCCATGGAACCCAACACCCCTCATGAGGAGAACGATAATGTGAACAACGAAAATCCCGAGCAAACCCCTCCGGTAACTCCATCCCCACCTACTCCTGCCAAACAGCCCCTTAAAGTCCCATACCCATCTCGCCTCAAGAATAAAAAGGTCGAAAGTGATAATAAAAGATTCCTGTCATATTTGAAGAATTCGGTCGTCACCATACCCCTTCTTGATGCATGTTATCATATGCCCAAATATAGTACATACTTCAAGAGGCTGCTCACCAACAGGAAAGGACTCGAGGGTCTTGTAACCTTAGGAGAAGAATGTTCTGTGGTGACCCAACGAGGGCTACCAAAGAAGGTGGACGACCCAGGTAGTTTCACCTTGCCCTGTTCAATTGGATCTCTTTCAGTCAAAAATGCTTTAGCCGACTTAGGAGCAAGCATCAATCTTATGCCGCATTCCCTGTTCCTCAAGCTAGGGTATTCTGGGCTGAAACCAACCCGTATGAGCATCCAACTGGCCGATAGATCAGTCAAATACCCCTTAGGAATATGCGAGAATGTGCTGGTTAAGGTAGGAAAGTTTAAATTTCCAGTTGACTTCGTCATCCTAGAAATGGAAGAAGATGATCTTGTGCCCATCATTCTAGGAAGACCCTTCCTTGCAACTTCTCGTGCTGTTATTGATGTTCATGACGGCAAACTAACCTTACGAGTGGGGGCCGATAGCTTAACCTTCGACATCAAGGACACTATGAATCTTTCTCTCGAAGCAGATAATCAACTGTATTTCATCGAAGAAATCGATGAACTATCCGACGAGATTGATAATTGTGTAGATGAACAGGTGGAAGCTGGTTGGTTGCGAGATGAAGCTTTCTTACCCATCTTAGAGGAGGAAAAGGCTATGGATGTGAATGCAGTCTCCTTCTATCCCAGACAAGAAATCGAACAGCTTGAGCTTCGTAAACCCGAGAACAAACTTAAACCTTCCATCATCGAGCCACCCACGTTAGAACTCAAGGAACTCCCGAACAACCTTGAATATGCCTTCCTTCAAGGAGAAGATCAACTTCCGGTAATCATAAGCTCCTCCTTGAAAAGTGAACAAAAAGATAAACTCTTAGGAGTTTTAAAAAAATATAAAGGAGTTATAGCATGGAGTGTAGCCGATATCAAGGGTATTGACTCTACCTTTTGTACGCATAAAATCCTCATGGAGGAGGATTATAAACCCAGCGTGCAACCTCAAAGGCGAGTAAATCCCAACATAAAGGAAGTCGTAAAGAAGGAAGTCATTAAGCTCCTAGATGCAGGACTAATTTACCCGATTTCGGACAGTCCATGGGTAAGTCCTGTACAGGTTGTACCAAAAAAGGGAGGAATGACGGTGGTGAAGAATGATAAGGATGAGTTAGTACCTTAACGAACAGTAACTGGATGGCGTGTGTGCATCGATTATAGGAAGTTGAATGATGCAACCCGAAAAGATCATTTCCCTCTCCCATTTATCGACCAAATGTTGGAAAGGTTAGTAGGGCATGAGTACTACTGCTTCCTAGATGGGTTCTCAGGGTATTTCCAAATCCCTATCGCTCCTGAGGACCAAGAAAAGACCACGTTTACATGCCCGTATGGCACCTTCGCCTACAAGCGAATGCCCTTTGGACTATGTAACGCCCCCGCCACTTTCCAGCGCTGCATGACGGCAATCTTCCATGAGTTAATGGAAGACAGCATGGAGGTCTTTATGGATGATTTTTCAGTCTTTGGGAACTCTTTTGATCGCTGTCTTGCTAACCTTGAGAAAATGCTCAAACGTTGTGAGGAGACCAACTTGGTACTAAACTGGGAAAAGTGCCACTTTATGGTAAAAGAAGGGATTGTGCTGGGGCACAAAATTTCAGGAAGTGGAATCGAAGTAGACCGGGCAAAAATTGAAGCTATATCCAAACTTCCCTATCCAACAACTGTCAAGGCAATCCGTAGTTTTTTGGGTCATGCTGGCTTCTATAGGAGATTCATTAAGGATTTCTCAAAGGTAGCTAAACCAATGACTCAGTTACTCATGAAGGATGCCCCGTTCGACTTCTCTCAAGAGTGCAAGGACGCATTCGATCTATTGAAGCAGGAACTTACCCAAGCTCCAATTATGGTTACCCCTAACTGGGAGTTACCCTTTGAAATCATGTGCGATGCTAGTGATTATGCTGTTGGAGCAGTATTAGGCCAAAGGCTTAACAAACACTTTCAGCCAATATACTACGCTAGCAAAACCATGAATCCTGCTCAAGAAAACTACACTACCACTGAAAAGGAATTACTAGCCGTGGTATTCGCTTTTGATAAATTTCGCCAGTATCTTGTCCTTTCTAAAACGGTTGTTTTTACGGATCATTCAGCTATTCGATATCTTTTCGCTAAACAGGATGCTAAACCACGGTTACTTCATTGGATCCTTCTATTGCAAGAGTTCGATGTTGAAATTCGTGATAAGAAAGGAGCAGAGAATCTTGCGGCTGATCATCTCTCTCGTCTCGAAAACCCCAGCCTCGCTGAATCTGACAAGAGTGAGATTCGGGAAACATTTCCTGAAGAGCAGCTCATGTTAATAAATGATTCTGAACCTTGGTATGCGGATTATGCTAACTACCTGGCAAGTAGAGTCATCCCTGAGCATATGAGCAGACATGAAAAAAGGAGGTTCTTTAATCAATTAAAGTATTACTTTTGGGATGAACCCTTCTTATTTCGAAGATGTCCAGATCAGGTAATCAGGCGTTGTGTTTCGGAAAGAGAGGCTGTCAGAATTATGAAAGAGTGTCATGCAGGTCCATCTGGAGGACATCACGGAATAAGCACTACTGCACGAAAGGTCTTCGACGCGGGATTCTATTGGCCTACAATATTTCGTGATGTGAAGGGAATGATACAAACTTGTGACGCATGTCAAAGAGCCGGGAATATCTCTAGGAGGGATGAAGCCCCACAGAATTATATACAAGTTTGTGAGGTTTTTGATGTCTGGGGAATTGATTTCATGGGACCATTCCCATCTTCTGGAGGGAATGAATACATCTTGGTGGCCATTGATTATGTTTCGAAATGGGTGGAAGCACAAGCCCTTAGGACTAACGACGCTAGGGTAGTCATTCATTTCTTAAAGAAATTGTTCGCTAGGTTCGGAATTCCGAAGGCTCTTATTAGTGATAGGGGAACCCATTTTTGCAATTCACAAATGGAGAAAGTCATGAAAAGATATGGAGTCTCTCACCGATTCTCCACCGCTTACCATCCTCAAACAAACGGTCAAGTCGAGAACACTAATAGAGCCATAAAGAGAATCTTAGAGAAAGCGGTTAATCAAAACAGAAAAGATTGGTCTTTTAAGCTCGACGAGGCTTTGTGGGCATTTCGAACCGCCTATAAGACACCAATCGGGACAACCCCGTTCCGTATGGTATATGGCAAGGCATGCCACCTTCCAGTAGAACTGGAACACAAAGCATATTGGGCACTTAAGGCTTGTAATTTGGATTATACAGTTGCGGGAACAAATAGATTCTTACAGCTCCAAGAGCTTGATGAATTGAGATTAGAGGCTTATGAATCTTCCATCACATACAAAGAGAGGGCGAAAAGATGGCATGACCAACGGATTAAGAGACCCAAGGAGTTTTCAGAAGGAGACAAGGTCTTATTATATAATTCTCGCTTAAGGCTATTTCCTGGGAAACTTAAATCTAGATGGTATGGACCTTTTACCGTAAGGAGCTCCTCTAAAACCGGAGCCGTTGTATTAATTGACGACGAGGATAGAGAATTCACTGTGAATATTCAACGAGTCAAGCATTATCAAGAGAATGGTAATGAAATGATCAATGAGGAAGACATAACTTTCGATGAAGAAGTCACGTAATGTACGTGACTTTGAGTCTAGCTACAAGACTCGTTAATAAAGAAAAGCGCTTCTTGGGAGGCAACCCAAGCTTTATTTGTTTTATTTGCTTTGTGTGTTTATTTATTTGTTTGTTTGTTTTTATTTGTTTCCGTATGTGTGTTTAATTTTTATAATTATTGATTCATGTTCAAAACTAAAATTGTGAAAATGCTTTATTTTGTTTTTAACTTCGTCTTAACTACATATAAAGGTATTTTGCAAAAGTTAAGTGTAAGGGAAATCTAAATCGGTTTATTAGAACACAAATTAACATGAATCATAATAATAATAAATTAACATACATATTAGTGTGTGTTTGAGTCAAATGCTTGTATCGAGTCATAATGATGTTTTGCAGGATTTCCAGGAAGTAAGGTAAAGGTTTTTCCAGAAATTTTTCGGAAACTTAAAACGAAAATTTTTGTCAGGTCATTTCTGACGGCGTCAGGGGTTATAACCTGACGGCGTCAGATTTAATTTCCAGAAATTTTTGAAAGTTTTGTTTTCATAAAAAGTTTTTATTAAAATCTCCAACTTATAATCTCCAGGAATCTGCAAAATTTTCATTCCACAAGCATTATATCCTTATATATAGATTTTTCCCGCCGATGTTATGCAGGTTTTCGTGTTTGTTTTCTCAGGTTTAACAGGTTAATTTGGACAAGGAGATGTTTTTGGAATCAAGCTTATGGCGATGCATTAGTCATGGAGCTTCAACATTCTCTTTGGAGGAAGATTTAACCGTGTAATTTCATTATCCACCGAGCGAATCAGGGGAGTATTTGATTTCATTCTTTTACTTTTTGCTTTTACATCTTATTATTTGAACATTGGGGACAATGTTCATCTTAAGTGTAAGGGGAGGGTAAAAGTACGATTTTAGAGAATACAATTGCGCTTGATTTTTGTTTGTTTAATAGTAGATGTGTAATAAAACTGAGAGGAATACTTGTTAAGGTAATTTTAGTGCCAAATTTAAAATTTTTTACAACATATAGGAGTGAAACTTTGATCTTAATGAGCGTCTCACGGATAGGAGTTATATGACTAGCACAAAAACCGTACCACTAAAAAATTTTCCACCCCAAATATGTGAGGTTCGCCCCTAGAATTGGTAGGAAAAGCATTTATGCTATGATGTGTGTACCGGTAGCACTTAGATTCTAGAACTTGCGTTAGGACCATTCCAAGACCACAAGTGAGACTACATTCGTGTAGTTAGATTTACTACATGATAAGAGGCATCAGGATTAACCCATTGTTTTACACCTGTGTTTTTGTTATAATTACTTTGGCTACATTGGTCAAGTAATTCTCCCACACCCTTTGCGTTGTACTCATTTTTAGTACACGATACCCCTAGTACACCCCTCAGAGCCTATCTTTTCGTTTCGACCTTTAAGCATTTTACTTAAAGGAAGAATTTGTTACACCCCACTAAAATGTACACCCAAATCGCCTTAGCCTACCTTGTATGCACTCATTTTTAGTGCATTATTGTGACAACATTTGTTTAAACCCTTAGTTAATTATCTAGTTGATTACATGGTTGCTAAGTCGGGTCATATCCTTGTACATATTGTTTTGGGACGATTGGGACTCATGGGTAAAGTACTAGTATAATGGAGTAACGGGGAAGAACATCATTTATTACCCCCATATGTGCTAAATATTTTAAAAGTACTCCAAGTTTTTCGATTATCTTAATTCGAGTCATTAGATTAGTATTTGTAAAGTTATGTAAAAATTCAAGTGTAAGGGGGATGCAACGCCCCTATGATGTATTATTTTGGATGGTAGGGTAAAAGTGTATGCAAAAAAAAAAAAAAAAAAAAAAAAAAAAAAAAAAAAAAAATCGAAAAAAATCAAGAAAAATACAAAAAAATGAGAAAATGAAAAATAGAAAAAACATACGGACTACCATCCCGTTTTATTTTATGTTTGTTTTATATTTTTGTTATTTTGTTATTTCGTTTCTAGCTTAAGATCGAGTCTAGTCTTTGCTTAGCAACATTGTATAGTACATGTAATTGATCAAGATTTTTAACTCGCCACCAGTAAAATATCCCGTATCCAACAAAACCGTGTTTTCCTTTTCCCTACACCTAAAGTTATAACCCATTTAAAAGCCCTCTTTGATAGTTTATCTTAGGTGCTTACGCCTAGTGGAGGAGGTTTTCGATCCTTTCCCAAGCCTATGGTAATCTATTTGCTATGACAGGTAGTGAGAGATATTTTCCGTTTTCATTTATGAGATTTATTTTGATGACACTTGAGAGATGTGAGTATCTAAACACTACTTGTGAGGTGCTAGTTTATAATCTCCGTGCTTATTATGATTGAAGTGGAACGATTATTTGTTGTAATTACTTTTATGTTAGCATTAAATGACCCCTAGCTTGTATTTTGATTAGAATAAAAGCGCATTTGCTTGAGGACAAGCAAATCTCAAGTGTAAGGGTATTTGATGAGGCGAAAAGTGTACCGCTTTTAAGGGGTCATTTAAGCCTTAAATCGTATTTATTTGATCAAATATTGCCCTAAATCGTTCCTTTTGTCATTTTAGGTACTTTTGAGGAGAAATCTGGAAAAGGAGGCATTTTGGACGTTTTTGGAGCATAAAAGTGAAGAAAACGACAAAATCTCAAAAATCGGCTAAAAGTTACTCTTGACGGCGTCACAATTTACTTTGGACGGCGTCATGATTTGGCAAGAAAAGTTGGACGTGAAATTTACTCATGATAAGCCAGTGAAAATAGCATGTGAATTCTGACGGCGTCACGCTTTAACTTGATCAAGGGCGTCACGGCTTAAATCATAAGGGGACGGCGTCACGTTCACGAGCTGACGGCGTCAAGCCTTGATAAGCCAGAATGGATTTTGGAAGAGCTAAAGAGGGACGGCGTCAAGAAGGTCATCCGGGAACCCTAAAAGCGGCGAGGTGACGGCGTCACACTCCATAAGGTGACGCCGTCAGATCCAAAAATCTATATATAGTTTTCTAATCTTTTGTCATTAAAAAGAGCTTAGTGTGTGGAATTTTGGGATAAAACCCTAAGACGATTTTAGCTACTTTTTCAGGGCTTTTTGCCTTGAGATCTTCCATGTTTCATTGAAAGATAAGTTATCAATTAATCATTCAATATGTCTATGTGTTGTTTGATTCTATCTTATTCTTGTCTTTTGTTTAACATGTTAGGCTAAATTTATCTTGTGTTTGCTTAGATCTAATGAAACTTAGCTATTGATTATTGGTTGTTAGTGTGTTGTTAGTTGTATTGGATGATTGTTTATCTATGTTAGGCTTAAGAAAACTGGCTAACTTCCTATTCGGTAACTTGCTTTAACGTCTTAAGAAACATGAACCAAACGCGTACTAAAGGTTTTTATGGTTGTATTTAATGCACAAGCGAATTCTAGTGATCCCATGTTAGGAGCTTCCTAGCCGGCTCGACATAGGAGTGAAGTAGGAGCTTGTAGAGTTGGGGAAGTAAGTACGCCACCCCACGAATGGTATTAAGGAATACACCCGTCATCCACGCGACTAATACACACTAATTAACCGGTAAAAGATAGTTAGGGAGTAAGGAAATCTAAGTAAACACATTTCTCTACACATAAGTTTCTCACCACATTTTATTTTCAGTTATTTATTTTATTTGCATTCGTAGTCATTTGGGTTAGTTGACTAGCAACTAATTCCGCCCACTCCTTCAAAACCGAGATTTTACTTGCTTTCATAAAAACTATAAAAACATAAAAAGAATCTTCCTCAACCCTTAGACCTAATTAGAGTAGCCTTTCATACCTAACGAACACTATTCCCTGTGGAGAACGATCAATCCCCCGTACTTACCACTACACTATACTACATCGGTCAGGTACACTGCCTGGTGGGGTTGTAAGCCTCTTGAGATCCCTCGAGAGGTAAAACCTGTTGTAAGGTTACAAAACCACGCAATCACCTATGCATTCTATCGTCTGTAGAAAAGTAGGAAGAAAGATAAGTAGGATAGTCATAAGTAATCATTAAGGGTTTACTCGCCGATAAGATTAGAGCCAACGAGAAAGGACTTAATCTCGGTGCGTTGCATCGAACTATACACTTCATATAAAACTAGCAATAAAACAAGTGAGAAGCTACTTAACTATTAGGACAGGTCTTCTTATTGTCTCAAGTATTTATCTGTGTACGTGTGTGCTACTCGCTGATTCGTGCTTATTAGTTTAGTTTATATTTAATCACAACCAAACCGTGCCAGTCTCTCAGGCTGAAACCCCCTTGCGTTAGATTAGGTTGTATAGCTAACTTAATGTATTAAAATACTGATTAGAATAACTAGATAATACGTTCCACTCTTAGTGATCGACACTCTACTTACCATTATATTCATACTGACCGGGTATACTGCTCGTTAAAGTGTGTGTGTTATTGATAAGTCGGCTAAATATAAATTTAAAACTTGAATACTGCTAAAACCACAACGACATACCGTGGGTATAAATTAGAGCATACGCACACGCGCATCACACAGTCTAATGGTTTTGCAGGTACAAAACCAAGTGATAATGCAGGTCAACCTAGAAAGGAGATAGAACCTGTCAAAAATTATATTTTTGCTACCATTATGGACTGCTGATCCACCATTCTCCCGAAATCCAAAGAGTTCTCAAGAAGATGGATTCAAACCTTCAACTAATGATGAAAAGAAGGTTAATGAAGATCCAAGAACATCAAGTGAATGTGATGATCAAGAGAAGGAAGATAATGTTAACAGCACTAATAATGTTAATACTGCTAGTGATGGAAACAACACTAACAATGTTAATACTGTTAGTTCAACTGTTAATGCTGCTGGCATAGAAGTTAATGCTGTTGGTGGAAAAATAACCATTGAACTTCCATTTGATCCACAAATGCCTTCTTTGGAAGATACTAGCATGTTTGACTACTCAAGTGATGATGGAGATGATGCTGAAGTGGCTTACATGAATAATTTGGATACAACAATCCAAGTCAGTCCTACTCCAACTATAAGAATTCATAAAGATCATTCTCTTGATCAAGTGATTGGAGATTTGCAATCAGCTACACAAACAAGAAAGATGTCAAAGAATTTAAAGGAACATGGGTTTGTTAGTACTATTCAACAAAGAACAAACCATAAAGACCTTCGAAACTGCTTGTTTGCTTGCTTTTTATCACAAGTAGAAAGCATTAAAGGATTCAAGCTGGATAGTGGCTATGCAGGAAGAGCTCCTATAGTTCAAGTTACAAGAAGTTTGGACTTTGGTGAAGTTTGTAGGACCTTAGATATCAACTCTATCACTAATATATTAAGCACGTATAAGATGGTGGTGATTTGATATATGGTGTATGTTTTAGAGAGAGAAAAGAAAGATGGAACTTGTGTTTCATAAGAAAAACATACACTTACACACTCAAGCACACACTCAAGACATAGTGTGCTATTTATACATCCATCATATGCTTAATTTATGGGCTTTCTATGGGATTTGGTGATGGACTTGGTTTACTTTTCCTTTAAAAGGCTAACCTATTATCACTACTATTCTATTAAGTAACCAAGTCCACGAGCCCAATAAGTAAATAAAACTTATAGATTCTATGACACGTTACAAATATCCTAGACGTAGAATGACCAACACTTTCTTAATGCAAACAATCTCCCCCTAAGGGGTGGTCATTCAAAAGATGCTCTACGTGATTAGGTCTTCTTTCATCTTGGTCTTGATCTTTGTGTGTCATCATAGAATAGTCTTGATTCTTTGTTTCTTCATGCTTTGGGATCTTTGAAGTAATGTCATTCGGTCTTTCTTGCCTTCAATCAACATCTTTAATGGTTTGTCGTGTCGTCTTCTCCAACATACTCATACTTCTTGAAAATACTTTGAACTTCATACTTATGTCTTCCTCACTTGATACTTGGATTTGTTCTTGACTTTCTTGATTAGCTCTTGACTTTGACGTAACTCTCTGTCTTAAACTTGATCCTTTTGTCTTGAACATTCTTCACTTGAGCTTGTTGAGGATGCACTTTATAAGTATGAGTATGTGGAGGTGAAGATGTTGATGAATGAAATGATGGTGGTAAATGGCATTTCCTCCAAGGGACTATCATCAGTACCTGCATAAAAATGTTAGTTGCAATCACCAATCGATCATGGTGTACTTTCCTTAGAGATTAGACCACTACGATTTTTTTACTGATGAATGTCTTGATTCAATTCACCTTGGTAGGGTACATCAGCCGTCCGAATCCCGTTGAGGGACAGTTATTAATACTATTGATAAAATCCAAGCAAAGACCTACATCTTAAGGAGTTGATTCGTGAAAGGAATCTCCTTGGCGGGATTTCCAGCACTTACAGGCTCAGATTTTGAGAGAATTAATAGCATAGTGTGAAAACACTCTCTAATCATTACAAAGGTTGTTCATGGATTGGATTCCCTCAAGAAAGCATACGAAGATATATTGAAGTATACCAAAAATTCAGGTGAGCCGCTGAAGTATACAGGAGTATCACTCCACGACTGTAGACCGTTTGAAATATAAAGTAACTACCGCCATGATGTATGTGGCAAGATTCGAAGATCCCATAAAGACTCTTATACAACTTGTGTCGTTTTTGGCGAACACAAGTGTATATATAGGAAAGTGTATCCTAAGAGATATTTTGATGAATCTCATGGCTCTAGACTCGATTACGTGCGTTTTGGTTTTAGTCGTCGGAGGCATGGAGCAGAGGGCCTCCTTTTCAATATCAACACATCTCGGAGTGAGAGTTCGATAGATTATGCAAGGTTCTCCTTGAAATATGAAACAAATGCCTTTTAAGAGATACCTGAGTGGCCAGGAGGGGTTGTGCAGCGCATCACTGGGTCCATTATGTCTTGTCTTCAATACCGATATCATCTTTGTGATAACCGATAGCAGATGTATTGACCCGGTTTCTGACCTAATTTTTCACGGAGGGCTATTTCTTTTCACGCTTTCATTAACTTTTCTTTTTAATTCTTCAACCCCTTCTTTCTCCTTTCATCATTTTACTCCTTTTTTCAGTCATACCTACGGACTTCTAATTCTAATCCATTTGAATTGTCCTTGGGTAGATCCCTCCGGCTCCGGCGGATCATTGGACGTAAACCTAACCATAATCGCCTTATTATTCCATGATTATCCTAGGTTGGTTCATTGATCACTTGCGATAAAACCTTTTGTAAAATCTCTCAAAGTGTTTATAATTATAAGACATATTTTGTTAACACTTCGAGAGTTTTGCATTTTCAGAAATACTCCCCCTTCACATGTGCTCATAAGTTTCAAGACAATGTTGGGTAGAGTTTGCACTTTTGAATTGATCGATTTTTAGTGAACATGACCGATTCGAGAAACGATTACATCAATAATTAGACTAGCTTGAAATTATTACCCGTCGTGGTCAAGTTTAAAGAGAATCTCTCGAGACAGTACACTCTACTTAAACAAGTTCTATTCGAGACATGCTTACATCACTAGTTAGACTAGCTTGAAATTATTACCCGTCCAGGACAAGTCTTTTCGATTACTAACATTTAAGCTTCGTCAATTCGTTGGTTATATCTTAGTCGAGCTCATTTGAGATTCAACAAAGATCTTTAAACATTTTTTGTTCACATTTTAATCACGTCTTCTCCACCACAAAAATAGCATATTCGTGATATTTTTTATATCAACTGATTAATAGAAAAGCTTTTGGAGAAATAGACGGATTTTTTTTTGCATGAAATCGGATCATTTTGTTCTTGATTATTTTTATACTCCCCCTTAAAGAAAGCATATTTTTAAATATAAAGTTTTAAATTCTTGAATAAGGATTTGGAGGGAGTTCTCTTTTTGAAATGCGAGTCATGTACTAAAAATGTACATAAATCTTTTTGTAGAAACGAGTTTTTTGTTTGAAATCTTTTCGTTTGTTTATACACGAACATTTTGAAAATGATTTCATCCTTGAAAATACGAGTTCTAGTTTGAAATAATCATAAGTCATCATTTAAGTCCAGGTTTCGTACTGAAGTATACGAATGCCATAGTGAAGATAATTTTGTTTAGAAAACATTTTAGTAAACTCTCGCTCAAGTATCTGTACATGTCAGTATCATTGTTGAATGACATTTCTTGATACGTACAGAATATCGATTATACGAGAGACATGTCGTGAGAAGAATATTTTTGGATTTTTGGATTTTATATTGTTTTTGTATTTTTGAAAATTTCAAGAAGATTCGAGAAGACGTTCTAGCTCCTCATGAGTTAGGCTTCCCATGCCAATTCGTCAAACTAAATCGTCAAACCTATCTTTTGGAAGGGCTTTAGTAAATAGATTGGCGAGTTGGTAATCTGTCTTTACGAAAAATAATTCAACAGTACCCTCTTCTACGTGTTCTTTGATGAAGTGATAGCGGACTCTAATATGCTTGGTCTTCGAGTGTTGTACTGGATTGCACGAGATGGCTATGGTACTTTTTGAGTCTCAATACAAAGGTATTTTGTCGAATGTAAAGCCATAATCTGTGAGTTGTGTCCTCATCCATAGAACTTGGGCACAATACGCAGATAGAGACACATATCGGCTTTCATTGTTGTTATTGCAGTACAGTCTTGTTTCCTTGATGACCAGCCTACTAGCTTTTCACCCAAAAATTCTGCTCCACCGAATGTACTTTTTGCTGTAACTTGACAACCTGTGTGATTGGCATCTGAAAATGCTATTAATTTAAACTCAGAATCCTTCGTATACCAAAGTCCCATGTTAATGGTTCTTCGTAGGTACCGAAAGATCCATTTGAACTCTTTAAGGTGAAGTTCGGTAGGCCATGCCTGAAACCGTGCTAATAAGCAGACAGCAAAATGAATAATGGCTCGACTAGTAGTAAGGTACATGAGAGAACCAACTATGCTTTGATATTTCTTCGGATCGATGGGTTTCCGAAATAAATCAGCACCTATTTTTGGTGAAGTGAGCATTCTTGTACCAACATAATCACAATTTTTCATACCATGTTTTTTCAAAATCTCAATTGTATATTTAGCTTGATTAATGAAGATACCAGGAGGGGATTGATGTATTTGTAAACCAAGAAAGAATTTAAGTTCCCCCATCATGGACATTTCAAATTTGATTTTCATGAGATTTTCAAAATGTTTTGAATGATTCGGATTAGTGGACCCAAAGATAATGTAGTCCACGTAAATCTGAAAAATCAAATTGTCATGTTTGTATTTTCTTGTAAATAGGGTAGGATCAACAGTTCCTTTGGTGAAATTGTTTTTGATTAGAAAAGATGACAGTTCATCATACCACGCTCTTGGAGATTGTTTTGAACCAAAAATGGCTTTCTTAAGCTTGTAGACGTAATCTGGATGCTCCTTGTCAATGAATCCTTCTGGCTGACTCATATACACTTCTTTTAGAGTTCCATTCAAGAATGCATTCTTAATGTGCATTTGATATATTGTGATGTTCTTGTGAGCTTCATAGGCTAAGAAAATCCGAACTGCATCAAGTCTTACTACTGGAGCAAATTATTCTTTGAAATCTATCCCTTCTTCTTGTCCGAATCCTTTAGCCACTAGACGAGCTTTGTTGCGAATTACAGTCATTTGTTCATCCTTTTTGTTCTTCCATAACCATTTGAGATCAATAACAAGTTTGTCAATTGGTCTTGGAACTAATTCCCAATTGTCATGTAAACGGTATTGAAGAATTTCTTCCTGCATTGCTTCTATCCATGCGTTTTCTGTCATTGCTTCCCAAATGTTCTTTGGCTCTTTGAGGCTTATTGAGAAAATGTAAATGCACATTTGAGGGTCTGTGGCAAGTTGTCTTCTCGTCTGAACTGGTCTTGAAGGTTCACCAATAACTTGTTCAATTGGATGGTCTTTAGTCCATTGGAGTGTAGAAGGGTACCTTGGGTTTAACGTATGTGTGTTAGATGGTTCTTGTAACCTTGAAGATGATTCAGTAGAATCCGTAGCAAATGGGTTTTCAAATACTTCTTATTCTAACGCAGCATCGTTTTGGTTCTGTGTTGGTTCTTCTTGAAACGGTGTGTTTTGGTTTTTGTCACCAACTCTTGGTAGAACGATTTCAAGTACTGGAGTTTCTGGAGTAGATGTAGATGATGTTGAGGGAGTTGGTGCTTCATCTTTGATTGTAGTAGATCCATCTTATGTTGGTGGTGGTTGATAATTTTGAGTGGGTGCAACGGAATGTGGTTGCGATGCATTTGTCGAAGATCAACCATAGTATTCATCAAACATTAACTCAAAGAAGTTTTCCATTTTTGTTGTGTAGGTTTTTCAGGTGTTGTTGATGGAGCTACTTGATGTACGAGTCCTGAACTAATGTGTCCAGAAGTCTTCAGGTTTAGTGTGGGTCTACTCTGTTTTGACTAGAAGCCATCAGGTTAAACGCGGGTTCTAGAGCGAGTCTCTCAGAAGCCATATGTGAAATCTTGTCAAACTTCTCATTCATCGTCTCCATTATCATTTTTGTTCTTATATTATACACCCTGAATGCCCTCGAGTTTTCTGAGTATCCAATGAAGATTCCAATATCACCCTTAGCTTTTAGCTTCCCTAGATTTTCTATGTCGTGAAGGTAAGAGATATCAGGTTTTCGATTGTTCACTAGCTCATATGGTGTTTTATTGAATTTTGGGTGGATTAGGGAACGGTTCTGAGTGAAACAAGCAGTGGCTACAGCATCAGCCCATAAGAATAGTGGTGCACTAGAATAAATCAGCATTGTGCGGGCAACTTCTACAAGAGTTCGATTTCTTCTTTCAACTACCCCATTCTGCTATGGAGTTCTAACAACGGATGTCTGATGTGTGATTCCAACATCTTCAAAATAAGTTCTTAACTCCTCATTTGTGAATTCTGTGTTGTTGTCTATTCTTACAATCCTTACTGGAGTTTGAAGTATGACTTGAATACACTTCAGAATGGTGATGATGATGCCTGGTGCTTCGTCTTTCGATCTTAGAAACTTTAACCATGTATATCTTGAATAGTCATCGACAATAACAAGAATATGCTTCCTTTCGTTTATGCTTTCAACTCTCATTGGGCCACATAAGTCCATAAGCAACATATGTTACTTAGCTTCTGAACTGGGTACGCTTTTGGGTTTATATGATGCCTTTTTGCTTTTTCCAAGTTCACAAGATGGACAAAGGTGTTCCTTAGTGTACTTGAACTTAGGGAGTCCGGTGACGATGTTGACTTTTTCCAAGTTCACAGCCACGATTTTGTTCCAGATGCTCTTGTCATAAGAAAAATTGGTGATGAAGAGGCCATTTGGTTAATGTCGATTGCACACAAGTTGGTGCCTCGATTTCCGGTTAAGAGATCATCGCCTTCCAAATTCTAGATGAAGCATGCATTTCACGTAAATGCAACCTCTAAATTTGCATTACAAAACTGCATTACAAAACTGCCCAACTGAAAACAAGTTATGTCCCAACCCTTCGACGTAGTAAACTCGAGTGATCAAATAATTCCAAAATTGAAGATTTCTATAACCAAGAATAGCTGCTACATGATCATTCCCAAATCGTACAGTTCCCATGAATTTCCAGATGAAATTGATCAGCAGCTTTAGATTCCCGGTATGTGCTTGGAGCAATCCGAGTCGACGATCCAAAGACATATTCCGATAACCTACAAAGAACAGAAGAGTTTGTATTTGGAAACCGTTTTAAATTTGGTTCCATAGGGTTAGGGGTAAAATCCAGATCACACTCATAGAAAGTTTCTACTGGTTCAATTGGAACATCATTCCATCTGCCATTCTTAAGTATGAACACTCTACCCGTTGGTTTCCATACACAATTCTTAAGGTAATAACTAGGTATTTTACTACTAGTTACTAGTGGTTAACCTAAATCGTGCAACTAGTCTTCCTATAGATGTAGCACTAGTTCTTTTTTGGAACGTTCTTCTGTTCAGGCTTAACATTCACATTTTTAGAATAAGAATCATCATGAATATCATCAAATATGCTTTTCTTGCACATTAAACAAACAGAGTCATTACATGCATTAGAAACAATACGCTTGACATTACATTCAGATGAAATATGTCTCTTATTACAAAGCGGTAAAATCCTAGGGTGTTCTTCTACTTCTTCAACTTTACTCATGCATCTACTCTTAGAGACAGGCGAGATTCTATTATTCCTTTTATTACTCCTAGGCTTTAGTCTGCTGCTCCTAGAGGTGCTTTCTAGTCCTGTAGAAGGTAAGGCACACGTATTAGGATTCACATTTTTGTCCTTAAAAGTATTTGCTTCTTTCTTAGACTCTTTAGGATTCTTGTTTAAGCTCATGTGTTTTGTCCCATATGATTTAGATGTGGAGGCAGACGCAATAGTGGGACTAATCCTATAAAGGCCAGGTGCTATCACTTTTTGGTGTTTCGACAACCGCTTTTCCTTTATCAACAATATATTCTTTTTCATTTTTCTTGGGCAAGGGTGTTGGAGTGACTGGTTTTGTCAAATCATTTGTCACATCGACTTTTGGAACAAATTGAGAAATCGTCATTTTTGGTTTAACAACCAGTTTTGAAGTATTTGGTTTGTCCAAAGTCGATGGTTTTGCAAACTTTGTATCCGCACCCTTCCCTTTTCGACTTTCCAGTTGAGCCCTCAAAAGATCATTTTGCTCTTTCATGTTTTTGAAGGCACGCTCATACGACATTTTATCATACTTGCATTCTTCGCTCTTTTGATCAATTGTTTAAAATATGACATGTTTTCTTTTTCATGTTTTATAAGATCATTTTCATATTTTGAAAGAATTGGGGAGGTCTGAGCTCACAGTCTTTCGTTGTCTTCAACAAAATATGTTTGTAAAATGATAGACATAATATCAGTAGAGATAACTGCTTCGAAGAGAGAAACATTTAAATTTTCCAAAACATTGATTTTTCCTATAGATTCATTAGCTTTATTTATTAGGGATTTGTGGTCCTTGACAAAGTCAATTGTTTCATTTAAAAATGCTTGTTCAAAATGAATTACTCGTGCAATAATGTTATTAATTTGAGGAGCCAATTCATTTTCAAGAATCTTTTTCAGCTGTAAATGGACAGTTGAATTCCAATTGTTCTCAGTCAGTCTCATTTTAGATTCTAAAGTCGTTTGAAGTTGCCCAAGTCTGGGTTTAATAACATCAGGAAATCCTCTAGCAGCACTGGGGTTAAAAGTGTTGTTTGAAGACATCTGTTCCATGTTTGAAAAAGATTTGGAAACAACTACTGGTTTAGAAACTTGTTTTGAGATGCCTGGGCTTTGGAAAACTTAGATGTTTGTTTTTGTGGAATAAAAGTAATTCTAGAAAGTTTGTTCAGTTTGTTGTTGTAACACCCCCAATTTCGGGATACGCAGCGGAATTCAAGCTCGGTGTTACTCGATGGCACAACAGTTATAATAATAGAAAATGATCTCTAATTGAGTCGTTTTGAATGATTTATCATTCGAATATTTATAAATATCAGAGTTTTCAAAATGAGGTCCTAGTAGTTTTACAGTTTGTTAATAAGTTTTGAATGATAATTAGATTTTAGCCTTCTAACAGTACCCGTGCCCCTCCGTGCCATCCTCGTTCATTATGGACCTGAGATAAAACATGCTAAAAAGTCAACACAAATGTTGAGTGAATCTATAGTGTTTGTATAATAATTAGTTCTACACATGTTTCATGTTGGATAATTGTATATAAATACAATTATAGTGAAACAGTAATATTGCAGTACAATATATTGCTCTAAGTCTCATAACTCAAACGTTAACGTGTGTGATCTCATAATATGATATAAATTACTAACATCATAAAGATGATGTAAGTAACAATGCCCCCGGGTAGGAGCTTGCCAATTTCCTAGTAATTCTCAAATAAAGTGCATTTGGCTACTTATCCAGCAACACAAATAGGGCGTCAACTGCCAATAGATCTATCCACGATATTCGCGTTCACTCGCAAGTGATTAATGGTTCATGATATGAGGGTCTTTTTAGTGGCAACAGTGTGTCTTAGGCAATATCAATGAGGATAGCATACAGAAAAATACTTGTATTCAGGTTTGTAGCATGTATCTCCCCACAAGCTTGGAAAACGTATAAAAGTGAGACTATGAACTCACCTTGTTGTTACAGTAGTCTGATTGGAAAGTAAATCAAGTGTGGTGAATAAACTGCTCCGACACGCAACCTAGGTAAATATAACAAGTTTTAGCATCTGTATTCAATCCTTAAATATGTGTTTGAATATTCGTATTGCAAGTGTTTTGTTGGTGGTTAAGTCTTGAATGAGACGACATGAAGTCTCTTAGTGAATGATATATATACCATATTTCATTTTTAGTGTTTGATTGATCGTTAATGTAATAGAAAGTATATTTTCCGAAATAATATAAAATGTTACGTTTTATACCCTTATAGTTTGAAAAATGACACTTTATACCCTTAACTATGAGTCATTTACAATTTCAGACCATGTTATATATAACTGATCAAAATTGACAGTTTTGGCCCTAGAAAAACTCCAAGTTTCAAAAAGTTAGAGTTTTCACCTTCAAATATCTTAGTCGTTACGTCCATAGTCCTTATTTTATTTTAATCGCGTTTTAAGTTTAGAAAAGGGTGTGGTTTATTATGGCTAGCTAAAATAAGTTGTCTTAAGTTTGTAAATAAGCTGTGAACAGCTTATTAGCTTATATTCTTAGCTTATAGGTTTAAAACAATTCAAAAGGGTGTGTTAGTTTATAGGCCGAGACACCAAAAAGAACCAAGAAAATACACGAGGCCCTATGATCTTTTCACAACGTTCTTGTGGTTTGATAAACTTTGTTAGGAGCTTAATAAATGAGCTAAATCTCGTAGCTTTAAGCTTTTAGCTTATGGGCTAAATAATACATCAAAGTAGGGTGCTTGGCTAGTTCTCGATAAAGAAAGAAAAGAAAAGAAAACCAGATCTGATCGTTGAGACTTTATGGAATTATTTCTATAGATTCTTAACTGGTTACTTAGCTTATTAAAAGTCTTATTAAAAATTTCAAGGTTTATAGTTTAGTTTATAGCAAAAATATATGGCATAAAGGGTTTATGATTTTGCACTCGTGACCAGGAAAGAACAAGAGGATTTAGAGGAGGCTATAGAGTTTTTGGCAGGGTCTTGGGGCCTTTATATAGTATCCTGTGAGCTTGTTAAAAGGGCTTATTGGCTGGGCTTATAAGCTTTAGCTTATGGTAGAAAGGTGGGGCTCAAAAGGGGTGTTTGGGTTTTCTTGTGTAGCGACACATCAAAAAGAAACAAAAAAATAAATGAAACATATACAGTTTTTGGCCAAGTCTTTGGGGCTTTGTAAAGTCTCTTGGGAGCTTATTAATAGGGCTTAATATCTTAGCTTATGGCTGGTAGCTTGTGGGTTAAAATCTAGATCCAAAAGAGGCATTTGGTTTGTTGTCGACCAGTAACAAAAGAAGGAAAAATGCAATTTAGACCTTGAATCTTATGGGATTATTTTTGTGGCTTATCAAGATGTAAACTAGCTTATCTAGATGACTTATTTTTGTTTATCAAAGCTTTAAAATTTAAAACAACCTTATAACTTAATAATGGTGTTTGTTTGTTCACTGGTAAGACAGTAAGTATGGAAACCATGGTTTTTTTATCTTGGCCTTTTATTTAAACTTAAGTAACATCATGTTTAAGTGTAACTAAGTGTTAAAAAGGACTAGAAGAACTTACACTTGTGGAATTCGACTAGCATCAAATGGGACCAAAATGACTCCTAAGTGAAACAAGGCTTCTTTCCACTCTCCTAGACTCTTTTGTATCCTTCTTCTACTTCTATTGGAGGCTTGTGATCAGAATGTAGGAGTGAGTTTTGCTGTTTTTGTGGTTAAATTATGGGATGTGATGATAAGCAGGTTCTTGGTCGATACTTATAGAAAGAAATTTTAGGGTTTTCATGGTGTGTCTAGTTACTTGGACATGATGATGTGTTCATAACATGGCCATGCTTTAGTTGAAAGGTCTTAAAGGTTAACACTTCTTGATTTCCTAGCCTCTTGGTTTGTTTGGTTAAAAAGATAAACACATAGGTGTA